>JAUCNO010000795.1:11704505-11719128 GCA_032353835.1 Enteromius viviparus | reverse complement strand
TGTGTGTGTGTGTGTGTGTGTGTGTGTGTGTGTGTGTGTGTGTGTGTGTGTGTGTGTGTGTGTGTGTGTGTTTGTGTTTGTGTTTAGGTACACAGCCTGAAGCAACCTATGAGCGCAGACAACTCCCATACAAATCATGCATTCACACATACAAGCACACAGACCCAAAACATAAAATTGGAAAAGTGAAAACGTACTCAACGTCTTCTTTTACTTCCATACCAAACAATTAGCAAATGTCACTTTCAAACACTTTAAACAGGAAAAATTGCATTTCCCATGTACCAAAACAATCAAAAACTCCAAAACGAGCTTGTTTCCAAAGTTTCCACCTCTGTGATTAAAATGAGAATTTTAAGACACCAGATGAATCACGAAAGCAGGTTCTAGGATCGCTTTGGCATCAGGGTAGGTCTGAATTATAGCCCCACAGTGAGGAAAACTTAAACCCTCCCCACCAAGAAATTAAGGAGACCTATCGCTGGCATCTTTGGTCTAAAATAGATCCAAAAGTAGAGAAGGAAGCTGAAATGAAAAGTTAGGATCCAGAGGGCCCTCCCCTCTGCATCCAGCATGGGCATCTGGTCTGTGCGATACACGAGCACCACATGTGGGTGATGGGAGTTTGAAGTGGAGCATGTTGGGTGTGCAGCTGCTTCACAACAGAAGACGCAGACGAGCGATACACACACACTGAACACCCTTACGCATGGCCAACCACAGACGAATTAAAGCAGTCTGGGTTTGGTATCAAACTTCCAGTCTTTGTGACATTAAGCTTTTTTTAAAGCTCAGTAAAAGATAACTGCAAATTGTTATGAAAAATACAATTCTGCAGTGTTAAAGGAAAGAAATAACAATCTTTGTCTATGACAAAACTACTATTACCAAACTAGGTTAGTGGATAATTTAAAAGTTCCTAGAAAAATTATTGGTGCACAATAATTTAATAAAATAGAAACATTTAGTGAAACAACAGTGCATAACCTAATGTGGAAAGATGTTACACACTGCTTGTTGTATTTTTGCAAATCACAACTACATTCATGAAAAACGGATAGGCCCATATGTATTTATAATTATATAGTCACTGTGCGCAGCTCTCTCCATTCAAAAGTTAAAAGTGCAAAGGGTTTTTGTGCCAGATTTGAATCAGCCTCATCTGACCGATATTCGATTAGGCGAAAATTCCAGGATTGGAACCAATACTGAGTATCGGATTGATGCATCACTAAATACAGCATGAAAATAAAAAAAGATATTAATTTTGAGATTTGCTAAAGATAATATTTTATAGCGTTATTAGGTTTTACCTGACTGTTGGACAATGGAAAGATATTCTAAAAAAAAAATAATTACACAGAAAATGCACATCATAGTTAATATTATAAAACGGGCAGTTCCAGATCTTGATTATAATCAGCTAACCAGTGTTCAAAGCAGTTTTGACATAAGGGTGTAGGTCTTGGAAAACTTCAAATTTAAACAATCTGAACAATTCTATTAAATCACTTTATAAGTAACTACAAAGGATCCTAATAAACACATTACAAAAACATTCCACCACTAATGAGAAACTGGACTGCACATGTGGTCAATCACAGTAAATCCTCTGAAAGGAAGCAGGTGACTTCCACCTGGGCAGAAACACCAGACCTCACCACATCACCTCTTTCCCACCATTCAATCCTGAAAACTATTCAAATAAAAATTACACTGTTGGTAAAGAAAGATGCACAACAGACAGCACAACCATCATCATACTGATGAATTTGAGCTAAAGTTGAAAGCACAGATGGGGAAGAAGAGATATAGTGAGATTAATCAGATATCCAGGAGCCTGCACGCACACATGCACAAGAATCACCATATGCATTGATGTGCAAAACAAAGCATCTTGCAGTAATAGTTCACCCACAAAAATAAAAATTGTCAACATTCACTCGCCCTCATACATTCCGAACCTCTATGACTTATCTTCTTCTGCAAAACACAAAAAGACATCATTTTGAAGAATGTAGGTAAAGAAACAATTTTGGTTACCAGTGAAAAAAAAAAAAACATTGACGGATTTCTCAAAATATCTGCTTTTATGTTCCACAGAAGTCATAGAAGTTTGTAACGTCATAGGGGTAAGAAAGTAATGAAAGAATTTGAGCTTTTTTAGGTGAAGTATGCTTTTAAATACCATACAGACACATACGCACTGAAAAAAAGTCACCCTTTAGACTTGCTGAAAAACACAAATCAAAGCTTAAGAAAAAATTTCAGCTAGAAACAACAGGCCTTTGAAGCAGTAAGAGAAACATCAAACGTTTCCTACATGCTGCTGTGAAATGTTAAAAACCAGAGTTTTTTCTAGGGCAAGGGACAACTGCCGACCCTACGCAAACACTTTGGAAATGCAAGTGGGCGCCTTTTTAGTGTAATGTGGTCCTTTTGCAGGTCACACAGCGCTGAACACAGAATCATATTGGGTTTTGTGCAAATCAAAGAATTCAGACTGAAAAACAAAATATTAAACCACTGTTCTACTTCTGAACTCATACAGTAAGCCGCATGCAATAAGTGCCTTTTACTGGTGCTAGGTTACAAAAAGGATGTTGAAAAAGATGAAGAAATTAAAGATTAAACTAGAAGTTATCAGATTCATGGGAACGAAGTCTGTGGTTTGTGGCTAAGCTAAACAAACAAACAAACCTTGATGTCTGAGAAAATGAGTCTGAACTAGCCAATCAAGTGTCATTGTTTTAAATGTTTCTAAAAGGCAAAAACAGAATTAACCCGAGCATATTCATTTACTAACACACGCTCCATGAAGTTGGTTAATCTCCCAGAGTACCATTTGGATCACTTACACACACACAACCTCACCATGGTTATTCACCCAGCACTGAGTTAGCAGGCTAATTGGCTTTAGGCTTCCTTTGAGCAACAAAGAGCGCATGGAATCTGACTTAAACCCTGTTTATAAAGTCTCAGCTTGGTCTGTCTGTTTGCTTAATGGAGGATCAACAAAAAACAAGCGCTCAGCTTCAAGCCTAACAATAAACAAACTGAGTGCAAAATGCGCATGGGGTCCCAGAGGTCAGGTAACATGATTAAGTCTGTCAGCACAAATACGACCACAGTTTCACCAACCAGCTCTCGAAGATTTCTTTGAATGTGTGTTTTGATTTAATTTGTGAGGTGAGGAAAAGGAGGGGTGTGCATTAACACACACCCACCCCTCCATCTGGTAACGATTACACCACAAAGGAAGAGACCTCTGCAATGCCCCACCCTCCCGTGCGCACACAGGAACACATGTACACAGAGTGGAGCAAAACGGAGTGTCCTTTACTACTAATATGTTTCACAAGAGCAGTTTAGATGGCTCTCAAGCATCTCATGTACTGTAACTTCTCAACAGACATCAATTATATTGAACATCTGACAGACTGATTCACAAATAATTCCTCCAGTCCAAAAGAAAGTAAAATATAATGCAATTGCGTATTAACAATAACTGCATTTCATTACTAGTCAAAACTGTTGATCTTATAACAGCAGCAGCATATAATCACAAAGAGCTTTCTTAAAGGGATATTACACTCAAAAATGAACGTTGTCATCATTTTCTCTCACTCATAGTTTCAAATCAGTTTTTTACCTTGCTTTTCTTCTACTTCTGAAACATAAAATATTAAAAAGATAAAAAGTAACAACACCACCGAAGCTGATTCCATTAGATTGACAAAAAACGTTTCTCATTTCTCAAAATATCTTTATTATGTTCCACAGAAGATTGTCAGTCATGCAGTTTTGGGACAAAATGAGGCTGAATAAATAATTTTTGGATGGACCATCACTTAATTTAATAATTACTGGGTTGCTTGAATGTACGGATGTCTTTGATATGATAACTTGCACATAAGACTGTTCTTAAAATGTGGCGCTCAAGGATAAAAATGTATATATATTTTTAAAAAGTTACATTTTCCCCATGCTACTGCTCACGGCAGTAAAAAATAAAAATAAATAAATAAAAAAATAAAAAAAACAGGGCAGTTACACAATGTGTTTTTTATATTTAAAAAGGTGAGAGACAGGGTAGTGGAAGGAAGAAAAAAAACACATGGTCTAGAGATGTGATTTTCAAGTCAAACTTTTTCCTTGATCACTGCACTGTTAGAATGAAATGTCATGCGTGAGGCACTGCAAAAGACATACAGAAAATAGAAAGACACATGTTTACATAGAAAAACAATGGAAAATGGCGTATTGACTGCAAACACATTCTGTGTATACGACCCCTAAGTATGCAATCTTTACACACGTCTTATGAACTTACGGAACTGCTATTACTTAAACTACAAACAAAGAGATTGGAAGCAATATAAAACTGAAGATTACCATCTAGGAACGAGAAACGAACAACACCCAAGCTGAACACAACAGTGAAATGGCTTGCTTTCTTAAACGGGTGCAGAACTGACAGATGGAGGCAGGACAGGAGAGAGGAGGGCAGGGGCAGAGCTTCAATTTCAGGGGCTTTTTAATTATTCAATGACATGAGCACTGAAACCTAAGAGAAACAAACAGACTGGACTGTGACAATGCACTAACCATGCAGACACACACACACATATGTACAAAAACCCCACAGAGAAACACACGGTATTGAGTCTCCATGCACTTGGGGCAATGTGTGCATGTCTGAAACAAAGGCTAGCCATCCAAACAAACATCTAAAGAACCACTTGCTACCCCGGAGAGCACAATGCAATATTCCCAGAAACTGTCAAATGATCCCAATAATCAGGTTGGGGATGCTCTTGGCTGTCTAAACAGGAAACAAGTCATTTTTCAGAGAAGTCCATATGCTAACACTGATAGAAACAGTTCAAACACCAGTCAGCTGGTTTTTAAGATTTATATTTGAGCAGTTCGAAAGAATCCCCTTTTAATGACGCAAGCACCAGATACTCTGTATGCCAGAGCTCATGCTTCTGCCCATTTCAGCTTTGACTGGCAGAGGCTGACCTCTCGGTCTCCATGACAATAACTCATTTACAGCCCGCAGTGATCAGCCCTGGCTCTCCCCAAAGGAAATTGAGGGGAACAGAGGCCTGAGATGGGGGTTGGTGTGTCCTTCAGGTCACATGGCCAGTCTCATCTTTCACACACTGCTCAAAATTTAGCTGCTTGGAACAAAAAGTCAGCAGGACAGATTATCAGAATCAGGTTTTATATGGTACATCAGATACTGAAACTGAAAATTGAGTTACACAAGCGTAGTGCAGATTAAATAAATACAAAAACATACACAATCCATCGGGTTTGAAGACTACCATTAAACAGACTACTACTGAAAAGTTTGGGGTACAAGATTTTTTTTTTTCTCACCAAGAATGCATGTGCAAATATGGTGAAATATTGCTTGTGTTGGCATGGTTGAATTTTAAGAAGCCATTACAGTCTTCAGTGTCAATATGTAACAATGTACAGCCTTTACTGTCAACTCCACCTCCTAGTTTACTGTAAATACAACTGTAACCTAAGCATCTATCCACATAATTTCCTCAGTTTTCAGGTGTTGCAACTACAAACAAATTCAAAGGACTGAAGCAGACGGTTAGCAAAGCCAAGCATGTGAGAAAGAGAGAGAGCTCTTCCTGCTTCCTTTTCCTCTGAGGTGCCCAATGTCTGACCTAGTTTCCACAGTATACGTCATCCTTAAAACTTTAGTGTGTACGCTCAAAGTGGCCAAAATACAGTCGTGGTTGAAGAATATAATGGTTTTATGTTCACTATTACTCTACTGATCCAAATGTTTAAAAATGTATGGTTTTTTTTAGATATCAAAGATATCCTATGCTCACAATGGTTGGTGTTTCTTTTTTAACAATGAAATACTATAAAATATATCTGTGAAATATTATTAGACCTTAATATTTCAATCTTCTATTTTGGTACACACTGCTCAAAAAACACTAAAATAACACATCCTAGATCTGAATGAATTGAATATTCCTATTAAATACTTTGTTCTTTACATAGTTAAATGTGTTGACAATAAAATCACTCAAAAAGTCCAGTCCATAGCATCAATGCCTTCGTCTTGCAGGAACTTTTTGACACACTCCAGCCACATGAGGTCTAACATTGTCTTGCATTAGGAGGAACCCTAGGCCAACTGCACCGGCATACGGTCTTACAAGGGGTCTAAGGATCTCATCTAGGTACCTAATGGCAGTCAGGCTACCTCTGGCAAGCCCATGGAGCTGTGCGGCCACCCCACGCCATTACTGACTCACTTAGCTTGAGTTTTAATTAATTAACAGAAAAATGTTGAAGAAAAGTGTGTGTCACTTTTAATAAATGTATAATGCATCCATAATGAATAAAAGTCTAATAAAAAAATCTTACTAACCCTTTTAAAGACTTTACTTTTGTAAGAAATAAATAATCTGATCAAACAGATTACAGTCGCATAGATCTAGATGATACTGTAATATGGGTCAATAACTAAACACAATCTAGTAAATATTGTGAAAAGTCTGCGGGGGTGCTATTTAAATGCGGAGGCATGGCGCAATTTCCAAAAATCATCATGCTTATTCTTCAAATGAAACATCACTGAAATGTATACTGTGAGGTGACAAGTCAAATGTGGGCAACATCTTGTTTTATCAACCTACAAAGACTTGTGAAACCCACAAAAAGAGTTTCTCATGATTGAAGGCAGGGGACAAACGGAAAGTTAGATTCACTGCACTACTGTGATAGGATTACAAGATCTATTCTTAAACATATAGGCTTATTAAATTAAAAATTCATCATAATGACAGCAAGCTAACTTTGAGAGAAGATCAAAGTTAAGCGAAGAGCAAATAAAAAGCTAAACTGAACATTGTGATCTTTATCAGAGAATGACAACGTGGCTTCAGTGAGCTCTGGGATGAAGTCAAGCTTACTGACAGAGACATTAGCCAGTTTCACAGATATCTGATCTGCTGCAAACAGATCAGGGCTCATGTGTATCTCACCATCACTGATCCAGGAACAGTTTTTCACAATTAATGCCACTGTACTGGATAAGATGAAGAGGCTAAAAATGAATCCTAGACCTGCAGTCTTAGAAGACACTGAAAGTGATACAGACAGATCATTTTACACTACAGCAGAGTCAGTGCGGCTACCACGCTTCAGGGAATACATGTAATACACGTTACATAAGGTGATGTGTACACAAAGACAAACAGCATACTCAAATCGCCAATCTTGCAAAAAAAAATACAAGGCCAGAGCGGTGGTAACCTTTGACCCTATGAAAGGAAAGCAGTAAAACGACTAAAGGAAATAACTCCCTGGTAATTTATCAAGGCAAAACAAACTCAGAATGAACAATATTCTCTCTTACCAGTAACTTTACTCCACAAACAAGGAACTGTACTGCTTGTAGCTAGAAAACAACACCACTGTATTGCCAGCATTCAGAAAGCTTAGTTTATAACTGCAAAACATGCTCTGCTAGTTCTCCTACTAAGTAGGAGTGAAGTTCACAAATCTAAATTCACTCAAAATGCTCAAACCACATACACATACAAACCCCAGATGATCACTTTAGTTAGTTATAGTTTGATCTCAAACTTAGTTTAAATTTAACTATGTAAAAACATTCAGATAAATGCTTAATGTTGATGAATATGCATTTTTTGTAGATAAGTCACAACATTTTCTAATAAATGAAACCTCATTAAATATGTAAATATATTAAAAAGTGATGTGCAAGTTTTAGAAACCAAGCTTAAAATGCAGCAAACAATGCAGTCTATGTCCACTAAATACTAAAAAGGTTTTTCAAGCTTCAGAACAATTTGGAGGTTCTGAGGTTTCCTATATTGAGCAGTATTAATGAACGTGATAAAAGAAACAATGAAGTGACAGTAAATGTTATATTAACGCATGTTAATCCATTGATTGTTCTAATAAATAATTCAGATGTAGCAGCACCGGCTGGTACCAAATAAAGGGGGGAGGCGAGATTGACATCCTGACGTCAGCACGGGAACGGGACAAAGGCCACACTGGGTCGGACCAGATGCTCGGTCTCCCTATGCAAATGACTCTGAGCGTTTAAATACATCGGCTAAGAACAATGACACGTCTGTAACGAGCCCATAAAAGCCAACGCAAATTCTGGCCATAAAGTATATGGAGTGCACTGCTTTCTCTATTGTCTTCGCGGACAGAAGAAAACGAAGAAGGCTTGTTGTCAATAACTAGACTTCACACATAACGTGTGCTATAATACTAGGTTGTTTTCGGACGTGTTGAGTAAGCACGCACAGTTGTGAAGTTAGTGACTAAAACAGAAGACGCAAAGAAAAAAACAAATCACAGTATTTGTATGTATGTGACAGAATACCTGGAGAAATATACCGCACGTTAACACACAAATAACTAAATGACAATTCTTTGCTCTGCTAAACGATAAATGTACTTCAGTTACACACATTTAAACTTCACTTTTATAAAAGCAGAACCACCCCATCCATGACAGTTTATCTGACAGACTCAAACAACACAATAAAAAAGATGAGCACTTAACGTTAACCACGAAATCAACTTAACATTATTATTAGAATTAAAGAAAACGTGATAGCCAGAAGATAGCCTACATACAGAATAAAACAAAAAATACAAGAAACACAAGCCAGAATCATTAGTAAAATAAATGTTATTTTATAAAACACAATAACTGTTTATTTTTCTAGTGAATATGAGGTACTCACGGCGGTGCTGGTGCGTTTTCCGAGGCACGAACAAAGAGCTGCTCCGTTAGCACGGGTTTAGCTACAACTGCTGTTTGACTGAATAAATGGTCAAAGAAAATAAAGCAAACCAGAATATAACAGAGAGAGAATTAGGGATGAGGAGCATTTAAGGACACGAGAGGCTAGCTTGCTAACAAAGCCAGCAGGTGTTGAGAGTTAACGTTATCCTCTAATTTCAAACAAAAATAACCTCTTTTCCGTTAAATGTGACGTGATCTCAGTCAGTCTCGAGCTCGGAAGAAATACAGAGGGTTCGAAACAAACACTAAAGCTTGTAAAATGGTGTTGGCCGCCGGCTGCTTCTAGAGAGACTGTAAACAGACGGTGGTGTTTCGTGTTGTAGTGGCTAGAGACTAGATGAGCTGAGAAAAAAAAACTATCGCGTCACCGATCGGGTGAAGAGCATTCTGGGTAATGGAGTTCTCAAATCTGAGGGAGTCAGAATTCGCAATGTATCTTTGCAGCAAATCTCATATTAGCGCTACAGTCACGCCCACAGAAAACAATAAATGCTTTGATTGCAATATTCAAGAGAGGTCATAGGAGTAAAGCCCTTATTTGGTATTATTCATAAAACACAATCAATATTCATTAATTTAAAAGTAGCTAGTTCTTGCAGCCACTACCACCCATTCTTACACCTCTACCTTCTACCCTCTCTGTAATGTAATGTCAGGCCCAGTCAAGTTTATTGTCTTTAGGAGAGTAAAAAGCAGAAAAGAGGTCATTTAGACAAAATAAACATTATATAGAAGATAACATCTTAAACCTGTCCCAGATGATAGAGGAGACATCATCTGATTATATTGTGTGCAGTGATGCTACACAGTCAGTTTCATATAAACTGCTAACTGAAGAACTGAAACTCACAGAAATTATGTGATTACATTGAGAAAGAAAAAAAAGAGTGATACGTCCTAAAATTCTTCCTTGTTGTTCTGAGTGTACAAAAAATTATTTCTTTTAAAAAAACATTTAGTTCTTGTGCATGTTTCCAAGAGAAAGATGTCACATCACCTGCTTACATAAACCTGAAAGCAATCAGATCATCTCTCTTCCACCCACTCTTTTATGATTTGGGACTTTCCTTGCACTTAAAAGAAAAAACCTTATGACTAGTCCTGGTCTAGGTAATATGTTCAGCAGGGAGATGATTTAACCGTGCTACGTAACTCAACACAGTGGTTTGTAAAGGGTTCCCAGTAAAGGTTGATTTGTTCAGACATGATCTGGTAATATCCACTGACTCTAGCCCAAGCCTGCTCATAGCTCGTAGCAATGTTGTGAAAACAGAGTGCTGTTGGCACAAGTCATGTGTTGAAATGCTTATCATTTCATGACGCACCAAGAACAATGTAAGTCTGGTGGGTCAACAAAATAGCGAGCACACATTTCACATGTGTTTGTAGAAACTTTCGGCGATCAGCATGGTTAGTGGGTTAGTCAGTGCACACAGACATGTACTTGCACACATATCACATAAGCTGTGGTGTAGATTGTATCTGCTTAAGGATGCTTGTGTTTACGTTGTAATGGCAACGGCACTGACACCTCACATATATCACACCTCTTACTATAAACCAATTAACAGCTAGAGTACACAAAGTACACGTTTTTAAGTTTTTATTTTTTATTTTTATTTATCCTTTATTTTACCAGGTGATGTCCCATTGAGATAATCAAATCTCTTTTACAAGGGAGCCCTGGAACAATTAAATTACACAGTTACACAGAATCACAAAACAGACCCAATACATTTAAAACAATTTAAAGTAACATAAAAGGCTCATTGAAAATGAGATTACATCCCGTCACAGTTCTGACAGAGAATGACAAACACGGCACCTTTACCCTTTGCTTACTTGCTTTCTTTAACCTGTCTGTCAGAGTGTGGTGACCCTTCATATTTGGTCTTTGTCATGCAGGAGCCCACTGGTTCTTCAATTTTATATTCCACCGCTATAGTGTCTCATGACGGGTTTGTTGTTTTCCGTGCTGTGTTTTTAGCAACAGGAACCAAAGAGACTAACTGCTCTTGCTTGAAATATATACTGTAGGTTATTTGTATATACCCTATCATACCCACAGTGTGTTTGCAGTGGAAGAAATGGTTTCAGTAATTGTGGTAGAGTGAATCATTGTAGGGAGTGAATGCTTGTCTATCATGTGACACTCGTGCTATACTAATAATAGACAAATGGGAGAAATAAGTGAATGTTGCCTATAGAATGGCATGGGGGCTGGTGAATAAATGCTTCTTGAATGAGAAATTATTTCAAGATCGACTAAATACAGTCATTTAGATTATCTGAAATGTCTCTTAGTATCATGATTACATACGATCTACTGTACATTGTTTCTGGTTTATTAACTATGAGCTGGTTCTATTTCGTAAATTAAAAACATACAGCATGAACAATAGCCCCATTCACAAACAAATGACTCATAAGAGACAATTATTTTAATGAACTGTTCAAAAACACAACTTTTTGGAGCTGGATTAGATCAGTTTGATAGATCTTTCATTGAACTAAATCAAACTGGAAAGTTATTATATTAGGATGTTGACTCTCTTACTGAGCTGCAAGTTATAATTAATTTTGTGAGAGAAAGCTTGTTTTCTTTAAAGAAATGCTTTCACACGATAAGGTCACATTAAATTGATCAAGTGACAGCTTTTATACTGTAAAAAAAATCCAAATTATCATCACAGAAATAAATGACATCTTGAACTATATTGAAACAGAAAGTTATTTTAAATTATAACAGTATTTCCCTATATTACCGTATTTCTGATCGACAAAATGCAGCCTTGTTGAGCATTAGACAATTTTTTCAAAAACTCTTACTACGTTTTAGGAAACACTGCTCTACACTAGAAGGAAGAAGTTTTAAAATGAATGTCCTTTAATGTGACGCAGTAATTTCTGTCTAAACTTCCCGTATCTTCAAGACACACTCAGTGCATTCTACTGTGTATCTAGTTTCAACCTTATTTACTGTAAGTCTAATTGTTTGCAACATGCCAAACCTCAGACCTAAATGCAAATTTTCTTGAAGTATACACTGGCTAAAGGAACAATTAGATTTAGAGATGCAACGCGTCTGAAACATCTCAGTTTCGAATTTGCGGTTAATTCTTGACAACAGAACTCTGTAATGAAATAGCAGAGATGCCAGTTCGCATTCTGCTACCTTTGAATCGCTGTAAACAGAAGAGACCCAACCTGCTTCTGTTGATACAAATTACAGGCCGATGCAAATTACATGCTGTAATTATCCGCTTTAAATCACACCGTCGTGGTAAAAACATTATGCTGCTGATGTGTTGTAATGTCAAGCTCTTCAAAAGTTGCTTTAATAGGCTCATTAGGCGATTTTACACTTCTAAACAACACATATTTGGGCTCTGTCAAAATGAATGAAGCATCCCGAGCTCTTACTCAGCCTTCCCCTCGCAGCCAATGGTGATTGGAGCCAGTGTGGGCGAGTGTGATTTAACGGGCAGAAGTGGGTCATGTGTGGTGGGCTATAGCTATGGATGACTAAACTAATGACATCACACCGCTTTTAATTGCTTGGATATCTTTCATTGGCAGTGTTCAAAAACGCCTCTACTTCGTGACTCAGCCTTCAATCGCAGTAGGAGTGAGTGATGTAATAAGTGTAGGAGTAGCCTCAGAAAACAATGAGACACCTAGAATCAAATCGATATCAATCAATGCGCATTTTAATTGAACAGATCAGAATAAATCTTAATCAGTGAACGGAGCGCCGGGATCGAAGGATACTAACGCTTGCTTTGATCAAAGACCAAAGCTTTATTAGAGACATGTTACTATGACAACAGAAGACTATACCTGTGCTGCACTGTGCAGTTTGTGAGTCAAGTCTACAAGAATTACCGTAGCTTTGTCCCGCCGTCAAGGAGAGACACGCTCGGCCATGAAGCCTTCACCTGTGTGACAATAATGACTCCAGTTCTCCTCTAATCATTTCTTTCGGACGGTGTGTGAGTGGGTTGAAAAAAATCGTGACTAGCTAGACTAAGAGGAATCGGGCCAAGAGGAGACTCGCACAAGCACAGCACCTCAGGGTGTATTCAACACAACTTCCACTCCACTGCTAAATGCACAGAAAGAGTTTGGATTTTCTGAAAGCAAAGCCCGCCAAGGCCACTAGTTCATTTAAAAGGTGTTATAAAACCTTTCGCATGCAAATTGCTGGAATTGAGATGGAGAGTGTTATACAACAGGTTAATAAGGGGATGGCAGTGCTCAGTGAAGACATCGTAATTAGCCGGAAAGTGTCAGGGACACCCCAGATTAAAAAGGCTTAGTTTAGGGGGAGGTGCATTTGCGCCGTGAACGCATTTTAAAAATCTAAAGAATCTTTATCGACTATAAAGAACGTTTTCTGCATTTGAAAGGTTCCATGGATGTTCAGGGTGCTTGATGGAACCATTAATGAAGAACCTGAAGGTTCTCATAAAGAGCCTGTGTCTTTAAGAGTGTTAAAAAAGTGCAACTTTTTACTGTTTATTGCAGTTATTCTGAGAGAGAGAGAGAGTAAAATGCATGTCAAAGACACAGTTGTTCATGTTTGTTATATAAGTGTGTCTTTGTGTGAATGTAGGTCTCCTTGCTTTCATATGCAAGTTATTAAACTCGCTTTAGTTGACAGTCAAGTCCATGATCTGACCTTGGTGGAGGGCACACTTTCTTTGTCCTGCTCTTGTTCTTCTGTTAGGAATCTCTCCACTGAGCCAGTGGAGTGTGTTCATCATACTAAATCATCACACTTCTCTTATCGGCTCTCCCCAGCTTCGCAACTGTTTTCATAACTTTTTGATCTCATAATCTTATAGCCAGGCATTTGGGGTAATCTAATAGACAGACCTTTGCCTTTAAATGTGATGTTCAATCAATATAAACAGACAGTGCCCAGCTGTTATGTTATATAAGTACAGCAGTGTTTGAGGTGTTTTTAGTGATGCTTGCTTATAAGAGAGCCCAATTCTGGCACAATAAAGCATTTGGAGATATTTTTTTTAGCTTTTGTATTCAGACTAAATTATTAGCATATTTGTGTTTATGGTAACAAGTGCAGTATGTTGTGCTTTGATCTGCGAAGAGGATCTTTTACCTGCCAGGAAGTGTTGGTGACATTCTTTTTTGATTCTGCGGAACTGCTTGTGTTAAACAATGCCAGGTGATGATCATGGGAATATTATTTTTAAATATTTGAGTTGAAAAACAAGTTCTTAGATGGTTAAGAGGCTGTGCGTGTGTAAGAAAGGAAGACAATCATTAGCTAAGAGAGTGTAGACAAGGAATGTGCCTTGTCTACACATACCTGAACTTAATTTTCACTGGACAGTGACCGAGTCAGGTGCATTGAGGTATGCAGGTACTGCATTTCTAACAAGCAAGGCCTACAATAAGGGCTTAGTCAGCAGTTTTCAGCATGTCACACTTATTCCAGGAAATGCAGTTTGGGTTTTTATTGTTGACAGTTGAAGTTCATTAACCCCTGCCATGAAATGTGTTTGGCACGAGTTACGATGTAAATGTGTTTGAAAGAAGTATACAATATTTAAGAACTGTTTTCTACAGCGCGAAATTTTCAGCATCCTTAATCCAATCTTTAGTGTCACATAGTTCTTCAGAAATCATTACTATAATATAATATAATATAATATAATATAATATAATATAATATAATATAAGTAAGGAATAATTGACGACGAGCCGTTGAATTATTAGAAAAATAATGCACACCCGAGGTGGTGATGCGGTCAC
>JAUCNO010000795.1:11692722-11704405 GCA_032353835.1 Enteromius viviparus | reverse complement strand
TATAATATAATATAATATAATATAATATAATATAATATAATATAATATAATATAATATAATATAATATAATATAAATGCTGAATTGCTCGGGAAGAATTTCTTCTTATAATTTTAATTATGTCTAAACATTTGTACTGTTTAATATTTTGTGGGAACCTTATTTTTTCAGGATTCATTGAAAAATAGGATGTTAAAAAGCAACGTTTATTGTAAATAGTAATATTCTGTTACATTATAAACATCTTTACTGCTCCCTTTAATAATTTTAATGCATCCTTGAATAAAAAATAAACTTCTTTCCTTAAAAAAATGCAGTATACATTAATTAGCTGAAGAATCTTTGGTTGTAATTTTACAAATTTCATATAAAATGTTACATAGAAACTGTTTGCTCTAATACGCTTGAAACCACAGAACAAACGGATACAGTGAATTATGCACGTCCGAACCATTCATTCTTCAGCGTGCTCAGACAAATGACAGTCTGTGGACTTTGCAGGTGCAGAGAGACAGATGCTGAGGAAGTGACATTAAACAGGAAACCGTCTGACGTCTGTGTATATTTGTGCATGTGCTTGAATACCTGCATGTGTCTTTTCTCATTGTGTGTTCACAATCTATAGAGCCCTCAATAGAATATGAGAGGATGTTGAGTTGTTTGAGAGTAAAAAGACAGCGCAATGAATCAAGCCAAAGCAAACAGATGAAAGCGTACTGGAAGCTAAACAAAAAGATTCAAAGCTCAGCTTTTCATGAAGGATATAATAACACAGTAAACAGAGGTCACCTCAAGTATACTGTGCTAATAAAATAAGATAAATAGTCCTAAAACTGAAATGCAATACATCACTTTAGGGAGAAAAGATTAGGTAGTTTATATTAGTTGCTGCTCTAGAGTAGAAAATAAATCTGTCTTTAATACAGAAAATGCTCTGATGTCATAGCTAACAGCTGATACACGTAATCCTGCAACTTCCATGAAACATGCATGCAAAAATACACCATCCACTATCACTTCTAATACAGCAAGGAAAACGGATGCGTCACAGCTGCGATGATGGAAAGCTTTCAAGTCTCTTCAAAACTGTTCAAAAGGCTGATGACAAATGCTAGGCCATTAGCTCAGGGGCAGCCTGTTTACGAATTAGCCGCCCACAATCCATCCCTCCACTTCCTCATACACAGAAAAAGGATATTCCATAAAGATTTTTTCCATCCCCCGTTAGAAATGTGCTTGAGCGAAGCAAACTTTAATAGAGATGTCCTTAAAACATGGCTAAAAGTACCGATGTCAAACAGCAGAGGCAGTTATATCGGGATAAGGCTGAAGTGGCGAGAGTTTTTGATTCGGTTAGCATTCAGATTTTTTTTCTTTCACTTTATTGTGGAATTCACAAAGCTACAGCTTTAAAAATAAACATGTTTTATAGACCGCTGGAAGTTTTCATAAAGAGAAATGAGAATCACACTGAGCACCGAATGAAAAAATAACACAAAGCACTTTCATGTGGATTACAGCGTGCAGGATCATTTTGAATTGGAGGGTGCTTTTGTTTCTGTACGCGCATATTAACTTCACTTCTGATGTGAAAGTGGTTGGAAACAAAAATGTGGGTCTGTGTTGGTTTGTGGGACGGAGAGCGGGAAGAGTTTGTAGATTAGTGCTGGTAAAGGAGGCTGAACTGTGCCAGGTCATTTTTAGATACAAAAAAGGTAATAGTTATTAGCAAAAAGGTAAAAAACTGAAAGTACACCAATTAGTTATTGTATAGGTCCAGTATAGAACACTGATGATGAAGACGACGTTAATGGAGGGAAACTCTCATAGTGAATGTTTTCGTTCTCAGAGTGTACACAGACAATGTATACAAAATGTATTTGTAAAGCAAAACCTGGCAATGAAAAAATGCTCTGAATGATGATGGATCAAAAAAGTATGCAGGGCATTATTCTTACAAAATCTGATTCAGAACAACATCTATTGTGAAAAGTGATATTGCGGCTTCGTTTTTAAATAACAGTGACTAAGCTTGACATAACACCTGTTGCATACCGCTTGAAAAATATTCCAGTTTTCTGCCTGGATTCTCCTCTTTACTGTAAATCTGCCACGGAGGTTTTATACGCTATCTTCTCGGTTCACATTACAGTTTTTCCTGTAAAATTATGCAACATTTTAAAGTAAAACCTGATGTTTTACCTTTTAAAACCTCTATGAAGGTTTTTCAGAAAAAGTTAATATGCAAGGTGGCGTCCAAGGTTGTTTTTGCGAACATTTTTTGATGTTGTGAAGACTTTGGAAACACTTACTGTGAACTGCTCACAGGCCATTCCTGTAGTGTTTGTTAGATTATTGCATTGACATTTGGCATACAGACAAGCTGTTGTCATGCCATCATGACGGATGCATCTGAGAGAATTTTTCTCACCTAACCTTCACGCTCATGCATACCTCCGTGAGAATTCCCCCTCAATGAAGGGCTTAGCTGATGCTTTCACCACAACAAAAACACATGGGACTGCCTACCCATTTAACATCACCAGCATTCCTCTCGTTTACTTCATTGCAAACCATTTCAAAGAAACTATTTCAGGCTTCAGTAGTCTTGGCTTACCGGTGTGGGTGTGTTTTTGATTTATGTGTGTGAGAGCACGTTTTTTGGCCTATTATGTGTAAGTTGTTGGGTAAAGCTTCAATGAAATAGGCCACACTGTTTGCAGCTTACCAGAATGTGCAGTGACATTTTTTGTTTTTTGATACACCACGATCAGCGCTGCCAAGGTTCTGGGGTGAAGCCTTGCGATTGTGTGGCCCGCATGTGGAAGTTGTGGTAAATGGTGTTAGGTTATTACGCTTTTCACCACTCACTATTAGCGCTCAGCTGTACGTGTGCCTTTCAACTGATCTGATAGGGATAAAAGGGAAGATCTCTCATCAACTCAACACTTTCCAGGTGCATAGTGTTAGCACAGAGAGTGTGCGGGACATTTAGGTGGTGAGTAGGCACACATTATGCACAGAAGCACTTCTTCGAAGAAACAGTTGAACTTTTAAAACTTTCCACACTTCCTAACAATACCACAGCCTAGATGTTTTAAATGTCCACTGGAGATTTTAAATCGAATCCAGATGAAGATTTATATTCAGAATTTTCCTCAGTTTGGTGTGTTAGGGAAGCTAGCTCCCCAAAATACAAGAGAGTTTAATTTTGAACAGATTTATTTTCTATTTCGAAAGAACTAGAATCTTTTGATTCATTTTACCAATATGACATGAAAAATATGAAAAGTCAACAATTTAGAAATTGTTTCTAAAATTATCAATCTATGAACATAAATGTATGCAACAAAAACGAAACCTGTTTCACGATTAAAGGAGATAAAATGTCATGCAAGGACTTGACATTAGCAGTGAACTGGACAGATTCCTTTGAATAAATAGTTTTTTTTTAAATGAATGAATGAGCAAACTTACCAAACTCACTGATTTACTGAAATGAATCGTGTGAAATGTGTGAATGGCTTCTTTTGAGTGAACTGTTCAAACATCGTGTGAAGCAATATATTGTTTCTTAGTTCATTCATTCATTCATTGAAAAAAAAATGCACAAAGAAACAATATACTGCTTCACAGTATACAGTATGTTTGAACAGTTCACTCAAAAGAAGCCATTCAAAGAAAACACAATTTCACACGATTCATTTTAGTAAATCAGTTATTTCGGAAAGTTTGCTCATTCATTCATTCATTGAAAAAAAAAACACAGTTTAAACTATTATTAATTGCATTTCTCAAGACTACTTGGAAGGCAGAATAGTTCATAATTTGTGATTTACTCACTCGCTGAACTCTAAAGCTTCATGCACAATATAAAGTGATATTTTTAAAAAGTCATGTACGTCTTGTCACGCTACACTGTCTCATCACTGCTCTCAGTCAGTTATTTCCCAATACAGTAGAGCACAGAAAATCTGTTCTGACACTCAAATTCCTTCACTGTGGACATTAAAAGTAAAAGAAGTCAACCGTACATGGGAAATGGAGCTTTAACTGTATTTTTACAGTACCAGCCTTGGTTAGAAACCAGAATTGAGTCGAGAAAAGATAATATCCTGTAATTTCCTTGCTTACGGCTGGTTAGACTCTGTGTTATAGCTGGGAGCTGGTGTGTGAGAAGCGTGGGATATGGGCTTTTTTAAAGTGGGTGTGGAGTTTTCCTCTCGAACCCAGAGCTGTGCACCTAATGATAGGCCAGCATTCAAATGACAGTGTGTGTAAATGTGTGTGTGTCTCCACTGAGGCCAATGTGACAAATTTACTCACGTTGGTAAGTGTGAATGCACACAAACCCTCACGTACACACATAATATATCAAAGGATCACACCCATGTTGTCTCTCCCTGAATGTACTGTAATAAACGGTTTGACCTTGAGAGATGTATTGTGTGTGGATGGGTGGCTGAGTCCACAGGGGACACAGAAGAATAGACCCTTGCCTGGTATTGATTTGTGCATGTCTTAGTCATACATACAAAAATACTCAAGGTTTATGCCAAGCCTAATCTAACTCTAATGTCCGAAGGATAATTTCGGGACATTGTCAAAAATGCTTTGACAACTGAGAGAGATTCGGTACAGATTGGGTCTGATGTTTTTTGTCTTTTTGTTTTTTCCACGTTCCTGTATTCCATTTTCGCAGAGAAAATGTCAAAGCAGGCTCTTTAAATAAAAGAAGATGCTTTGTGAAATTCATTTGAGGTGGGCCATTCCCTGAAGTGCAGTGAAGCCCCCATCCCTATTGAGACACGATCTAAAATTTCCCAATTTTTATCTTATTTACACACATTATATAAAATACACTTTAATTCTGCTATTCATTTATGTAGAATTGTGCATAAATATGACATTTCTTTGTGAGATTCACTCATCAGGCTGATCTAAAGCAGATTCAAGCTGTAAGACCTACATATATATTCATAGCATGTGCAGAGATGTGGATTTGCTGTATTGATTGCTCATTACCCAGTGTCAGAGCCAGGCTGATGGAGAGAGAAATTGGTTTTTATTTTTTTCCCTCAGTTTTCGCATTGACACGGCTGTGGATCATTACATCTCTGTGCCATTGACTGTGGGAATGATGAGCAGGTGCTGCCCTTTCCCTCTTTCAATTCCATCTCTCTCGCTTAGTCTATGTCCGTCCCTTTCGAGCACGCCTCCCGCTGTCTTTTTCCTGCTGTGGAATTCATTTATTCATTTTTCAGACGCCTGTCAAATTGACAGTGCAGCAAAAACAGCTACAAAGCAATGTCTTGTGAGAAACCTAATGATACCGAGAGGAGAAGAAAGCCGGGATATCATAGTACAGCTGTGGTCTGAGTGTGAACAGCTGATAATACACAGATACAGTAGATACTCCTCGCTGACCAGGCCAAAGAAATCAGAAACTGTAAGATCCGCCATTAAAGCGAAAGCTGAGAAGGGGACAATTGTGCCTTTGTAAACATACAGTGGAAGTGCTGTACTACAGGAGGCCTGTGTGTCTGTGGTTGACATCTCACTTTTTTAAATAATGTCTTTTAATGGCTCATGGCTATGTAAGCCAATATCCTGACGGCCACGATCCGCACAGAAATTTCTTCTCAATATAGCGCATTCTTTGTCTGGGTGGATGTAGTCGAGCACCTGGGCTGCAGTCATTCACTGGCCACAGACTGACTGCAGCTATATACAACACATGCCCCAGACGGAGCGGCTAGACGAAGACATGGACTCAGTGGAGTCGTGTCAGGATTCAAAAGCAGCGTCCGCTCCTGCCGTGACAGATGGGATTGGAGGCAACGGCAGACACACACCTCACATGCAAACAAGAGCTGCCATCTCTGACCAGAGGGCACTGACCCCTTGACCTTTAGAGCAATACAGTCTAATTAGAGTCTCTATGGTGTCGCCAGAAAAGCGCAAGATATCGTATCATATTTATATCGACAAAAATTATTATTAGGTACCATTTCTCATAATTAAAACTTATAATATTAAAGTTAAGTAACTAGCACTTTTTGTGCTATGGACATAAACACCATAATACCTCAAATAATGCACTATAGCTTCAAATGTTTGCAGACTTAAAAAAAAGTTTGATATTTGGGATTGCACAACATGCGCCAAACCATCTTCCCAAATTTACTATAATAAATCATAAATGTGCTGCTGTCAACAAAATTGAAGCTTTAAAGCCCCCCCAAAGGTTTTCTGCTTTCATGCTTAATGGTTTCCCAAATTCATCCTTTAACCCTTTTAGCAAATGCATATCAATGACCTGCAGTGACATATTTTACACTGACAAGCAAGCACATTTTTTTTTCGTGAGAAAATGATTTAGTTACTAATTATTTCTGTCAAAACAACCGCAAACCTTTTTAGGATTAAAAAATCAGTCCAGGTTTTAGGTTGCATACGACTCAAGACCACCTAGTAAACTGATCCTTAGACCACAGGAAATTTTAACATCTGAAGTCTGAAGTTCGCCCTCATCCATCCATCTTTAGAAAATATTTCTCTTTTAGACGCAGAGAGGCCATCGAGATTCCCCACACCCATTCTTAAAATGCCTATGTCACCTAATAAACAAAAGAGCAAGGAGGAGGCCCTCGGGACAGTAATAACATCTGAGTTAACCCTCTCTTCTTTCCTCATTCCATCTTCATTATTTTCTATCTCGCAGACGTCCAGGACAGCCTGCAGGTGTTGTGGCTAGCAAACAGTCAATTTTTCTTCTTTGTCAATAACAATTGCTCTTTCCCGCTAATCTGAAATTAATATCTCCTAGTCTGATAGAGGTTTGGTTAAAAGAAATACAGCATGAGAGAGCACTGGGAGCGGGATCAGATCTAGAAGCCTTGTCTTTGTGGACAAGGAGGTGATTGACAGGTATGACAGCCACAGGCAAAAGCACATCGTGTAAAGCCAGATAAAGTCAATATTGCCCTCGTAAGGTTACACGAGAACAGTCTGTGTGTCAATATCAAGTATAGACACGCATTTGTCTGGAAATTTGACACTGGGCATCACTTGAAGGACACAAACCAGACATGTATCACATAACCAATATTTTACATATGTGAAGTATTTTTGCAGGAACCAAACCTTTCATCTCCTTGATTTGTTAATATGAGTGTTTTGGTACTCACCGCATTAAATCAATGATGCATAAGGCCTGAATCATACTGTGTTGAAGTTGCGGCATGACCTCATCTTTGTGGTACTCGATACTCCAGTTTTCCCACAGCTCATCATTCACTAATTTACTGTATGCTTATTTCCTTTTGTTATGACAATGACACACTATCATGACAGAACGTCTTGCAAAGAAAGGCCTGACTTTAATTGTATTATGAAAAGCTTCCTCCTCCCAACCTGTCACTATATTTCACCTCCTGTTTTATGGTAGACTGCCTTAGTCAGCTATTCCTCAAGACATTCCTTAAGACATTAATCTCAACATTTCTCTGTGCCATGTGCACTTAAAGATATCCTGCCACAGTCTGTAGACTTTGGAAAGCCTAAATCTGTCAAACCAACAGATGTGCGTGCAAAAACAAACAAAAAAAACCTTTGCCACTCATACAAATCAAAGTACGTCACAATAGGACACACTCCAGTTGATCTCACACCATCCCTTCAACCAGCTTTTCACACTGAGGTTCTCAGCCAATGGCCAGAGCATTTGAAATTTCGTTTCGCTGTGTGAAGACTGAGGTCAGACTGGGATCAGAGGCCAAACTAAACCTGCCGCAGACACTTTCTTTAAGCACAGACCACATGCACTGCTTAACAAAGGGATTTTTCCCTGCTCACATTTTTCTAGGTGGCATAGGATGTGGTTCAAAATGTGGTTTGCTTTGATGTTTTGTTAAAGCTCAATTTTAGTAGCTCAACTTAAAAAAAATATTGTCTGCAAAAAAAGTCAGTAATGACTTTATTGCATCCCATATGCTGGAATTTTTTTTTACTTCACTCCATTCCATCTCTTCCCTGATCCTTTCCAGATTTTGTTTGTTATTCCATATAAATTTAAAAAAAGTCCTATTGTATATATATTTGTTTGTTTTGGTAGAGCCATATCTTGCCATATTTTGAAGCTTCTCACCTCGAAAGCCCCAATTGAACCCCTACTTAAAGTGACTCTCATGACACCCACAGCATGAGAGGTGCCATCCCTCCTGTAGCATATAGACCAATAATTGGCTGCCATGCTGTCAAAGCACCAAATCCCTGCTGAAAATCCACCTATAGAAAGTTTCCAAGCAGTCATTCACTTTACAGTTAACCTGAGCCAAGCAGAATTGTAATGTTTATTTGCTTTCAATTACCGACTAATCAAAAACACATTTCCTTCAGTGAGTGACAGTACGATTTCGGCGCTCTAAATTGGTCAGCTAAGCAAAAAACAGAGAGGAACTCTTTCTTACAGCCTGACAGAATGAAGGTTTTCCTTTGTATATCTCACTCTTCTCTACAGTCAGTTCTATAATAGAATTAAGATGAATTGTGCCTCCAAATAAAATCAAACTTTTGAATAGTAGCATAAACATTCAAATATAAATACAATTATATTTACTTGCTCTGCACTATTAAGCATGAACCTCAAAAAACTGAAAATAGCAGTTTGTCTTTTCAATTAGATTTATTCTGTTTAAAGAAGTGTACGTTTTTATTTATACTTCACCCTTTTCACCCAGAATTAAAATATCACGCTCTTAAATACTGAAAGGTTTATGTGCCGAGGTCTCTACGGGCCAGTTATTCAAATATTTTTAAACCAAATGAATGAGGGCAGTAGATAAACATTGCGCTGGAACTGAATCCCAGACATCCCTGTCTATGCAACCGCTCAATGAGCCTCTGTATATGTGAGTGTGTGTTGCATATATTCTTGCCTCTGTGTATGATGGTGTCTCTGTTTGCACACTCTGTTTGTGTGTGAACACGCACACAAGTACAGTTTGTGTGTGCTAGTGTTCATTGGACTTCTCCACACAGTGACTCTCCTTCACAAAAGCCACTTGACGTGGACCCAGCTCAGTTCAGGAAGCCCAACCCAATGGCCTCCAAAAGGTTTAAACCGTTTGAACACTGAACCCTCTCATTCACCTTCCTCCACATACCTCCACTGATTCCTAGCCCACCGCAAGTTAATGATGTCATAATGTGCTACACTTCACAGTCATCTGCATATAATGAGCAAACAATTATTAGCCATTTTTTAATTTTAGCCGTTATAAACGTTAGCGACAGACCACAAGCATCTCTAAGCTAACAAGAGCTCTGTGTGTTTTCCAGAATAAACTAGCCTTTTCCTCCCATTAAAAGGAACCGGAGAGTGGACTTACAGTTTCCTGTAACAGCCAGACTAAAAAAAAAAAAACATTTACGGCTTCCCTAGTACCTCACTGGAGTTTTACTGTGGTCTTTTTCCTTTATAGAAATATTGGAAAATGTATGTCATGTCCTTGCACTGTTGAATAATGGACAGATCGCAGCGCGGGGTGGGTCTCCGTCCAATCCAAACAACTGTGGCAGGCCTCTGTTTTGTTAAACCTTAACAAGTGCTTCAAGTACAGTCAATTTCACTGGCTTTGGGAACGAGGGAGGTGGAGCTGGAGCACCTCATTCACAGTTTTTTCCTCCTTTGTTAACCCTGTCACCTCGGCAGCAGGGAGCTTAATGGATTTTAGTCTTCTCTTCCACCTCATGTCAGTGATATAAGTCAGTGAGTCTGTGTGTGCACACTGCATGATTGCAAAACCACGTAATTATGGGATTATGAGAGACTTACCTGTTTGCAACAAGCCTGCTCCGCTGTCACCAACCTCAAAGTGTTTCTGTATGTCAAGGATGACACCTGGGAAACCGAGACAGAGAGATATTAGAAATTGTGCTCTGACTTAGTAATATTTATCATTACACTTTTGTCCTGTGATCCTCGATAACAGAACAATTATAGGCTTATGTGGGATTCTATGGACAAACACACACACACACACACTTCTATTCTGGGCTGTTTGAGTTTGAAGTCAGCATGTTTTTAAATGACTTTCCTAAATGTTCCTTTATGGTGCACATTATTGACAGTAATTGTAATCTTTCACCAAAACTGATATTAAAACACTGGCCGTAACAATAAGTTGCTCTTTGTAAATTCCCTACCATAAATATATTAAAACTTTACTTTTGAGAAGTAATATGCATTGCTAAGAACTATTTATTCAGCTTTCATATTATGCAAAAATCGAAATTTTTGAAAAAAATGGACTGGTTTTGTGGTCCAGTATCAGAAATATAAAATAAAGTTCCTGTTGTGCTGAAGCATAACAAAGGCATTGGTATGCCCTCGGAATAAAAACTAAAAGAGAAAGAAACGCACTTGATTTGCAGACAGTAAGGAAAGACACTGGCTGCAGAGGAATGCGAGCAGGTGGCGTGACTCGTGTGACAGGAATGTTGCATTTGTCACTATATGTGCGGACAAGCCTGCACCTGCCAAAGTGCCTTTTCTCAGTACGTCTTTGCTACAACGTGCCAGTGACAAGTCAAAACGGGTGGCGATGGGAAACCGCAAACCGATCAAGGCGAAACTCGAAGATGACTAAAGCCGCTGCGGCAACAGAAACAAATGGCTATTTTTATTTCTCACAGCCACTCCTGTGTTATATGTCTATGTTTGTACAAGACATTAAAAAGCATGACGTAATTAAGCAGGCAACGCTGAAAAGTTAATTAAGAGACAGTTCGGCGGCATTAGGTGTTTGATCTGGGTGCGTGAAGCCTGTGAAGCGGATGTCTTTCTCTCTGCCTCTATCCGTACAAGACTGTTCAGTAATTTAGAGAGATGTAACATAAAAGATAACGTCAAGCATGTTGGATCTCTATCGCTCTTGTCTAATTTCATTGGCTGTCAGTCACGGGCTCTGTTTACAGCCTCTCCTGTATTTAGAAGTGTCTGAATGCTGTGTGCTTTGCCCAAATGGAAGATCAAAGCGTGTGTCTGAGAAGAGTTAGACAGTTAAAGGGCTCCAGAGGCTTAATTTCTCACTTTAAAGTGATCAGAAAGAAGGAATGTGGAGATGAGAGACTGGAGATTTAAAAGCAGCAACACGAAAGCTGCAATTACGCTAAAACTGGAGAAATGCCCTGATCTTAAGACTCCCGGCCAAAACACACATACACACACATACTTGCATTTGTGGTTTACAAGGGACTCTTTATAGGCGTAATGGTTTTTATACTGTACAAACTGTATGTGGTATTGTCCTACACTGACCCTACACCTTAACCTACCCCTTACAGGAAACTGTGTACACTGTTTAGTATGTTTTCTAAGCCTTTTGTTTCACGGGGACACAGGAAGTGTCCTCATAAACCATGTTTACGTTGTAGTACCCGTGTCATTATACACATTTGTGTCCTCGTAAACCACAAATCGCAACTCAACAAATCATACAGCAACGTGATATGGTCAGATGATCCAGAAGATGTGTATCTTCTAAAGGGGGTCGCACACCGGACGAGAAGCGCAGCGCCGCATCGCGCCATGTCTTTAAAATCCGAACACATTGTTTTCTATGGGTGTACGCACACCGGCGGCGCAATTCGGCGTCTGTCCGCGGCGCCCAGCTACGACT
>JAUCNO010000795.1:11637000-11692622 GCA_032353835.1 Enteromius viviparus | reverse complement strand
TGTTTTAGTAGAGCAAACAAATCATATTATAGAATGTGCGCGTCTGGTGTGCGATACTTCGAGCTGTCCTAGACGTGGCGCTGCGCTTCTCGTCCGGTGTGCGACCCCCTTAAGAATAATTACTAATGAACTGAATAAAAGACATTTAGATTACTTTTACTATCATGAAACCCTCATGGTTAATCTTAATAATACTAGTAAAACTGTACAATAAAGTCTATTAATGTTAATGAACCCAATAACAAACATTAATTATCACACTTTAAAAGTGTAAGTAAAGTCCAGTTCGCACTATTAAACAGATGATTATTACTTAACATAAACCTTCTATTTTTAATAATAGTTAGTTTGGTAGTTGTTATGTTTAGGTAATGGGAAGGATTAGGAATGAAGAATATGGTTATACAACAGGGCTGTACATACTCGGTCCTGGAGGGCCGCTGTCCGGTAGAGTTTAGCTCCAGCTTGCCTCAACACACCTGCATGGAAGTTTTTAACATGTCTAGTAAGAGCTTGATTAGCTGCTTCAGGTGTGTTTAATTAGGGTTGCAGCTTAACTCTGCAGGACACCGGCCCTCCAGGACCGACTTTGGACAGCCCTTTTATACAAAATACGTGCTAATAAATAGCCAATATGTCAATTATGCTAATAAGCAACTAGTTATTAGTCCGTATACTAAAATGGTACCACAGTAACTAACAATGAGCAATAGATTTGCTACAGTATTCATTCATTATTGTTGGTTAATGAAGGCGCTAATGTACGTTGTTAGTTCCTGTTAAAGTCCATTGTTTAATAATTCAAAATGAATCAACATAAAATGTTAAATCATTTTTTTTTATTATGTGACATTTAACCGATGAACATGCAAAAAGTAAAATATTTTTGGTCGAAAACAGAACAGAAAAGATAGCGAAACACTTGAACATCCATCCATACGTAACCTTAGAATGTTGAGATTCTTGTATTTACTTGCAGCATTTGAAATGAATTATTTTCATATCCATGCATCCCTGAACTATAAACTCCTGTCTTGCAATTTAAAAGGCTGCTTGAACTTGAAGTACTTGATGGATTTTTTTTATTTATTAATTTCCTATAGTAAAACATATTGATTTGGGTATGGGCCAGACACGGGGCGGTGGATTTCCACAATCCTCCTCTATGCTCAGGAGCGGGTGGTCCCGCCCTTTTTCCATCAGTCTAATCTGAGGCAGTGTACTAATTACCTTGGTCATACTCCTCCGTTGCCCCCCATCCCTCAACCCCTCCGTCTCTCCCTCTCCTCCCACTGGGAGGGGGATCCCTGTGCCAGATGGTGCTGCGTTTCTCCTCTTTCAACCGAGACTGCACCTGCCCACCCTCACGCCTGCCAAAGACACAACCTCAACCACCGCGCTCTTCCCACCAAAACTCCCACAGGCACAACTGATGCAAACCATGTAACAATCTGATTTACTATGTCGTTATTTAAGATGATAAAGTAAGGACTTTTAACTGGAAGAGACTGGTACCGATAGGTCAGTGCACGCACAGCGCAACACCAGATCATGAGCAACTATCATATTAGTGAATTATGTTCAGTGTTTGGCAGGCAATACTGTCTGTATGTGATTTGCCCTAAATTCTTCCCTTTCTATCTTCTCTTCTGCTTCTCTGATAAAGAGACAGTGTTTAGGGAAAACATGGCAACACCTTGAAACTTTTCAGAGAGAGCTGTCATAAAGCATTTGAGGTGCAGCCGTTCTGACTACATGTTGCATCATACTGTAAAACGGTAGGCAATGTGGGCGATGCCACAGGTGATGCAAATGCCCCAAATGGCACCAGCAGAATCATCGACCTTCTAGTGTCCGCCTCGATGCCACCAGCCCTGAGGTGTTGCCATAGTAACACGGCACGGGCACACACACACACACACAGGAGGAAAAGGTCGGCTGGCTATTGGTCAAGTCTGCGATAGGAATTGCAATAAAGAAGAAATATGCAGTTATCTTGATTAGTAAAAACTTTATCTGATTCTTACAAGGAATATATCTATCAGGGTGAGCTGATACTGTCACCTGCTTTGCACTTTGTTGCAGCCCATTTTACAGTTGCTTTACCAAAATGAAGAAACCGCAACAGATACTGAAGGTGAAAGAATGCTGCCCTGCCTGTTGTGATTGATCTATTGCATACAAAACACATTACTGAGTTACTAAGAGAACCAACAGCCATTGAACAGAGTGTAAAATTACTAGGGCTGGGTATCGATACATGATTTCGATACCGGTTCCTGAACAAAACCTTTTACAATTTTTAACAAAATTATATTTTCTCAAAAAACTCAAAACCTCATCTCCTGAGCGACTGCATGGAAAAAAATATATCCAACACAATGAATCAGTGCAAATTGGTTTTAATGAAGTTCAAATTGTTTACACATCTGTTATGCTACCTTTACACTAGTGCTTTATTATTTATTCTTACAATAGCCTTATGATTTTTTCCCCCCATGAACATTTTGTGTATTTAAATTTTTTTAAGGCATAACAATTTGTCTTTAATTAATGAAAATTTCATTTTATTGTTGGAAAATAAAGGGGATTTTATATTACAGCTTAAAACACTGAATAATATGAATAATTTTTGTAGTAGCCTATTATGTACATTCTACTGAACAATAGTAATATATTTCTGCTGCCATTTCCAAACCGATCTTTTATTTTGACGGCTTGCCATAAATACCTTTACAGTTTTGTGTGTACATGATATGATGATAGAGTTACTCTGATGAAACGGTCAAATGGAGCAGTTCTGGATATGTTATTCATGTAGCCTACTGTATTTATGCCCTTATTTAGTGAGATGCAAGACGTTAATATCACCAGAAGCGTCACGCTCAGGTCAGTAACTGCGCCATGCGCGATACAGAGAACGCAACTTAATGTAGAGACAGAATTGACGTGCAGTCGTGTAAATGATATAAATAACATAAGGCCATTTTATACACTTCTGATCAAACACACTGGCTAGTGCTGAAGTCTCCTTGGCTCACTGACGCTGATGAGATTAACCCCTTATGTATCAAAATTGGGTACTCGAACTCGATACCCAGCCCTAAAAATTACAGCATAACTATATTAACTGAGATACAATCGTTTTCTAAATAAATAAATCTGATCAACTAAAATAAACTCATTTTACCTGATAACAGTTAAATGCACCTATAGAAGATGTTTTATGTTAGTGGTTATGGATTGTGGTTGACAAATGAAGATATAAAAAAAATATATACAGTATATATAAACATCAACATACTTCATTGTTATTTAATCATAGCTCAACAAATAATTTGCCTCTAATGCTCATTCCGTATAATATCACTGAAGTCATGGATTAGTAATAAAGTAATTCAACTCGCTAATTTAATTTCAAATAAACATTTGTTTACAAATCACACAGTAAAACGGCAATGCAAACAGACTGTGGTGTGAGAAAGAGCGCCTTTGTTTTCTAGCACACTAGTTTCATTATCCTAAATGCTAATGAAACATTGACTCGTCCGTGTGGGTCTCCATCTTATCAGCTGATTGGTGCAGTGAAATGGCGATATGCTAATATGAGATGCATTTGAATGATGCTTTTTGATATAATGCGTTCACTATAGTGCCGTCCCCAGGAGACCCATTGGACATTGACCAGTGGAATGACCAATGGAGTGTTTGAAAAAACTCAGAGGGTCAGGATGAGCAAATCAGTTCTGTTAATGCGTCTAGTGCTATTTCCAATCTCAGGGGAGTTCATTCGAGTGAAGCTGTTTAATGGATCCTGGAAGCTAGAGGAGCAGCCCTCTTGCATTTGATTTACACAAGATGTTATCTTAGACATAGATTGTTTGGACCCATATTTGTCTGATCTGATAAGAGGAAGTAAGGTCAAGTGCTTGTTTGGGTTGAGCGTTCTCTTAAAGACTATGAGCTCATTCATGCCAAGAAAGGCCAAGAGGTTTGAGTTTTGATATACTAACCTACTCTTAAGGTGAACTGGTGATATATTTTATGTGCAAAAAACCATTAACTTCTAAAAACCATCCATTCACTTAAACAGGAAGTGGTTCACTGGCTGAAATTCCAGTGCGGTCAGATCCTGAAACGCAAACATCTCCTATTCAACTGTCGGAAGCTTAAACAATGGCAAACATTTTTCTCTGAATACAAACTCGAAAGCTCATTAAATTGGGAATGCTGCATTTTTTTCCATACAACACCCTGTTCTCATTTTTGTAAACACACATACACGTCACAGTACAGACCCAGAGGACTGTCTAGTCGTCTGGGGAGAGAGAACGTAAATGAGGATCATTGAGTGATAGGACAGACCTCATTTTGCAATCCCCAAAAGAGAAATGATAGACCTGAGCAACCCCCGGTGCTATTTCAGGGCTGGGAGAAGTAGGTTAGGATAAAGGCATAGCAACAGAGGCTGGCCGCCCTATATACTGTAACTGAGAAGACGAGGAGAGGTGAGAGGAAAGGCAACTGCGAGAAAAGCAAAGCTTGATATAGGCAGAGGGGATTTTACTGAGAACAAATTGCATCACCTCTACAATCCAATAGCTTTGTTATAGTGCTCTTCTCCATTATTTGATAATCATGTCATAAAAAACTGGTGCCATTATCAACATTAATGTACACAAATACCTCTTAAATGAAATTCATTTTAGTACAAACCATGGCAAGTGAGTTTTAGTAAGTAATGCACAGTCTGACAGACATCGTATGCATGGGTTCCCTCAAACCCATGAGCTAGCAACGCCGAGGTCATGGGTTTGAGGGAATGCATGAGCTGATAAAATGTATAAAATGAATGCCATATTAGTGCTAAAAAAAGCTGGCAAGAGCATTTGCTATATAGGTTGCATTTCAAAATAATTAAACCCTCTGACAGCGCTCTTTGCATTTGTGCGTGTTGTTTTAGCATCCGATTAACTGAAGAAACAGCAAATAATCAATCACATCAACTATCATTTGATCAATATTTGATGAATTACTACAGCCATGGTCAATAGCAATGATAAATGATAATCAGTTAAGTGAAATGTGGGGGAAAAAGCAGTAACTTGTTGTCATTAAATATTGGTTGGGGGAAAAAAAATCCAAAACAAGTAGCACTGGAATGCAGATGGTTAATAAATAAAATTGTGCTGCATTCAAAAGTTGCACAACTGTTTCAAATTTGCCCCTGCGTGTGTGTGTGTGTGGCAGGTCAAACTGCAGTACAAACGTACATTTCCATATCCTGTGTAATGCTACTCTTTGCGGTAAGAGAATTTCCTCTCTGCTCTGTTATGAAGTTCTCTCTCTCATTCTTTTCATTCTACCAAACCACTGGTACATTATACTGCTGCTGACACATCCTGAAGCTCTCTTCCTTCTGTTTTCCTTTGCTCCTTTCCCATCCCCTGCTTCTCAGCTTCTCTCATCAGCTAAGGGTGATCCTTCTCAAAAGCGTCACAGGGATTGGTATAACAACACCTTGACAGAAGTTACATATGTGCGAAAGTGAAAAAATACTGTTCCCATGTTAACTCTTCCCAGCTCCTCTGTAAAATGTCTGCTCTACAAAACCTCGCCAAACCTACAGTGCAGAGGCAGGGTAAGAGCTGACCACAAGTATGCTTGTCTGTTTTTGGCGAGCTCCTGACCGCCGGTTCCATACATATCCCTGCAAACGATGGATGCTTTTTCCACTCGGCCTTTAACCACCCCAGAGTCCATATAAACACAATGCAGATGTCAGAGGATGGGGGGGTGTCTTAGCAGGCGTTTGCGGGTGTGGGTGGTTTGGAATTCCCTTACCATTTTATACCAGTAGTTCCTCATTACAGCCTCACCCTCAGGCTGGCTGCCAACCCTGCTTGTCGGTGCACTGCTGATCTGAGACTAGTTTTAAAGTGTTTGTGTGTGCACAGCAACAAAGATTGTACCATTTATGAATATTCAATTGCAAATGCAAAGAAAATATATTCAGTAGTATTTCCTTTATACCTTTATACCAGTCTAGTCTAGACCACATCACATGCTTTTAAATATTACATAAAAAGAGGGAGATGTGCTGATGTACAATGCAGAAGCAGCATATAGTATTTGTGCATTAATAATTCATAAGAGAATTATCCTCTGGGGTGAAAGCCAATGTGTCAGACGTATAGCTGTGCAGTGGTCAGAACGCACCGGAGCGCAGAAAAATCCCCAGGCTGCCTGGTTTCCCCTCAACATCAGGAGTGTGTATGGTCAGTAAATGTAGGGTTTTACACTTACTCTTCATACACAAAAACAGACAGCGATTTTGTAGAGTAAACCTGAAACCCACTGCATGAAAACTAACATTGTGAAACAATCACAGCGATTTCTGATTGGCCACGATTTTTTCACAATGCCAATCTTTCGCCCAGGCTTTTTGAAACATGCAAGGGCACTGAGATGCATGAGCTTAGATGTTTAGCAACAGTGGTAGTAATGTTTTACTATATACATTTATATAGTGGATATTACACGCAGAGGCTTTAAATGAGCAGCTCGTTTCATTAAATGAGCTCCTGACTACACTGAGCAATTTAGCAGGAGAGAAAGCAGCTGACAGACACTGGAGTGCAATTACGGCTGCCCTTACTATCAGCCTGATCTGAGAGCATTCTGTTGGTTATGTGCTAATGTTAACTGCCAAACAGAAGCTTCAATTACCTTCCCTTCCTTCAGATTCTGATGCGGCATAAAATCAGTTTTCTTTTCTGCATTGATGTATTTTCAGATTATGGTCTGATGCATTTTTATAGCCAGTTCTACTTTGGTTACAGCCATGAATATTATTTGCAACTTAGCATGTAGCATTAAGTGAACGCTGTGTAAATTTTAGAAGCATATACTACCTAGAAAAATTAGATTTTATGAGATCCTTAACATCTGCCTGTTAGTGTTCATGCTATACCTCAGTACTAATCTCATCACCAACCATTTGGACCAACATCTTCTGATGGCGTCGAGCCATTAACGGGTTTAACATTTTTCTGACTGTCATTAGACGTGCTTCATTTGAAGCCTAATCCTGATGCTTTGTTGTTATTTTTACATGACACAGAAAGGGATTACTGTAATTATGAGGGCTTTTTGTTTTTTTTTGCCCGTAATGAGATTTGATTTGGCTTTTCTCGCTCACTATGGCTCTTTGCTTATTCTTCTTTTCTTCTCTTTGTTCCATAAGAGCTGTGTAGGAGTGGGGTGGGTCTCACCCAGGGGGGCGTCAACAGTGCCCGATTCTGTGAATAATAATTAGTCCTGAATAAAAGTGCTGAAGTGCTTGATTATCTTTCTTAATTACTGCCATTCGAAGTATAAACCTAGAGTAAAGCATCATTAATTAGCTCTGAGATCGTAAATTGAATTTATTTTCTTTACTTTATTTTGTTTGTGCGTTAATTGTGGCATTAGTTCTAGAAGAATAATTTGGACACTTCAAATAGTTTTCAGGAATTACCTGAACGTGGCCAGGGACAGTGCTTGAATACTAAAATACAATCTTTGAGTGAAACATTTGCGAAGCTCTTTGATTCAGAAAATGTCAAAGGAGAAGAGCTTAATCAATGAAGCTTCAAACGGCATAGCGAGCCGAGCTATACTCAACTCAGTAATTGACACGGTTGAGCAACAAACAGAGAGTCGAGAGGTGTCACGAGACTGAAAACTGGAGGGAAAAGTGGAAGAGGGGGAAAAGCAGAGCGCTAAATTGGATGAGGCATTTCAGCACACTTAGGGCTGAAAAAGCCTATGTTGAGAGCTGGTCTTTCAAGCTCAATTTAGCATTAGACTCTAGCCATACTGCTCTGTGTGAGTGGCCATGAGCTTTAGGCAACTGACAGCTGAAGGTGATGGAAATAGGAGAAATGTGTGTGGAGAAAAAAGTTTTTCAGTCAGTTATAATGACCAATCGAGTGAAAACTATACACATAAATGTTTCACGGGTTTCTCTTTTGACTTATGCTGCACAGTTCATTTATAGCCATGCTTTAAAAAAATATGACTCCTTGCTACTATTCAACTTAATACTTATAGGGTCAAAAGCTGGTAAAGAAAAGAAAAAGCACTCAAACCCCAGAGAACCATACACAGGACAGTAATACCTATAAAGTGCTATATGGTGGGGAAAGATGTCATCAATCCCTCTTGACTCAGCATGGACGGGCTCTGCTGTTTGATCTCTCAGTAGACTCCTGTGGCAAAACACCTAGTGCAACATTAATTCCTAGTGTATGTAATAGCTCACAGATGGATAGGAAATGAGATTTAAGAAATTGCAATTGATAGAAATGTAGTGCGGGTTTGTCTGTGGAACTGTTCTCTGAGTTCAAATGGACAAATGGGAGATTGGGAGAATACTATGCCTGAAGCTCACTGTCTACGTGCATAGAATCCATTTACTTTAAACTTGAAATTAAAAGGCATTCTCAGTTCAATTCTGAATGTCCCACAGCCCTGTGATGAAAGCAGAAGTGCCAGAAATGGGTTGCCTGAAATCAATAACTACAGGAGAACCACATGTGGCATGTATTCAAGGGACACCGTAGTCTGAGTAATTGACTGTAGCCCCATAAACCTCTATTCTATCCAATCCAATCAATGCACAGACACACAACCACACAATCACACACAGACCCCCTGATCATTTTTATCTGTCCCTGTATCTTTTATTACATCTATTTTCTAGCTATTCAAAGCACTTTTTTCATCCACTCTCCCTGAGAACAGCTGAGACTCTGCAGCGCAGTGATCCATCTCACTTTCTCCTTCATGAATTAGAGATAAATCTCATTTCTTCCTGGTCTAGTTTAATACAGAACAATTCGAGACACTACCGAGGGACAGTATGTCTTAGATTTGTATTTTATCCTGCAGGCCCACCAAAACGTTCCGCCATAGAAACCAAGAAACCAAGAGAAATCTTCAAGCAGGGTGTGATATTAGAGAAACGTGTAAATTTAGATGTTTTGTAATGACTTTGCATTGTTAAGCGCCTCTCTGTACCGTCGGCTGGTGACTGTAACTATAGATCGGAGGTAAAGCAACTGTGGGAAAACAAAACAACCGCATCACTGGAATTCCAGCTCTACCTCCACATTCCACATCAGTGAGGTGGAGACACACACCTCACGCACACACACGCAGGTATTTTAGGCGTTAGTTCAGGGTAATTATTATGTTCTGGTGTGGCCAAATAACTCAAACGATTGTGGCTTACCTGCTACAAATACCAAATTAATCCTTAAAGGAAACTAAGGTCTTGAAGCATTTATCATATAGCAGGGACGGACGTATGTCAATCTAACACAAACTTTAACCTGCTATATTATGCAGTTCATATATAGCATGTATATTTTTACTCTATGTTGATGAATAAAGTGGCTGAGGCACGGCAGTTATCTTGACTAGAATTGTCATTTTAAAATGCATTTTAAAATGCAATAATTTATTCCTGTGATGGCAAAGTAGAATTTTCAGAAGCTAGAAATCTTTTGTAGCGTCATAAATGTCTTTACTGTCCATTTTGATCAATTTAATGCATCGTTGCTAAATGAAAGTATCTATTTATTGCAAATTTAAAATTGCTTTCATGTTTGGTTGCAACAGGCCGTCAAGTCAACCAGGCCACCAGGAAAAGTTCCCGTGCTCCCTATGACCGTCTGTCCCTGCGTACCGAGCAGCATACATAAAGCCATACTTGTCTCTATAGTATGCATGGGGTTATTTTTAGAACTGCAAAATGAATGGCTCTGAGAAATGAATGAGCCTAGTTAAAGAATCACTGGAATTTAAATGTACAGGGTAGGACACTGACATGTGACTGTCCATGCTAGGGTTTTGAGAAAGCACAGCCTGTTCCTCTGTGCACACCTGAGCCTTTAAATGTCTATTCTTCACACACACTGAAACAACAGAGCTAGATTTCCCACTGAGGCGAAAGTGTTTCTGACATGTAACGTGTCAGGGTGACAAACAAACCCAAGGGTTCTTAAGCATAAAAACAGGACATTCACAAGAATGCACATAAAACTGATATTTGCATTAGCCCCTTTGTTAATAAATATATCACAAAAGAGATAGAGGTCTGATCCTATTTACCTAGAGACTGACATTGTGTTACACTGTGTAGTCACACATACGCACGCTTAGGCTACAAATCTGGGAAATAACAAGTTACATAATACCGGCGGCTAATTATTTATTCAATCACAATTGTATAGAGGGAAAGATGACATATTTTCCTCCTCAGTAATACTCTGTAAATACAGACATGCAGTAAAGTCCAGTTTAAATATTTGTTCTAGCAATGCTTCCGAAGGCTTACTTTAGGAACAAAGCTGAGCTTTAGTAGAGTAGTTTACCCTACTGACCTTACTTTTCATTTGGTCAATATTTACACAGAAGTCTTATCTAAAAACACAACAGATCATCTGCTTTATCTATAAATATTATCCACCCTTATAAAACTGGAATAACTACTCAAATATGATTTCAGGTTGGGCATAAGAAATTACGGTATCTGTTATGATCTAGCACCTTTGAGGATTTTCTATGCTTTCAGGATGATTTATCCATCTCTGCATGTAAATATATGGAGGACAAAAATGCTAAATGAATGAGAAATTCAACAGTGAAAATTATATTCGATTATAAATTATAGATTATATTAGATTAGGTGGGATATTAAACTACTTTTGAAAAGTTAAGGTAAGGTAAAATGTGGTCCTGGTCGTAAGTAGCATGGGTACATTTGTAGCAATAGCCAAAAATACACTGTATAGGTCAAAATTATTATTATTTGTTTTTTTTTTTACCAAAAATCACTAAAATTGTAAGTAAAGATAATGTTCCATGATGATTCTTTGCAATTGTTTAACCAGAAATATTTAAAAACTTAATTATTAATAAGTAATATGCATTGCTAAAAACTTAATTTAAACTTTAAAAGCAATTTTTATATTTAGATTTTTTTTTTTTTATTCCAGATTTTCAAATAGTTGTATAGTTGTCCTATCACAACCTACATCAATGGAAAGCTTATTTATTCTCCATTTATTAGGCTATATTTATTATATAAATCTCAAGTTTTATAAAATTTACCCTTATGTTACCCTTAATTTTTTCTCAAAGGTCACAAATATTATTCATTTAATAATTTAAAATTTTATTATATGTTTTAATATATTTTAATTTTATTTTTTTTCCAGATTCTCTGATGAATAAAAAGTTTAAATAAATGGCACTTGAGATTAAATTGATGCAATCTGATCAGAAGTATTAATTTGTTTAAAACTACAAAACAACTAAATATGTTGTAACATTTCTGCCCTGTTTATTGTTGGTTGATCAGATGTCAAGCCTAAAAATGGTCTCTCAGACTCCAAATCATACATTTCTGAACAGTCCTGATATAACACACAGTGACATACCTGAGACTTCAAATCCCACAGGTGCGCTCCTCCCTGAGGCAACCCTCCCCTTTCTTCCTTCACCCTCCTGTACAGCTGTCTGTCAAACTCTCCGCCCTTAATCCCTTAGACACACTCCATCAAAAAGACACGCTGAGGCTGAGAATGACGGCGAATTCCCTTCTTTATACAAATAAACACCCACACATACTACACATCTGTTTGGACATGCAATGAGCTAAAAGCAGGCCACCAATTATATTAACAGGGTCAATGCCATTTAAACAAGCATGTCTGGTGGAAAAACATAACAAACACTGTTCCCTGTTTGGGTCATCCACGCTACATTAAATGAATGAAAGACAGGCCTGGTTCTCAGAGGCTGTTAGCAGACTTGATTGTGTCAGTGATTATTTTGAGAGTTGTCAGGCTGCTTCGCCCAATACAGCCTCTCTGGCGCGAGATGAGAATTTGTACCTCTGAACGCCACTCGTGTCTATATATATTTTAACACTGACCTTATTGTTGAGGTCAGAATTTCATGGTTGTGCACTCTTTATAAGAAAACAGCTGAGGCAGATGAATGAAAATAAACGTTTCAGGAAGACTGGAAGCTCTTTTCGCTCACTTTCTTGCCCAACTTCTAGGGTTAGGTCAGGCTTAAGAAGCAGGGAAGTAGCTGCTGTCACCGTAATGGCTTTTCGTGCTTGTGTAATGGATGCTTTGGCCACATGAAAAGCACCGTGTCGAAAGGAGGAAGAGGTACAGTCTTAATTCCAACCACTCCTATCACACGCAGCACATACATCAGCTAAAAACAACCCCATAAAAGCACACACAACATGCCAAGAAGTGATCTTACTTTACTGGGAGGTCAAATTTTGTTAAATTAACAGCAACCAATGCGAGCATTAAAGTACGCCGCACTGTTATGGGGGATATTAAATACTCTGTGTCTTCTTCAATGCACAGCAGCATTAAGAGCTAACTTGTAATTGTCTTTTAACTTTAATGGATTTATATTTCAGGTTTGAGGGAGACATCAGTAGTAAACACAACAACTCTATAACTGCTTCTATGAGAAGCAATTACAGTGCGTATGGGAATCAGCTTTAGGAGAAATGGAAGCCATTTGTTCTGGATGAGGGTTTCAAGCATATAAACTCTATAACTGAGAGTTTTTCCATTACGATCATGGTTTTTCTGTTGAGAATCCTTTAATATGAGCATAGTGAAACAAGGGAAAGAGAAGACAGCCAAACCTCAACCTCAATGTTTCAATTTATTACAGTAAACCAGCTTGTCGTTGGTATATGTGCACACTGCTGAATTCATTAACTTTCAGAAATTTCACCCCAAAAACATCCTTTGTCTATTGGTAATAGTATATTGATGTATAAAGCACTGCTCACACAGAGGTCCAGCACCTATCTGTTGGTTAGTGCAGTGAATTTGCATGATAACCTAAATGTATAGGAGCTTTTGACATGATGTAATACTTTTCCTGGTGTCATTACTATATGTGCACCGCATGTGCTACGTGCTACTGCTGCTGACCTCCTTGAGTACGGCACTCTGTTTTGTTGCTGATAGGGCTTATCACACCTTCAGTTCACACCACAAGGGGCACAAATGGAAATGACAAGAGAGAGAGAGTGTGTGTGTGTGTGTGTGTGTGGGGCATACAGAAGGGACTGCCAAAGAGTGTGTCCAGGCAGAACTAGAGCTGAGCCAGCTAGACTGGACCATCTAGTTGCAGAAAAGCAATGCAGTAAAACGTACAGTACTGTAGTCTCATAAACTATGAGCCTGTGTATCTGAATGTGCAGACATGCTCGTTTTCCCTCTGGGAGCTCTTCTGGCTGCTGGATTACCAGTCACACTTAATTAAACCCTTGTTTTGAGATTAAACATCCTCATACCTCTGATGCCTTAAGGAAAAAAAACTGCACCTTTCAGTATCTGCTGCACCTCATAATCCAGATTACCAGTGGAACTGCCTTCATTAGAGCAGGCATCAGGCTGGTGGCTCAATGGAGAATCTTAGATCAAATAATGTTAAGTGGCCTCCGTCTGTACATCCCTGTGGTATTCCCCGCGCCTCCTAATCCCTGTCTTAACCGTAATCTGTTGTTGAGCTCAGTCTGTCTGCTGGAGGGACTGTTGCCAGCCAGCCTCCCTGGGTCTGAGCCATCATAGCCAAACCACAAATTTAATCAAACTAAATGGTTCACAACCTCAGTCCCATCAATCTGATCTCTCTGTCCCACTGGAGGCTGTGTTGGAGACAGAAAAAGACAAATATAGATGGGGGACAAATATAATGGGCCAACAGGGAGTGAAAGAAGTGGGCAAATCGGTCTCAGCGTTGCAGAAATACACCTCAGGCTAAACATAAAGAAGTCATTTCTATGACTTTGACTAGCCAGATACGGGTTATGGCAGATAGTCTAGCCTCCAAAAACATCAAGATTTTGGAGAAGATCTTCAGAAGTGACCATATTGCATTCTTAGTACACCCAAATAACTTGTGTCAGGTAATAAGCAAAACTTTTTTTTTTACCATAGATTTAGCAAATAGAATGGGTTTCTTCCTTTGTTTTCTCCATTCTTTTTTTGTGGTTCCTTGTGAGGGATTGGTTGTTTCGCTTTTGCTATAAAAACTGCACACCCGTTAGTTTAGGTGGAGAAAACAGCCAAATTAGAGCTTTGCTGTTCCCGTTCACACACATGCGCGTCAATAAGTTAAACACAAGACCAATAAGATGACACGCACTGTTTTATCCCCTTCCTTTTTGAGAATTAACATTTGGTTCTGGCTAACAGTGATGAAGGACTTTGGTTGATGCTATAAGATTCCAAGACAACCACAGCCTATAATTGCTTGTAAAAAGTGAAACTGGCAGTAAATGAATATGACTTAAACAGCAAGAAAATGAAGTGTTTTTACAGTGACAGTATTTATTAGATCCAATTTCAGTCATTGGAACGGCATTAATTATAAGACACTAACTGAGGATGTAATGCAAAGTTGTTTGGTGTTAAACACAAGGACTTCATGCACATTTTGTTTTTATTTTGTTTGTTTTTGAGTTCATGTTTGCAGCCTTAAGAGTACCGCTGCTCTAAAACTTAAGAGGACATGATCAGCTTACCATTTTTGTACTACATTGTTGCAATTTTTGTAACATCAAGCTTTAAGAATTATGTCTAGATCATGGGTGTCAAATTTAGTTCCCGAAGAGCCATAGCCCTGCAGAGATAAGTTCCAGTACTGCTGCCCCAACACACAAACCATGTAGTTTTCAAATAAACCTAAATGACTTAATTAGTTGGATCAGGTGTGTTTAAATAGGGTTGAATCTAAACTTGTAAGGGCTTTGGCCCTCCATTAACTGAGTTTGACACCCCTGGGGCCTGTTCCATAAAACAAGTTTACCAAATAAGCCAGGCTTTTGGCAGATACTAGTCTGACTTATTTTAATACAAATTAACTGAAATAAGCCTGGCTTATACTCTAATCTTGGTTTATGGAACAGGCCCCTGGTCTAGATGATTAACCTCTCTTTTAGCCCTAAAGAAATAATTCATCTCAAAACAAAAAGCTGTCATTGTTTTATTACTTTTGTGGCATTGCAAACCTATATAACTTCCCGTTTTTAGATTTTTTGATAGCTCAAACAACATTGACTTCAATTAAATCATGCAGTTTTTATGGTTTGGGGTAACCCATACCTTTGATGTACACTCAGATACACAAACCCACAAACAAGCCACTGCTGAAAGTCATTAATATGATGCCTGTGTCTGTCTGAATGCAGTACAAATGACTGAACAGCAGGACAACCACTTCTGTCTCAGCACCCATGTGGATCATTCTCTCTCTCTCTCTCTCTCTCTCTCTCTTTCTCTCTCTCTCTCTCTCTCTCTCATGCTAAAGAGTGGTCGTCACCACTGCAGGACGGCTGCGTCAGCTCTCCCCTGTCCTATTTACTCAAGAAGGGGGCTTAATCCTCATATACACACATCCCAAAATGCAGGATCAATCAGGAACTGAAGACTTCAAGAGATACTACACTTAACAGCATGCAGGTTGCTGCTGCAACATTGACTGACAAACACATACACTTACACAACTCCTCTTGAGAACGGACCACTTTGCTGCAATCTCCCTGCAGTCATCATCTCACACATATAAATTCCCCATTTCACCCTCTTCATTCATTTGCTCAGATGTAACTTCTTGCTTACAAACCAAAAGGTTGATTAATGGTGTATGTTTCAAATGAGCAGTTGCACAACGTGATAAAAGATTCTGCTTTTTAAAGACAAGTCTGTGTATCTGTTAACTCACTCAAGTATAACTGTGGAATTTAGCTTACACTGATACTTTCATCAATGAAAGAGAATGATAAATCTGTCTGTTCAGGAAAGGGATTGATTTTAGAGATGGCAGGATTAGATAAGATAAACGTAAACACATCTTTTTCATAATGTTATCACAGCTCGGTTGACTTATGTAATGCTGCTGAACGCTGTAGTAACCAGTGCTACAAACAACCATGGGACGATAGCGTTGCCTTTGCCGTTTTATTTTAGCTTTTTAAGTGCTCGCAAATTTCACTCCATGAATTATTGACTGACATCTTAAATTGTTCGATGCAACACGCGACCATCTGGCAAAGTAACGCACCTTTGCATATATTTAAAGGGATAAGAGAATCTTTTGCTAAAGCGGATCCTTTTGATGCATCATGGGTTTTGCTGAATAACTACAGCCCCCCGTTACAAAAAAAATAAATGCTGCAGCGGCGCGCCATTCAAGCATCTCGCGCTGTCAAAAGAGTCTGAAGCGCGCGCTCGAGGGAACACGCTGTTCAGCGCGGGAAGAACAGGCACTGCGAACATTTCCATTGCATTTATTCAGTCAACATAATGTGAGAAAATTATGCTTTTTCTTCTTCTTCTTCAATTACTTAATTGATATAATATAAACAACACTGCTCATTTGAATTCACTAGCTCCACAAAATAATTGCATATAAAATATCCTGTTTTGTGTCTCAGGATGCAATTTAGGAAAACTACAATGTGGTTATTTTGTCAAGAAACACACAAAGTTATATAGCTGAAGGAAATATTGACGGTTATCCTAAATCCCGCGCATCAAAAATCCCTAGCTAATAGCGCACTCCTGCCTCCTGTTCCAAATCTCTAAACGCTTATCATTAGTTATTCATGAAAATTACCCCTCTCAGAGTGTGCTGGAGCGAATGTCAGCTGACAGGTCCCCTCGGATCACCGAGTACCCATCCAGTAAACGCATTAATCCACACTTTTTTGCGGGAAGCTAAATTCGACACAACATACAAACTAGTAGATTAAATCTGTTCTAGTTTCTATGGAAACACCGCGGCTGCGCTCTGCCTTTATTTCCGAATAACTTGATTCCTGATACCAAGGGCATCTTGTGGAGCGCCACCGAGCTTACTATTTATAAAACCATGGATATAAAATACGTCTCTCGAGAATTTAGCTCTAAATTACTTTGGAATGTAAGGTCCTGGAGTATTTAGCAACTGCTTTAACCGAGGTCTGTGTATTTATATGTAGGTATGTGTACGCGTATTATTTTTGTCCAATACATTTACAGTCAGATGGGTTGCTATATGCGTAACGTGATTTTGAGTCTCGTTGTAGCCTATATTTACACACAATACTAATGAAGCTAATACTTAATTATTGTTTGGACCTGCTGGTATGTGCACATTGCCATTATTTTTTTACGGGAGCCTCATGTGTTACGTGGATACTGATTTGAAAAGGGCTTGTAACAGACATAAAATTATGCATGGTACTACTTGTCATGAGGATTTGGGGATTTCACTCATTTGGCAGGCAGAGGGTCAGATTAGATTGACCTAAGATCACACACCATAGTAGCCAATCAATATAATGTTAGCACAACGGGGTTACCTCTCAATCCGGATGGTTTGATTAAATCACACTGAATAAGACCGCTCAATAAAACTCAGCACGTGTGCGGCGAAATAATCACTTGACTTATGTTAATGTTTAATTGGGTTTTTTCTAGTCACTGTTTTGAGGTAAAACCTGTCTTTGAGTGAAACATTAAACAATACAAATGATGACCAGCGCGGTTTTCGCTCTCTTGAGGCGGATAGTAAAGCGAACGTCCATTCGCCAAGAAAATACTGGTCTTACCTGCTACGGTGTATCTGTCCATGTAATTAAGCACATTTCCAAAACTCAGAATCCCGGCGGCAACGAGGGGAGACCGGCATCGGAGTAATGCGGCACGGAATTTCTGCCCAGTGTTGCAGGGATGCAGGTCTGGACTGGATTTAAGAGCCGGACTCATGCTTCCAGACAGCGTGTGCACCTCATCCGAACTGCTGCACCCCTCGATTTCACATCCATCGCTTTCCACGCACATCTTCTGGCACGACAGATCCAGCGCAAACGATTGAACGATTTCGGAACGGAGACAGGACGGTCGTGACGGAAAAGTGTAGCACCTTTGAGCGATGAATGAAAAAAAAACTAACTGTTAATCGCGAAGAGTGCAAATCATTGATTTGGTTATTGCTCGGTGAGCTCGGTTCATGTCTGTACAGTGACAGGATTGAGCGCTCGCGAAGCACTTTTCTCTCACTCTGTAGTGTGCTGCGCTTTAAGCCCCGCCCTCCAGCTCTGAGCAAAGGAAGCGCTTGTGTTTACGCTGGAATGCTCGCGCAAAGGAAGGGAATGTCAAGTCGAAATTTAGTGGAGACAGAGCGCACCCAGTTGCTTTGTCTCTGTTGTTTCTTTCTTTTTTTCTGATGTAAAAGAGTACAGCACGTGTAGTATCCTCTTTTCTTTTAAAAACGCAAGAGCCGTGGGGAAATATTACGCTTGGAAGCGGTTTATTCTATTTTTTAGGGGGTGCGACGGGGGCTTTTAGGGGGTTTGACCCTCCCTATTAAGCTTCAAGCCCCCCACAGGACGAAAGAACACATTTCAAAAGTGTATCAAATTATTTAATTCATTTCAGCAAGCAGAAACTCTCAGATTTCACCTGTCTCCAAATATAGAAATGTGTTCGCCTGAGAAAGGTAACCATAGCAGCAGAACGCCGCTAGAGGACTTTTTAGAGAAGGTTTTAAAAGATAGGCAGAACAAGTACTGTCTTTTTTATCACTTTTTTGTAGATTGGCACAACAAGTTTAGCATGTGAGATGTTTAATTCGTTGTATGAATTACGATTATTGTATACAATAATCATAGGCTACTAGCAAATCAAACTGTTAGTTACGCTTCGATATTAGCTTATATAAAAATTAGAATAGTTATACTGACGTTAATAATATGAAACTAAATATTCATATGGCATCAATGAAGACCTGTACCTTGTTCGTACACATGAAATTTGCCCTTTAAATGTGTTTGCAAGTCAAAACATACAAGTGAAATACCCGTTGAAGTTACCTCTGTCAAATCCCACAGTGTTTGATTACACTGTGGCTCAAAGTGTTAAGGAGACAATATTTTAACAATTCGTGTGAAAGAGTTTGCGTGGTTGGTTCACCTCATCTGAAAACGATACGTGGTCTTCAGCACTCTGGACAGCTCATTATCTCTATCTGCAGACACACAGAACTATAGAATAAACACCTGTGATTTATCAAATTCAATGCATTTACTGATTAATATTTTGTTACCTATTTGGGCTACTGGGAAACATTGATCGGACAGTTTGTGGTTAGAAAGTATTTGATTATGTATGCATGCGATTGCTGTTAATCGTTTTATTTACTTATGTGTGTTGTTGGATTAATTAATTAAGTATAGCCTACTATTGATCATTTTTTGGCTCATCTGTGTCCGCTTTTCACCGAAACCCATCAATTAGCGAAGATTAGACCAAATCACGTCATTAAGTACATCTTAGTTTTTCCCTCCTTTTGTTAAAGCGATAATCATTTGTATTTGACAACGCGGATTTCTTAACACATTGTGAAACTCTGGAGGACAGACAGCAAACGTGTCTGACCCCTGTTATAATGACTATCTTTAAAATAAACTGTTTTCACAAGACTCTGAATGTCCTTTGGGAAATGTCAGAAGTAAGGGGGATTTTACTGTAGTTAAGATTTATCTTGAGTCTTTTAGGAAGTGCGCGGGTCATCCTCATGAGAGAAGGCTGAAAGATGCTAGACAAATTACTGTCGGAAAAGAGGGAAGTTATTCGTTTGTTATTTTCCCCTTCATCTTAATTCCTAGAGGGTATGCTACTTGTCAGGACAAATCAAACTAAACGAGTTAATGGTATAGCATAATATGATGCTTTTTCTGTGCTGCCACTCGTGTGCTTTTCTACATTAACCTAGTCTTAATGCTTTAACAAAATTAGACAATAAAGGCATGAAAAAAGAAATATAAGTCACACATATTAATGGCCTTTTTGAGCTAAATTAATCTACATAATTATTGTAAGTATATTCCCTCTCACTAAGGGACAATATGAACATTTTATGCATAAATCATGGTATTTGAGTGTTAAGGTTTTTTTGTTTTTATTACACACCATAAGACACCGTCCAATTTTAATTTACATTTTTTTATTTATATATCTTTAAGGTAATTAAAGTATCATTTAGAAGTAAATATGGCACAAAGTGATCATGACTATTAAGAAGGCTGGCATTATTGTACCAACTGCATACATACGATTTCTTACAAAATCAAATGTTCTTGTCACATTCCTGTCTATTTAAGTTTCATTTTTCCTTTTTCTTCCTGTTTTGTTTTCATTTAGAGTTTCCCTCGCTTATGCCCATATTTAGAAGTTCCTGTGTTTAAGTGATTATTAGTTAATTAGTTACCCCCTATGTTTCCCAGCTGTTTTGAGTTCTCCTCATCTTTGATCTTGTTTTAAATGTCTGTGTTTCCCAGTCTCCAGCATCAGTCGGTAAATGTTTCCATGTTTATTAATTAAAATACTATTTTGCTAGTCTTCATCTCCCGCGGTCTCCATCTCCCTGCACTGCACAAGACAGAATGACTGACCAAAGACAGAACGACGAACTGGAAAAAATAACGCTGCCCGATGTTCTCTGCGCTGCAAAAGCGCCGTCCAATGTCAGCTCTGTTTGAACCCCATTCAGAAGCCGCATCACCAGAACGGCCATCAAAAACTGTGCCACAAGACATAATCCAGTTCCATGTGGACTCCAGGAGAGCCGTCCCCTAACCCTGTGCATGGCATGCGGCCAGAAGAGACATTCCAGTTCCCAGTGGATTCCAGTTTGCTGTTTACAAGTCCGGTTCTCGAATTATGGCAGGGAGAGCCCTTCCAGTTCCCCATGGATTCCAGTCCGCTGTGTCCATGTCCTGCTCCAGAGTTTCGGCCAGGAGAGCCGTTCCAGTTCCCCGCAGATTCCAGTCCGCTGTGTCCAAGTCCTGCTCCAGAGTTTCGGCCAGGAGAGCCGTTCCAGTTCCCCGTGGATTCCAGTCCACTATTTCCAAGTCCAGCTCCAGAGTTTTGGCCAGGAGAGCCATTCCAGTCCCCTCCTGAGCTTGTGCTGCAAGAGCACCCTCTAGAGCTTGCCTCCAGGGCGCCCTCCCTCCCTCCCCAGTTGTTATTTGTGTTTTCTTTATTCTGTTTATTGTCAGCGTGAGCTCACGTCTGGCCGGGAGGTGGAGGTAATGTAACGTTCCTATCTGTTTTGTTTTAGTTTTTCCTTGTCTTCCTGTTTTGGGTTCATTTTGAGTTTCCCTCGTGTATGCCCATATTTAGAAGTTCCTGTGTTTAAGTGATTATTAGTTAATTAGTTACCCCCTACGTTTCCATGCTGTTTTGAGTTCTCATCGTGTTTGGTCTTGTATTTACTGTCTGTGTTTCCCAGTCTCCAGCGTCAGTCGTTAAATGTTTCCATGTTTATTAATTAAACGACTCGTCTCCATCTCCCTGCACTGCACGAAACAGTTCTATTCAAATTTACAGATCAAACTGATAAAATCTTTACACCGCAACATAAGTGAAGAAATGTGACAGCAAAATCAAAAGCAAGGTTGATTGACGCAAGCATAATTATTAATGTCCACAGGGTTTTTTTGTGATGCTTCTCTGTGCTGTGTAACACAGAGTCGGTATTCTAGTTCCCTGCCTACAGTTTAAATGACCTTCTGGTCTTTGGTAACCTTCCTGAGTGATCGGCATGCCAGCAAATCTCACATCCTTTTTACTGGTAACTGGCTGTGCAATAAGGAACCAAGCATCTTTATCTGTCTCCTGCTATCTATTAGCTGCTCTCTAGCAAAGTCTGGATCACAGATAACTAAAACAAACCAAATACCTAAAGACTGTCAAACACAAATCCTGAATCCTTCTGGTAGGCTTGGTTCCGCGGACTGCATATCGGTATCAGTATACGTATGCCCTAAACTGACATATTAAAGAAACACACAATCTGAGGAAAATTAAAGGCATTTGTGTAGGAATGTGCATTTGTGTTCTGTTTTTGTGGTACTATCACTAAAGGAAGTCTCTGTAACTCCTGTCCCTCAAATAATGATATGATAAGCATTGTGAGATGGAAGGGGAAAGAGGCTAGTCCTGTTAGACTTCCACAATATCATTTATCTTCCTTCACATTCCTCTTTGTCAAGCCGCTGAACTTCTGACTTATGAATCAAAGTACAGAGAAAAGTGTGTGCGCGCTTGAAGACACTTTTAAGACGTTTATTTCATAATGCACTAAATATTTCACTGAATCACTGCTTAAATAAAGATGATAGAAGCAAGCTGTTGCAGACTGATTTAATCAAAACCAGAGACAAATAAGTCTTGTTTGATAGACTTTTAAATGTAATAAACCCACGTATATCTCTAGGTTTTGCATAGTATGCTTGAGAATGGAGTGAGTATCCGGAGATCACACTGCAGCTGTTTGTTTGAATTTCCTTAACATAGAAACAAACAGAACAAGCTAGATAGCAGCTGCTGCATGGGATCATCTAAAAGATGAAAAGGGAGACAAGTACTCATTGCAGAGAATAGAATATTAAGAAAGAGCACTTAAGAGAGATAAATTAAATAACAGTGCTGTGGCAAGCAGTCATAAAGTAAAAATAAATAAATGAAAATAGAGAGAACATGGAGGCATGGAAGGATGGAGGAGGAGGAGGGACATTGAAAGAGTGGAACTAAGTGAAACAGATGGGGAAGTGTTATGACCTGCTGGTCTATGTTGTAGGAAAGCTGTTAGAAGCCAAGCTAGAATGAGTGATAGAGATGACGTGGTAAGGTCAAAACAATAGTTTTAATTAATGTAAAAGAATCCATTCCGGTTCACTGTGTAAATGTTACCCCTTTCAACAAACAGGAACAGAACTGAATAAGGATTCCTTGTGTTACTATAGAAATGAAATGCAAGGCAATGGCCATTTAAATAGTGGGTAAGCAAATGATTTGAATATTTTTTTTAAATTACATTTTCTAGAATCATTCAGAATTTATAAAACAACATTTATACAAAATTCTAAGTGAAATAAAGATTGCAGATGTACAGCAAACTTCCTGTCCAATGTTCAAATAAACACACTCACCACTATATTTCAATCAGTTACAGACAAGGCATAATTTGTAATTGCTACAGACTTGGTTCATGTCTCAGAAAATGCTTAGGCATCTCAGAATATTCCAGTTCAAATGATTTGTTTTATGCTTGGATCAGTAGGTTAAATATGATATGCTCCTAACAACGATCTTTAAAAAACTGCAATATGGCACAAAGCCAGATTGTGGTTTTGATGGTGTGTATCTACATCTGCCAGAACCACAAAATGCCATGTACCATTACACAGGAAGTGTATATACAATCAGACCTCAATGAATCAAGGTTCTGATACTGGTGCTTTCATAAGGCGCTGTTAGATTTCATGGTCACACTTTATTTTAAGGTCCAATTCCCGCTACTGACAAACCACTAACTGAGACTTTTGCCTTAGCAAACTTCTAATTTGCTGCTTATTAATAGTAAGGGAATTGTTAAATTTAGGCATTAGGTAGGATTAGGGATATATGAGCATGCAATTTATGTGCTTTATAAGTACTAAAATCAGCAATAACATTAATTTGTAGCACTAAAGTCTCAAAAAATCCTAAAAAAAATTCATTTATGATGACAAAATGAAAAAGTTTAACTTGTAAAGTATTACAAAAAGTGTTAGTATAAGATTTAAATTAGCCTCAAAGGAAATGGGCTAAATGTTCTCCCCATTAAGTTAAATTGCACAACTACTGCTGTGAGAAGATTAATGGGCCCCTGATAGCAATAAATACTACTCAACCTCATGTTTCATTTTTTCCAACACAGAGATTTGGCTTTGGTAGATCAATCATTTAAGGACTATGTCAGTGCAGATTCTTTAATCCACTTCATTTGAAAGCACTGTATTTTTAACATGGGATAGATAAAAGTTTATACTCTTTTGTAATGCTGGGTCAGGTTGTGCAAAGACCTGGCTGATGATGCTTGTTGGTGACTGTAGCCACGGCGAAAGCGGCGGGGTCACGCCAATGCAGTGAATAAGAGGATTCTGGCAGCCTGGAGACTACAGGCTTTTTAGCTGTCACAGGGCGTTATGAACCCAAGTGGTGAATGGCCTCTGACTCAGCTAAAAGGGCTGTGCATAAAACCAGAGAGAGAGAGACATAGAGAAAGAGAGACTGATTAACACAAAAGGGAAATAAAAGGAATCGGTCGCACCAGTGAAGACAGAATGTGTTTACTTATATCCAAGACTTTGCAAAGACTAAAAGTTTTTATTCTACATGAGCATGTGATCTAGCCCCCTCATATACGATTCTCTTTTGTTTTCATAAGTATTAGTATTACTTATTCACCATGTCATGTTTATTTATTTGATCTTCTCCGTCTGTATCTTCTTCTCTCGATAGCCATGTTTTCCCTCCTCTACTCTATCTGGTTCTGTTTATTATTTTCATTCTGATTCTGTGTTGACAGATCAAACTCAAGATCACAGAAACGTATCTAGTTTTGCTAGTGTGTTTTATCTCTAGTGTGGTTGTTTTCCCCTACATTCCCTCTTTCTTACCCATTGAACTTTTATTTATTCCCCAACCTGCTTTATTGTTAGCTGTGCGGCATTATGAATCCTGCCAAGACACACCAGTGATATAATTCTATTGACTTTTCAACATACAAAACATTTACATGTTACCTTTAGTTAAATGCTGAGTTACGTTTCAACATGCCAGTTTCACTTCTTATTGGATTCTAAATAAATATGTTAATATTCACATATAAAATATAATATTTTTAAGCTAACAAATTCATTGCAAAATACAAAACTGGATGAGAATGCAACAACGTTATTGTAATAGTGTAATGTTTTTTCAGTAGAATAGATAGCTGTTACCAGTTGCATTATATAATGATAGAGGGTAAGTAAGTGGAATGATATGAGGGAAACGGAAATAGCACCGGTTAAATAGACCTTAGTCTTAGGGTATAGTGCCATATTTAATTTTTGACAGTGATACAAAAGAGGTATAGAAATAAAGTAGTTGTATACACAGTGCCAATTGTTCAGCTGACGTGGAGTCTTTCTGAAACTAAATCTGTAGACCAAAACAGTTTTGAAAGTTGTGAGTGTGCAAAAATCATGTGATTTAGGGCCTTTATACAGTGCTTGCCAAATTGATCCCTCATACAGTAGTTTTCAATTGTGTTAAATTCAATTCTGAACTGATTAAGGACAACATTGCCTTGACAAATCACAAATAAATGCCACAATTAACCAAATCAAAATCAAGTAGGTCTGTTCCAAAGAGCTGGTTACTCCATTTAGTTATTTTACAGACATCTTGTATTTTGTTAAAATTGATTAATAGGTTATGAGTTGTTATGTTACGATGTAATTTCGATGTCTTACGATGTCTTTCAGGGAGATAAGATGATTTTGGCATTCAAAAAAACCCCCCAAAAAACAGTTACCTCTATTGAATTAATAAACAGTGACTTTAAAGCATGTCTTTCTGGCTCCATACTGTCTCTCTGGACATCCTTCGTCTAGTTGGCCGTCCTATTGATGCCTTCCTTCCTGTGTGGTGGAGCCACAGAGCTGAATGACAGATAATACATTATCATTTCTCCGGCCACAATGTGTTTTGAATGATAAATTGGGGCTCCTTTTAAACACATCAATGTATGAACCTGATAATGAGGCCTCTGGTGTGTTCTATCTAGCATGTTGTAGATGAAAAAGCTCACTTGTGGGCAAAAAAATCTATTACAATTAACAGTGTTTTTAGCCGTTCTGATATAACTGATGACTGTTTATAGACATTATTAATAACCTCTCTTTATATACAGTCTTGAGTTTACTGTCCCACAGATGATTTTCGATTAGGAGCACATGCGCTGGCTGAGGTTTCGGGAAGCACCTGCTCTGGGGGAAAGCATTCAAAGAATTCAGATTTGAAGAGACTGAGAACATCCCTTTCAAAGCCAGTCGCTAATAGCTCATTCCAACTTGATGTATATAGAGTCTGATTAGCCTATTTATTTAGTACTTGCCACGACACCCTACTGAAATTCTGCTCAAGAAAGCTGAAGCCCATCTCTGGTTTTGCAGGCTCTGTGCTGTTACATTCCATCCAGAAGCTCACATGGCTTTTGAGGAACAGAATATGTGGAGAAGAATTTGCATAGCCTAGCATTAGATTTAAACAAATAGGTTCAATTGAGATCATATTGACTATAACTGGATTTAATACAGCTCACCCAAAAAAAAAACACTCTACTAAGGACAAAAACTACATGTGAACCACGTCAACTAATTCTCATTAATTTGCAACTTTATGTCTAACTAACTCTCATAGTAGACAGTTAAAGTAGGTTTAGGGTTAGTAGAATAATTTGACATACACTTGTAACGTTTCTTACAGATAGTATGTTGTATGTAGTGGACCCATCAAAATAAAGTGGTAGAAAGATGTTAAACACACAGGTACTCTACTTATACTCTAATGACTGCTAGTTGACATGTCAGTTACTTACTGTTAGTATAATGTCTATCGACATGTCATCTATATATTATGATTTTTTTCAACTCTTCCAATCAAAATGAGCCAAATTGACCAGCAACCAAGTGCAGATAAACACATTTTAAGTCCCAATTATTACTGTGTTATCTCAGATTATCATCCGTCTGGATTGTTCTTAAACTGAATACTAGTTAGTACACTCAAACCGCTCAAACAGATACCAGTTCATGGCCTAAAAGAGGTCAGTTTCATTACTGAGGCAGCTGATGTTCAACTCCTTGTTGTTGTAGCTCCATGCTCAACTGCGTCCTGTTTGTTATTCTCAGTGACTCCAGGACACGTAAACACAAGAAACCCCAAGCTGTTTTGCAATCCCACTACATCGTCACATTGTGGAGAGTTATTCTTGCTATTGACCATACAGATGAACGCGGTCAGACAGATAAGTGACTGAATACAATATTCCGGACAGCCTGGTCATTTTCAGACCACAAGGACGCAGAGTGGCAAATCAAAATAGAACTTTTGGCTGTAGGCTTCACAGCGTCAGTGTGATGTGGACTGAATATGCGAGGTCCCTTTGTTTCTTTTGCTTTCTTTGCCCTGATCTGTTTTCAAGGGTTAGCGCATACAAAAAAGACAATTCTATCATTTACTCATCCTTGTGTACTTCCAAGTATGTATGAGGTTCTTTTCAAACAACATCTGACCACATTGACTTTCATTTGACAAAAAATAGGGACACTTTAGAATAGAGAACATATATTCACTATTATGACTTTTCCCTCAATAAACTCCTAATTATCTGCTTATTAATAATCATTAAGGTAGTTGTTTAAGTATTAAACTTAAACCCCAAATATATGCAGTATATTTTTTTCAAATTCAGTTTTTTCATACAAATTTATCAACAATATAAGGGTGATTAAATCATTTTCATTGTTGGCCTACGGTAGCTGTCCCTGAATCAGACTAACAATGCTTCTGACCTTTCTGTCTGTAGAAATAAGCATGAGCGTGTTTAAAGTCTGTTGAGTAGCTGCAGCTATTTCTGCCTTTATAGCTGAAATATATAGAGCATACATATACGGTCATGTCATTTGCAAGCTCCTGGAAAAGGCCGGCATGGACACACACATATGCACATACATGCATTTTTGTTATTGTTTTTGGAGCCAAGGAGGCGTCTGGAGTGTGCCGTGCAGGAAAGTAAAGACCGTGTCACTGCTGACCTCCTTGACCTTTGACCCTCTCATCCCTGCTGTTTTAGGATGTAAGTGTGACCACATCAAGGCGGCACAATAGGCAAGAACGTCAAACCACCAACATGCATCACAAAACAGCAGGATACTCACATAAAACACATTCATGGTCAAAGCAAACATGGACACTCATACAAAGTACATAAACACACACACACACATGCATGCAACTATTCAGAAGTACTTTTTTGTAACATTTTGGTAAAGGGACCAATTCTCACTATTATGCTTGTTAACATATTGGCTGTTTATTAGTGTTTATGAAGCACGTATTTAGCATGACCATATTCTACATCTCTAATTCTACCCAATGCCTAAACTTCACAACATAGCTAAATAATTAATTATAATTAATAATTAAAAATATATTAAAGCAAAGATCATAGTTAAGGACTTGTCAGTAGGACCTTGAAATAAAGTGTGACCCCTTTTTTTTTAAAACAAAGGATGTACTATAACCAAAAGTAACAATAAATACAGTTAACATCTTATTCCAAAAGATTAATATTTCAGATGCTATTCTTTTGAATACATCAAAGAAACCAAGACAAATGTATCGGTTTCCTTTGAAAATAGTAATACAACTGCTTTCAACCCTGAAGTAATATTTCTTGAAAACCAAAAAGTATAATGGCTGTGAAAATAAGTAAATTACTTTTAAAAAATATTCAAATTGAAAATGTTATTTTAAATTGTAATACTATCTTACAATATTACACAATGCTAACACATCTTACAACTTTATAATAGTAAAACAAAATTCTAGTGTTCCCTCAAAAATTTGTCTATATAAAAAATATATATTGTTTAGCTTGTGTACTGCTATGTTTTTTGCTTTAGACTCTTTCTTACTCTTGCTACCATCACATTCTGTCATAAACGCCAAGCAAACATTTACAAACTCTCATTGAATGTTTTCTCTGCTGTAAATCTGCGTAGTTCAGTTAAATCAGAGGTGACATCTCTCTCCCCAGACCCCCGCATTTTGTACAAAGACACTAAATTTAGCCAGCAGAGGGCTAGAGATGCATAGCTGATAGGAATAGAGTCTTTTATCACCGAGTTTAATAATGCATCAAGCATCTCCATCCTAGACAAGTCTCATTGCAGCGAGGCTGCTCAGTCATGGTAATGTGTCCGTCATTCCTTCCAGACTCCTTCAGAGACACTGTGTCTGTCCTCCTTTAACCCTGCTCACCGCCTGAATTCTGCTGTCTCCTCTGGCTTGCTTAGTTGGGGACACCTGATTTCCAGTGATTATCGTCGTCTTGACTACAGAGACCGTCTCTGCATTTAATAAATAAAGTTTAATTCTCATCATTATACATTACTATTACTCTGTTGTTCTATTTGTTCAGTGCTTTGCTACAATCTGTATTGTAAAAAGCGCTATATAAATAAAAGTGACTTGACTTGTTGCTAGATGGTTTCCAAGGTACTCTAGGTGGTTGCTAGGGTGTTGCTATGTGCTTGACACCCAGGGTGATTGGGTCCATATATATATATATATATATACATATATATATATATATATATATATATATTTAAGAAAAATTGTATTTCTATAAATTAAATTTATTAATAGAATAAATATATTTGCATTGTTTTATTTTAAATGGTATTTAATACATATCATATATGTCTTAAAGCAGTGCTTACCTAGGCAAAACTGATCCTCCAAAGCCAAAGTGTCGATGTCCCTTAATGACTGCAGGGATATATTCATTCTGGCAACCTGAAGTCATCTTTTCATAATCCTGCTGGCTTAGCACTTCATGACTGTCCCTTGTGTAAAATTGAAAAAAAAAAACAGTTTAAGTCACATTACATAATTTCTTTACACTTCATGCACTTAAAGATTACAACAAAAGGAAAGGAATATAGGACTTTTAAATGCAGTCTACTATAATTTTCTCACCGAGGACTATAGAGTCCAGTGATGCTTAACGGTTGCCTCAAGATTGGAGGGAGTTGGAGAGGAAATGGGCAGTTTTCTTCTTTCATGCTTTCCTGACCAATGCTCTAGTTGAAGTTCTGAAGGGTTTGAGCCAGGTTGTGGTGGATCAAAAGACTGCCAGTGCTGGGCAGGTGGACACCACCATGCAAATCGCATCTGCCGCTGTTCATAGTATTGAATCTGCAAACAGCCACTCGAAACCACACAGTGACACCTTATCCAAGACAGAACACCATCACTATGGAAGCTCAGCTGCAGCCTTTGTTGTGTTTAAGGGATTTGGTGATGCGAGATACTCATTAGACCCGCCTCGCTGACAGATCACACTTAATCCTACTGCTAAGCCTCTAAACTCACTTATAAATTCCAAATATAATGCAAAAGTCGTCTTTGAACAAATTAGGCTGATGTCAGTTCCCGTCGGTAGGTTTTAACTGTTACACTCAAAGCTAATTATGTAAATTCAAAAGTAAATGTATTCCTAATGAATAATGCAAGAAATCAATAGCCCCCAGAGAGCAATCAAAGCTCCAAATGTAAAGTCTGCTGCGGCTGGGCCTCTGAGTGCAGAAAGTTCAGCATTTGAATTCAATAGATAGGCTGAAACCAGAGCAGGCTATCAGAGAAACACAGATCTAGGCTACTGCAGTGAGTGTAAAACTATCTCTGGTTTCAGGTTTTGGTTTTAACTCTTGATACATGCTATGGAAAAGTTGAGTAGTTCCTACATATAGAAATGAATAGGGGTAATGCAATATTTCATAATTTACTCACCATCATGTCATTCTAAACAGAAAGTCTTCCATTTATCTTTGGAACATAATTTATTTATTCTTTTCTCATTTTTTCTAGTTTTTGTTGATACACGTCCACACAACTAAAATTTTCAGGCTTCAAAAAGTTTATTAAGGCATAAGAAACACCAACTGTTCATTTTTACATTACATTTAGTCCTTTTGCAGTTGCTTTTATCCAAAGCAACTTACAATTGGGGAATACATAAGCGATTCTTCTTAAAGAGACAAACAAGAAGGAAATGCTCGCATCACTGTTTCCAGCATTGTTCAAATAAGTACAAGCTAGAAATAGAAAGAATGAACAAATAAAAAGAAAGACAAGGTATTTTTTAAATTATTATTCATTTAGGATGAAGTCAAGTAGAATCAAAAGAGATGAGTTTTCATATTTTACAAGCAAAAATAGTCCAAATCATATCAATAGATACACTGATTTATATGATTTAATTAAGGCATTCATAAATATTGATGATGAATATTGAAAATGTACATGAGTTTGTTTCTTAATCAAAACAGATGTGTAGAAATGTAGCATTACATCACTTGCTCACTTCCTCATCAATTGGTCCTCTACAGTGAATGGGTGCCGTCAGAATGAGAGTCCAAACAGCTAATAGTACTTAAGTACATCGATTAATGTCTTGTCACGTGAAAAGATGTATGTTTATAAGAAACAATGCATCAATGCATTCATCACAATGCATTTTTACATTACAATTTTGCTTCTGGTCAAAAACCATGATAATGCTTCCTCCTGTGAAAAAGTCCATCTCCTGTTGCTCTCTTACATAAAAATCAACCCACATATTTGTTTAGAGCTGTTTTTGGACTGTTTTTGCTTTTAAAATGAATTTGGCCTGTTTATATTTCTCTCCTGTTTCAGACAAGATGACTTTTTCACTGAGTTATGGATAGATTACTCCTAGTTACAAATGCTGTAAAATTTTCTTATAAGGCATTTTTGTAAAAGTTGCTTAAATATCTTAATTTAACTAATGCCTAGTCCTGGTTTAAGGTAAGCCCCGTTTGTGAAACCGTGCCATAGTTTCTTTAATAAACTGAAGGAATGGATGCAGCTCTGCTTACTATAGTTATTCTACACATATTCTGCTAGTATAAAAAAAACATTGCCTTGTGCACTCCTTAATTTTCCATTCATTGTAAAATCAGCAGAAATAAGAGTGAATCTTATCCCTACTCTTGAAAAACGCTCATCTTAATTCATTTTTGTGTTTCAGGTGATTAAAAAAGAATGCAGACCTGTGCACAATAGCCACATATTGCATTTTGACATCATAAGGAAAAGCAGAACCTCCATTGTTTATTAACTTTAATGTTAGAAAATTATTTTTAAAGGCTTGCGCGATTGTTTGATATTTTCTTTAGGTTTCTAAATTTAATCCCACCTAATGAATAACTTATCATCATTGTTCTCTATTTAACACAGCTGGAGAACTGTCCATGGTTCTGAAACCCTTCACTTTCACAGTTCAGTCTAATGAACATCATTAACATACACTTAATCTATCTTGTTGTTTTAGAAAAATGCACACATCTGACGAATAACTCCCACTTGCTGTCTTTGCATAAATATTTGCCCTGTGCTGTTCAATAAAAACATGAACACACCGATCAATAGACCAGACCCTGTCCAGATGCACCTCCAACTGCTTGCCAAGCACTTCCACTGACCGGCCTTATTTATAAGGCTGTGCTGAGCAATATATTCAGTATTACACCTTTAATTGGGATCCTCCAGGGACCTTGTCAAAGGTTTCGAAAAAAGCTGGGATTTAGCACACATGCCAAACTGAAGTTCAGTGACCAATTACCGCCCTTCTTTTCAGAGGGGCTGCTGTATTACATCTTCTACTGTTGTATTATGAATGTAGTGCGGTGATCCCACTCCCTTGGTTGCTTGTTAATACTCCACTATGGAGAACAGGTTTCATTAGCCTGTGTCAGAATATAGTACTGCAGGCCGTTAGAGGCTGCTTTAAACATCAAGGCTGCAGCAGTGCCTTATCTTACTAATGAACATCAACAGGTATAGGCTAAAATGCACACCAGCAGCCATTTAAATGCGCTTAAGTGATTAACCTATCAAGATCAGAGGAACGCTGTGGGTGTTCTTTGATGGAGTGTAAGCAAACACCTCCTGGCTAATGTGTTGCATTCCCAGAATCTTATGAAATTGTTTATTGAAGACCTGTAGTACACAGGATAAAAGATTAAAATGTTAACTAAAACATTTAACTCTCTCTGGGAGGATCCCAGAAATGGCTAGAGTTGAAACTGAAGTGATATATTATCTCAAAGCACCAGTTCAGAGTTGCATTCTTTGTCAGAAAAAAAAAGAAAAAGTTTTAACAGCACAGAAGAAACAATGCCACAAAGAGTTCAGTTGCAATAAAGGAAGCTTAACATGCACACAATGCCTTATTCAGAACCAGAAGAAGTGAAGGTTTATGTACGTCAGTGAGTGAATGAAATGAAGGAGAAGACGTGCAAAATAAGAAATAACATAAACCTCAAATACTCATTTACATATGCAAAGGATCTTTGTCATCCTGAAAATGATTTCTTTTACATTGAAGTTCTTAACTGCAAATGTATAAAAAACTCCTCCACTTTGCATAGCTCACCTTATTTTAGGTTATTTGAATGGGTCGTACACTGTTCTGTAAGGTATAATTTAATGGCAAATATTTTTTAAATATAAAATATGTTTGAATTTATTTTGCAATGATTGTTCAGTGTTGCTGTGGTTCAGCAGAGCAGTGCCAAGCTTATGGGTGTGATTTCCAGTGAATTCATGAACTCAAGCCGCTTTGGCATCTGGCAAATATTTACTGCTCTTGTTGACTTAATGATTTAAAGAAGTGTGAGAATGTCTTGTGTATGTGTACAGCACCATATAGAGTCCAGGACAAATTGTCCTTCAGCGACAATAAAGCAATACAAATTTCAGTTCACACAGGTGTTGTAATATTAAATTCATAATGACTGTGCAAACAGAAATAGTGGGCTATTCATCCAGTTGGAATATGCATATTATGGATAGACTTTTAATGACAAATGAAAGCAGCTATTATACAGACTGGGGCTACTTGAAAAGTGTTAAATAAATGAAGGTATTAGAAAATATTTCTTGCACTCTCGTTTGTCTGTCACACACGCATGCATAGCTATAAAAAGACCTTCACGAAACACAAATAGATTTATTAAACTTCCACTAGGCACACAAAAAAGAAACATCCATTTTCAATAACAGACTCACTGAACAGACAACTATTCGTTTGCTTTCATGTTTATTTAGGTCCCTCCCAGAGGAAATCTGCGTCGTACCTGCCAACCGCTTGAACAAATTGCTTATTATACTTTAACGTCATCGCGCATCAGTCATATTTAATTATTTATTTCACCGTTCAACTCCACGAGCCTCATAAAAGACAGTGTGAGGAGGAAGGCTGGAGAACATGTGAATGGCAGATGGACGTGTGAAGTGTGTGCAGCAGCAGTACAGTGAGCTAAACGTTACTGTAGACGACTCCACGACACTTTGGCTGTGGCGGTGCAGACATGACAACTTTTGATTTTTCCGACGTGGAGGCATTTTTGGATTGCCATCCGGAGCTCTTTGAGGAATATCTCGTCAGGAAGGGAAAATGTGACACCCTGAGCAGGTGGCTCAAAGAGCACCCGCCGTCCAAAACCTCTCCGGCGGAGGAGAAACGCGGGGTCGCGAGGGATCCCTTCTGGCCCACCAACCCCGACGGACTAAAGCGCAGATCGTCCCACATGGAGCTCCGCAGGAACTTCGCCCGCTCCAAAGCGATGACGGCTCACCGGACCTACGACGAGCATGTCAGTCTCACGGCTCACGAGTCCCAGTCGAGCATGCGACGGCGCGCGCTGCTGCGGAAAGCCAGTTCGTTACCGCCGACCACGGCGCACATCTTGAGCGCGCTGCTCGAGTCCCGGGTAAACGTGCCTCAGTATGCCTCCAGCGCCATTGACTACAAATACAGACTCAAAGAGTCCAACGAGAGGGAGTTCTTCCTCGAGCTGGTTAAGGACATTTCTAACGAACTTGACATGACGAACCTCAGCTACAAGATTCTTATCAATGTGTGCATCATGGTAAACGCAGACAGGTGCTCGCTTTTTCTAGTGGAGGGACCGTCTCATAAGAGGACACTGGTGTCCAAGTTTTTTGATGTGCACTCGGGTACGACGGTGCGACCCTCTTCGAGCACTCTGGACTCGAACGAGGTGCAGGTTCCGTGGGGAAAAGGCATCATAGGTTATGTAGCAGAACACGGAGAAACCGTCAACATCCCGAACGCATACGAGGTAGAACTGCAACTAATAACAATACTGACAGTTACGCTGTCATTGGTTGCGAATTATTATAAAGGGTTTGATGGTTTAACCCAAAGGACGTCGTTGCAAAGGTTAAGAGTTTTTTAAGGGTGTCCTTTTTCAGGGGGTTTGAACTTTATGGAATTATACAAATTAGATTATAAGTTAGTATTTCTACCTGTTGCCAAACAGACACTAAATAACTTCGCTTCCACGGAGGTAACCATAACAACTGTTGCGCGGTCAGTTTTGATCGGTATGCAAAAATGCTATTATGAATTTGCATCACAGATCACCAAAACCTACATGTATTTTATTTTTCATTTGCATAACTGACGTTAGGCAAAATCTAGTTATAATTTACGTCGTGCGAGACAAAAATTGACAGTTTGCGCCAGAGACTTATACAGTGTAGCCTACATAAAAAATAAAGTTAGTGGGGAGCCCGGGGCTAGTTGTCACAATTTTTATTCCAGTGAATATTTATCGAATATATTTATTTTAGCAAACAATGGAATAATGTAGACATAATAGATCTTGGCCACAATATAAACATAGCAAATAGGCCTATTTTACATTTTCCCCATTATTACACACGAGATAAGAAACAGTTCACAACGTTTACCTGCCAGTAGCATATTCTCACACTATCTTGGTGTAGGTTGTCACAATTTAATCTACAATTAAACAGTCTATTATACACTTGTAGCTACATTAAAAGAGTATAATATAAAACTATTCATGAAACAGCGTGATTTCAAGAGTTGATGCAAAGATCTAACATGTTTTGGCCGACACATAACATTTAAATGTTATTTTCGAGTAAAATCTACTTTTATTATATTCAGTAGCTTAGCTTGCTCTACTGGCAAAATATTAAACTTAAATATGGAGGATAGAATAGATGTGCCTTTTTTTTTTTTCTTTTTTTTTTTTACATTTTCTGCTGCCAAGGTTTTAAGTCGCTGATTATTTTGATTATGTCAAAAGGTTCAAGAACCTAACATTCCCTATGTGAAGATTTCTTGATTACAGCATTGGCATTTTCTCCATCTTCAAATACACACTACCAATACACATCTTTCTATCATGGCCACAGGCAAGCCTTCCCTAGTACACTGTGGTCAGAGGAGATCCATTGATGCAGTGCAATGAAATTGCCACTATTCTATCACATTTTATGTTTTCGGTGGCTATTAATGCCTTTTTTTTTGTCCCCAAACCCCCCAAAAAGTGATGTAATATACTACAAGATACATACATTTCCATGTAGATTTTCCTCTTTTTCTCTTCCCCATTAAAGTCAAAGTGAAGTTGAAAGAATTTACATTTTTGGCTACACTTTTTAACATTAAAAAACAATGTGTACTTGATATAGCTTTGAAATTAGATTTGATTTTAGGATTAGTGGCCTATGTTTATGCAAAATTTATTGTTATTGCTATAAGTACATGTAACAAGGAGACTATAAAACAATCTATAGCAATACAGTAACTTTTCATAATGAATGCATGTAAATTTTTGCATCTAGCCACAATGTTGTGCCTCTTTCCTACTGTGTAGGACCATCGGTTCAGTGATGAAATCGACAAGCTGACGGGCTATAAGACTCAGTCCATTCTGTGCATGGCCATCCGCAACAGCGACGGTGAAGTCATCGGTGTAGTGCAGGCCATCAACAAGAACCCCAGTGGAACTCCATTCACCGAGGACGATGAGAAGGTACATAAGCTGTTCTCCTTTTCCCTGGGCTTCTGCTCCAGCTAGTAGATTTATATCCTGTTACATTCTCCAGATGCCTATTACTATATTGCCCAAACTTTAACTGGTAATGAAACTCTAGAGTGTGAATGTAATTGCTGTGCTAAATCAAAAGAGATCAATGAATTAGCACCTTGGCGAATGTCCTGCTATGCTGGAATACTAGTTCTAGGTTTAGAAAATGAGTTATTCATATTTGAAGATTTATTCTTTATTCATAACCTTAGAAACGGGAGCATAACCAACTGAAGCCCTGTGGTCATTTTGCACATTTATTCAGTTACTGCATAAATCAAATCTAGAACTGATATTGGGAAAATTCCAACTGGTAGAGAGAATCTCTATGTGCCCTTCTCACTCCAAAGGGCAGAACCCTTGAAGTGGCAACTTGGGAGGGAGCATGAAGTGCACTTGGTCAAAGGAGAATTGAAAAACAATGTTATTTAGACATTATCTTTACTTGGAATGGTACTGTAAAAAGAAATAACATTAAAGAGCTACATCTACACGAATTTACCCTTAAAATTTGTTTTGTTGGTCTCACCTACATTTTTTATTTAAACAAAATCCATTTATTTAGATGATTACACATTTTTAGGTAAAATTTTATTCTGGTGCAATGTAATGTGGCGTCCATTTTTCTATTAGCTGGTCTTGGTTCTATTAGAAACAGAAATATTTAAATTAATTGGTTTAAGTCCGTAATATTATTTTTATAGTGACTTAAAATATGGTTCACACATGTAACCCTGGACCACAAAACCACTCCATAAGTAGTATGGATGCATTATTTCAGTAGCAATAGTCAAAAAACACTGTTTTTACCTTCCTTACTGCACATTTCGCCGCAGTTTCAAAGAGAAATGTCCACTGAGTGGTGCTAAAACAAAGGTTGACATATTTTATTACGTTGATATAGGTATATGTATTGCAGCGGTAAAGAACTGAAATATCCTTGGACGGTTGCTAAAAGTTAATGCTCTATCATGTTAGAAATACACCTTAGAAATAACTGATTTAAAAACACATTTGCTGAAGCATACATTCCATTTCGACTTCCTTTTATGCAGATTTGAGCTGTTTTGTCAAATTATGGCTACACGGGAGTCAAACAGGAGCTCCTTACCTCTTAAGTACATCTCTGTACTCTGTGAGCTATCGAACTATCGATTAGTGTTAATTTCTTTTGGAAACCGCACTTATATGTACTTATTGGTACATATTTCATGTCTCCAAGGTAGGTTTATGCCATGAGACCAGGTAAGGGGGATTCAGTTGTTCACTTTCTTTTGGAATGATTGATTTAAAATTGTTCTCAGAACAGAGGTCATCATTGTCATTGTGTAAATCAGCTCATGTGAATGGCATACTTCAGAATCAGCTCTTTCATTTCAGTGCAGCAGATCCAATACTGCAGTCTCTGGGCAAGTCAGTCTGTACCCGCACATCTCAGCCCTTCACTTTCATCGCTGCTTCAAAACAGATAGTAATTAATAGCACAGAATTTCTCTTTAGAATTATTTATGCCAAGCAGCACTGAAAGCAGATACACAGTCTGTGGTGTTATAAATGCCCTAGAAATAAACTGATGAATTGATGTGATGCCTCAAGTTCTTCTGTTGTTCCTCCCCCCCTCTCAATATCTCACCGTCATGCATCAATCAGACTAAAGCTTTGAAGGAATCACACTTCTCTCTACAGGTGCTTCAAATGTATCTACCATTCTGTGGAATATCGATCTCCAACGCCAAACTCTTCTCCGAATCCCGCAAGGAGTATGAGAGAAGCAGGGTGAGTAAAGACCTGCAGAAATGTTGCTGAATAAAACGCAGAATTTCAGACTGATTCAAAATCTGCCTCTAGACTTCTAGCTGCCTCAGACAGTGTGTTGCTTGATTTTGTAAGCTTGTTTACAATCCTCAGGTCTCAAGGTTTAAAATATTTAATAATCTGCTTGAAGGCTTGTGTTATCAGAATACATTTTGAGCTGTTGCTTTTGTTCCTCAAGGCCCTGCTGGAGGTGGTGAATGATCTGTTTGAGGAGCAGACGGACCTTGAGAAGATCGTGCGAAAGATCATGCAACGTGCGCTGACTTTGCTGCAATGCGAGCGCTGCTCGGTGCTTCTGCTAGAAGACATCCACTCTCCTGTGAGATCGCATTTTAGTCCCCCTTTTCATCTTTTCTGAATTTATTCCTTATCCTTATTTTGTGTGTGTTTTTTTGTCTTTCCAAAAGCTTTCAGGCCCTCCTAAGACAGCAAGGATATTAGCACGATGAACTCATAGAAACACATTGGAAACAGTAAAAACATAATTTATTAATCAATTCATCTTCCTGAGTTACCCCAGAACAAAATCAGTGTTGTGTCAACATGCATGTCCTGTCTACTGAATGTAATCAACTCTCCAAAAAGGCAGAAGACAGTAACTTGGGGAGAAGAACTGTTGAATAAGTTATGTTACTATTGTTTTCTTTGTGGACAAAAAGAAAACTTCTAGCTTCTTACAGCTGAATCCTAAATGTTGTAGTGCTTTTCTTACTACCTTTCTGGGTGCAACTATCATTAATTGTGATAGTTGCATTGCTGTCTATCCAGGGTCAGGTTGGATTTAATCAAAAATTAGTAAAGGTCTTACAAATTTGGATTACTCACTAGTTACACCCTCATTGTATTTAAGATCACGCTCCTGCAAAGTATTTGAACTCAAATGTTTATTTATTTTTAAATATAAAGACTGAAGGTTAGAAGCTTAGTGATTGTGATTTTAAAGCTGTGTGACTGTAGTTTGCCTGTAGCCTATGTTTAGTATAACAGTTGTTTTCATTTATTAAGATTGTCATTATGCACTGATCTTATAGTTTATTCCTCAACAATTGAAAAGACAATGAAAATATCGTATTAGATTGTTTGTCAAGGGAATCGTTTCCAGCGCGATGGCTCTGAATAATATGTGTAATACTGCTGGCATTCTCTACACCAAGAAGTGAGAAGTTTCCACTTCAGAGGAAGCTCTGGATTGGAGGATGGTCTCAACAACCTCAGTTTAGAAACCGGAGGGGGGCCACACTCAGGGGGTCACACTCGCTTCCTCCACAACTCCAAGCTCCCTGCCTGTGAGAGGAAGTCCCTCCTGACTGGAGTCTCCCAAAGAACGGTGCTACAAGTAGTAGATTGACCAACTCCTGGGAGCAGAGTGATCGCGGGAAAGGCGTACAGACGAAGCCTCGGCATCCAGCCTCAGTGGAGCTGTAACCAGAGAGAAGCTGGAAGAACATTGCGCATTCTAGAAAATGCGTCATCCAAGAACTCCATCCATTCCCCGTGCCTCAGCCCCTGTCTAGACAGGATGTCTCCTTCTACGTCTAGATGCCCGGGAATGTAGATGGCTCTCAGTGAGAGGAGTCTGTCCCGGGACCACACAAGGATCTGGTGCGCCAGCAGTCCCCTGGGGGAAAAACCCTGGTCTTGAGCCACCACTGTAGGGGGCTGTTCTACAGCAGGCCAAGAGGTATTAAATTGGATGCGCAGGGGAGCCAGTGCAGCATCCATCCACTTCACAAACGTGTGGGGTGACAGTGCAGGGCCAAAGGGAAGAATCTGGTATAGGTACACTTCGGCCCTGAATGCGAACCTCAGGAACTTCCTGTATGAAGGATGGATGGACACGAGGAAGTACGTGTCTTTTAGATCTATTGTGACAAACCAGTCCTCAGACTTGATTTAAGACACAACACGTTTGATGCGGATCATCCTGAACTTCAATGAGCGGTTCAGGAGCCTGAGATCTAAAATTGGAATCAGCCCTCCATCCTTCTTTTAAACTATGTTTACAGTACAGGCTGTAGATCCCGGACTTTCTTTAGTGAGGAGGATCGCCTCCTTACTCAAGAGAGTATCTACTTCTCGTTCCATAATCAGAGCCCGCTCCGAGCCCACCAGTATGGGCAAAATCTATGTTTTTTGTAGACTTTCTCTACAGTATGCAGGACCCATTGAGACCCATTTGGCAGTCGATCACCTCTTAATAGTCTATTAAGGGAATCTGTTTCTTGAGACTGGCCTCTGGTATACTGAGAGCTGCTAGCTCTGTGCCGGCAGGGGATGAATGATCTAGCAGCTCTAATTTTTCACTGCAACGTGACCTGAAATGCTGCCCGCTTTCACCCTTGCCTTTACTCATAATTTTTAAATAAGGAGTAATAATAGACAGACAACACCTATGATGTCTCGCCCATCCATTGGACTGATTACACATACTATTCGGAGCCATCACGCTGAAGGCGTTCTCCATAGCATCTTGTCGATGCGGCTCAAGTTCCTGAAGAGGAACTGGGTGAGGGCTTCTTTCTGTATTGGGCTTCAAAATATGTCACCACTGTAGTGCTCTGCATAGCTAAACTTTATAAAAAGCCATTTTATTTACAGTTTGCAGGTAACTTGTATTTTGTTCCTAGTTGTTACTGACTGAATACTGTTCATCCAGTAGAGGGCACTGTGAATACCTTCAAATGACCCTTGCATTGCTTTTATAGCTAGTGTTTTACAGTAAACAATACTCAAATTATCTTCAGAAAATATTAAAACTTAGTTGTTCTCCCACTGTGTTCATAGGTAGTAAAGTTCTCCCAGACCTTTGAGCTGATGTCTCCACTGTGCAGAGTTGATCATGACATCAGGTGATAATACAGGACTATTCATATGACTGCTAAATTGTATTTTTTTTAACCATATGTAACATAAGTGGAATGCATACCATGCTCAGTATGTGTGTCTGTGTGTTTGTGTGTGCATTTGACAAAGTCAGCATGGAGAAGGTGTCTTGCTCGGACTGGCTAATCAATAACAGCATCGCTGAGTTGGTAGCATCAACCGGGCTGCCTGTTAACATCAGTGACGTCTGTCAGGATCCCCGCTTTGATGCTGAGGTGAGCAGAACACACCCTCATGTTCATTTTGATCACCCAGCCCAAACCAAAGTATGATTCTAAGCCAATGGTGAGTCTACTCAACTATATATCATTCGAAAGGTCTATGGCTTCTAAATAGATATTTTACCACTTATGTCTTTTAGAAGATTATGTAAGATTATGTAAGTAATAAATTATTTACGACAAGAATTCACCTAAAATATATAAATCATAACAGGAGTTTAAAAACTTAAAAATGTAAAAATCCGATATTGCACCACCATGGAAATTGTCCATCAAAATCATGCTACAAAATGTTTTTGTTCATGAATTATAAAAAGGTACATGTAAGTTTGGATAGTGCACCTTAATGTCTGTGTTCAAAAATGTGAGTGATTGTTAACAGGTTAAGTATGCTTTCTTTAAGAACCCTTCAGTGGATTTTTTTTATCTGCAAGTACAGTTTTTTTAATAGAACTAAAAAAGAGAATACTAAATAGAGACATAGAAAATAATAATTAAAGTACACTTAAACTATGCATTCAATAAAATGAATGCACTTCTTTTTCACAAGAGCATAAGCATGGACTGTATATGAACCCAAGTGTACTCAAACACACACACCCACACACACACATACACATGTATCATGCAAACACTGTGTTCTTACTCAGGCGGACCAGGCTTCTGGTTTTCATATCCGATCAGTTTTATGCGTCCCTATCTGGAATCGGACACATCAGATTATTGGTGAGTTACCCCACACAAGTGCTTAACTGCTTAAATACAAACTCACAAAAACAACAACTAAAATAATGTCTTCCTTTCATTAGGCGTTGCCCAGATTCTGAATCGCTTGGATAGGAAGACATTTAATGATGCAGATCAAAGATTATTTGAGGTGTGACTTTATTCAAATATTTGATGTTGGAATAAAATGGCCAATCAATATTTTATAAGAGAATTAGAGACTTACATCCTTAAATTAATGATACTGTCATAAATCACACGCATGAGTAATTTTCATTTCCGTTGTTCCTCACAGGCATTTGTTATTTTCTGTGGTCTGGGCATTAACAACACAATGATGTATAACCAGGTTAAAAAGACTTGGGCCAAGCAGTCTGTGGCTCTAGATGTGAGTAATATCTATTATTAGTATTTCTTTTTATATTTTAAACTGCTCATTAAAATAACAACTACATGTTTTTGCCTGCATATAAATCAGTCAGACCAGTAGAGATAATTTATTGTGCATGCATGGTATGGTTACAAAGTGCGCATAGTGTATTGTTGTTTCTGTCTTTTCCAGATGCTGTCTTATCATGCTACATGCTCCAAGGCAGAGGTTGATCGACTGAAGGTAAGAGTAAAATGTTAAATTTAATATACAAAAATACACATTTTTTTAATTCATTATTTATGTGTGAAGTTTTAGATGTTGAACCATTGACCACTGGTCTATGTAATAAACCTTTTAAAATGTGTCAGTAAAGTTGTTTAAGTATTATTCCAAAATGATGCAAAATTATGAAAAATGACAGTAAATACATTTTTTAATGTTACAAAACATTCTATTTTTTTAAATAAATGTTGTTCTTTTGAACTTTGTGTAAATCAAAAAATCTTTAAAAAAATGCATCACAGATTTCACAAAAATATTAAGCAGCACAACTGTTTTCAACATTGATAATGATCAGAAATGTGTCTTGAGCACAAAATCAGCATATTACACTGATTTCTGAAGGATCATGTGACACTGAAGATTGGATTAATGATTCTAAAAAATCAGCTTTGTCATCACAGAAAAAATAATAATAATATATATTAAGATATATTAAAATAGAAAACTTTTCCACTATTTCACAGCATTATTATTTTTACTATATCATTTCATGATATTTTACTGTATGTTACTGTATATAAGACACTTGAACAATATACTTTATTTCCAGTAAATAAAAAAAATTTGTAAATATTATTAATACACTGTACCACCTGTCATGCAATAAAGCACATTTGAATTTAATATCAACAGCACTGCAAAATATTATGTATGACCAGTGCATTATTATCTTTACAGCGTGATAAAGCTAGATTCTGAATAGTGTTTCAAAATGTGATACAACACATCCATAAAAAGCTGGTAAAAGATTCCCAGATCAGTAGCATATAAGACCTTTTCCCCAGAGAGACGTGATGAAAACTTCAAATTAAACTCATACATTAGAGAGATGGAAGTGTAAAAAAACATCTCAGCCCCCAATGTTTCCTAGAAATTTATAGGTGGTGGGTCCCAGACTTGAGAGAGTTGAAGTATTAATAATTGAAATGGCAGAGTGTAATATACTCTTTCTGTTTGAGCCCTCAGTGGATAAGGTTCTGCTCTGGTGTTTAATTGCCTTGCTGCTGGAGTTGCTGAGATTGTCCCCTCTCCTCTCTCAGGCTGCTAAGATTCCTCTAAGCAGTGAGCTCGGGATCGATGAGTTCCACTTTAATGACTTTTCTCTGGACAACGACGCCATGATCACTGCCTCCCTGCGGATGTTTTTGGAGCTCGGTGTCGTGCAGAAATTCAAAATTGATTACGAGGTGAGGCAATCACCATCAGAGCGGGGGGAGCTATACTGACTGTAAGAGTGAAATGCTGCTTACATATGTATGCTCTGTGAAGCAGGGAGCTCTGGGTTATAGGTTGGGGAGAGACTGTGCTGCAGGCTGGTTTTCATTAACATGGGGAGCTACGGTGTGAATACTACAGCGTGACTTTCTTTTCGTGCGCAGGTGCTGTGCCGCTGGCTGCTGACTGCGAGGAAGAACTACCGCACCGTAGCCTATCACAACTGGAGGCATGCTTTCAACGTCTCGCAGTGCATGTTTGTTATGATCACCGTAAGTCACAGATGATGATCATAGCGGCATGAAATATGTGACTTGATAGTTCACTCGCACATGAAAAGGCATCATATATTCACCTGTAGTGATTTAGTTTAAAACCTTTTTCTTCTGTGGAACACAAAAATAGTAGAATGTGTAATTAAGCTGCTGTACAATGAAAGTGAATGGACAAATACGATTTTCAACCCTTGCTTAATTTATATTAAAATCTCTTAATAATCTAAATAAGTACACTTATTTTGATGTAATTGAAAAGTACTACATTATTATTTATCTGTGGTGTGTTATTCAGTATTATCCAGTATTAAGTAGTGCTGTCAAACTATTAATCGTGATTAATCACATCCGAAATAATTTTTTGTTTGCATAATATATGTGTATATTTATCATGTATATATAAATACACACACATGCATGTAAATATCAAAAGAAAATGTTATATATAATATAAAATGTAACAAAAAGACTATAAATGTATAAACGTACATATTTTCAAAATATATATACTCTATGTATGTGTATTTATATACATAATAAATATACACAGTGCACATACATATATAATGTAAACATAAAAACTTTTGCTGTGAATGCAGTTACTCGTGATTAACCATTTGACAGCACTAAATGAAAGTTCATATATTTTTAATGTACTAAATTGCAACTTAATCATTACACGTTTAATAATTACTAATATATTTACAGTAAATGTATGACATGCAAGTTTGACATTAAAGCATATTTAAGTTTATTACAAACCCTTGTCAATACATTCAGCAGCAAACTGTGCCCACATTTTAAAAAAGAAGACCGTAGAAATCATTATGAAATCGCATGTTAAGATGTGCTTACTGTCCTAGTCCTAGTTAGTCTTAGTTTAGTGCCTTCAAAAAGAAATGGACTCAAGAATTGAGTCCAGAAATGTTACATTTAGTTCACTTTTGAAGTGTATTATTTTAGTAAAAAGTATACTAAAGTCTGCTTTATTTTCACAAGGGAAGGCTATTTATTCAGTAAATAATGGCTTTAATTCTGTTTTTTATTGTTTGAATTTTATATTATGCACAGTCATTTAGATTAATTCTATGATGGTTTTAAGGTGCTTTTTGCCATTTTAGAGTTTCACATCCTCTGTATCAATACACACTGATTGTATGGCAGAGAAAATACCGTTGAAAACGACATTCATTTAAGTTTGGAGCAACGTTAGTGTCAGTAAATGCCTTTAATTTTTTGAGTGAACTATCTCTCTTATGATATTCTCAGGTAGAAGCTGTAAATACACATTTTTATGTCAGTAATGATCTTTCCAGCTATGATTTAATCACTGTATTGAAGGACTTTCAGTAGTAGGTTTCTCTGTTGTGGTTCAGACTGCTGGGTTCCAGGAGGTGCTGACAGACACAGAGACTCTTGCGCTTATGGTTGGGTGTTTATGCCATGACCTGGACCATCGTGGCACTAACAACGCCTTTCAGGCAAAGTAAGTCAAAAGTCTGTCGATGTAAATTATGTCAGTGGCTCTAAATTTTACATTGCATGTAAAAAAAAATAAATAAAAAACTTGTCATGTAAAAGTACATTTGTTCATGGATGAGACCATAGAAGAAACCTTTCAATGTTGGCATCTGTCTTCTATTTTATTCAATAACTTCTTCTACTGACTGACCAATTTGTGCTTATTTTCTGGAGTGTCTGATTGGCTGTACAGCTTTGCATTACAACATGGGAGTGTTTTTTCCTCCCTTTTTAAGGTTAAAGTCTTTTCATTCTGCATGTTTATGTCTACTTGCATTTTATTATTAGATTTTTTTTTTGTTTTTTTCCCAGTTAAAATGTCTCAATATTTTTAAAGCAATAAACATTTATCACTATTTTAAGTTTGAGGTTGGTAAGATCTCTTATGCTCACCAAGGCAGGATTTATTTACTTATAGAATCAATTTGTTTAAAAATACAGCAACAACAGAAATAATGTGAAATATTATTTGCATTCAAACAACTGTTTTCTATTTTTACATATTTTAAAATGTAATTTATTCCTGTGATTACAATCTTCAGTAACGCCCTTCAGAAATAATTTGAATAGGCTATTTGGTGCTTATTAATGTTAAAGAAAACAACTTGTTATGCTGCTTAATATCTTTAGTGGAAATCTAATGCTATCTCATGACCTATTCGTACGCATTTTTCAAGGTGTCTAGATTTGTCTAGACCCCAGTAACAGGTAGGTTTAGGGTCTATGGGCATTTATTTGAATTTATACAAATTGGGGAAGTAGTAAAATACATACAATTTTGGTACAAATTTTCAGTTAGGTTGTACAAATTCATACTAATTATTGAGGGAAAAATCATTAAGTAATGTTAATACTTAACAATGTTACCTATTCTAAAGTGTTACAAAAAATTAGGTCGGACACCTATCCAGGGACCCGAGGCTGCTTGCCCATTGCATTCAGCACCCCAGCCCATGAGAGAGGCATCCGTCTTGACCACGACATGTCTCGAAACCTGTCCTAGGGGTACCCCGACCCGTAGGAAAGCAGGTTTGTTCCACGGACTGAAAAGGTGGCGACACTCCGGGGAAACGCAGATCTGAAGTGTGCCACGGTGCCATGCCCATCTCGAGACCCGATCATGTAACCATTGCTGAAGCGGTCTCATATGTAACAACCCCAGTGGCGTAACCGCGGCTGCAGCTGCCATATGCCCCAGGATCCTCTGAAAAGATTTGAGAGGAACCACTGTTTTGTGCCTGAACGTATCCAGGCAGTTCAGCATGCTCGTTGGTGAGGCGCGGCCATTTCGATCGAGTCCAGCTCCATACCGAGATAAGAGATCCTCTGCACTGGGGAGAGTTTGCTCTTCTCTCGGTTGACCTGAAGACCCAGATGGTTGAGGTGCCGAAGCACTATGTCCCTGTGCATGCACAACTGATTCTTTGAGTGAGGTATTATTAGCCAGTCGTCGAGATAGTTGAGAATGCGAATGCCCATCTGCCATAGCGGCGAGAGGGCACCCTCTGCAACCCTTTGTGAAGACTCGGGGATACAGCGACCGACCAAAGGGTAAGACGCGATACTGATATGCTCGACCCTTGAACGCAAACCGCAGAAGGGGTATGTGGTGAGGCAGAATTGAAACATGAAAGTACGCATCCTTCAGGACGATGGCAGCGAACCAATCCTGGCTCCGAATGCATGTCAGTATGCGCTTCGGAGTGAGCATCTTGAAAGGCATCTTGAGAAGAGACCGATTCAGAACTCTCAGATCTAGGATCGGTCTCAACCCACCACTCTTCTTGAGCACGATGAAATAAGGGCTGTAAAACCCCGATCTCATTTTGGCGGGAGGGACAGGCTCGATTGTTTCCTTCGCCAGTAGGACAGCAATCTCCGTGCGCAGTACAGCGGCTTGGCTCTCTGTCTGGACCGAGGTAGAGCGAATGCCGCGATACCGGGGTGGGCGCATGGCGAACTAAAACGCATAGCCGAGGCGTACCGTCCGAATCAACCACTGCGAGGGGGCAGGGAGCGCTATCCAGGCTCCGAGCCGCTTCGACAGGGGAATCAAAGGAACGTTGACCACCGTGCCAGCAGTGGGGCAGCCTGCAGCGGGATTTAGACAGCGACGGCTCATTTGGCTGCATTTTACAGCGCTTACCTGTCTACCTTACTCCCGCACTGGCGACCCAGTGTCCTGGGTCAGCATCTGTAAAGACAAAATTTGTGTTAGATGGAGACCTCCGGACACTCAGCCCAGAGGTGTGAGAAATTGCTCTTTCTGTGAAATTGTGGGTACTGCCAACCCGTGGGCCGAAGGTTGCTGAATGCACAGAGTTTCCTGGCCCTCCTCCAGGAATGGGGACGGAGATGGTCTCGACGTCCACTGAAGAACAGATCTCATCACCTCCAGGCTGCCTGTATCAGGAGCGCTTCCTGCCCCTCCGGGTGTTTTGGCCGGCCCCTGAGCAGGCGGGGTCCCGTGGCCAGCTCGATGACGTTGCCTCTCAGCAGCCAGCCTGGCATGTGCTTCGGCTGGGGTCGGAGCAGATGGTTCTTTGGGTGCCGCGGGGGGACGCCCATGGCGACGAGCAGCCGGAGGAGCACTCGGGAAACGGGAAGCCGCGCGCCAAGGCAAGATGTGCGACATCGCCTCTGTCTGCTTCTAAACTGAGCCAAGTCCCCGACAGTGTCGCCGAATAGGCCAAACTAGGAGATGGGAGGGTCGAGAAAGCCGGCGTCCGGCACCTGCACCAGGTTTAGCCAGAGATGGCGTTTCTGGACCACCGCAGTGGACATCACCTGACCAAGGGCGCGCACTGTGACTTTCACCCCTTGATCAGGTCCGCACTCGTGCAGCTCTTTGAGAGCTTTCTCTTGGTACACTTGCAGTGTAGCCATAATGTGCGCCTGTTCAGCAGCACCGTAAGCCTTGCCCGCGAGAGTGGATGACAGCTTACAGGCTCTGGATGAGCAACGAGGTTGACCCCTCCATGAAGCCGCGTCGCGCGGACACAGATGGACCGCCACGGCACGCTCCACTTGGGGAATCCCCTCGTAACCCTTGGCTGCACCGCCATCCAGTGCGGAGAAGGACCGAAGGGCTTGGGCGCAAGTGTGACGAATAAGGGGCTCGCCACAACTTGGTCAGCTCTCCGTGCACTTCCGGGAAAAAAGGCACTGGGGGAGAGCGCGGCGGCGGCGCATCTCTGGCCCCCAGAAACCAATCATCCAGCTGCGAAGGGTCGGCAGCAGGCACAAAGGGCACCTGCAGACCGATTCCTGCCATGGCGCGGAGGAGCATGTCTGACAGGGAACATCTCCAACGATCTCCTTTACCTTCTTTGCAAACGAAAGCCCGGGGATCTCCAGCTCCAAAACAGCAACGGCTCTAAAGCGAAAAGCTGCAGGTGCACTGTGCGCGCGCCCTCTTATACTCACGCAGTGATGAGCTGGACCTGAGTGCAATCAGTGCACGCCAATATTCATTGGCTTTTAGTAAAAGCTCAAAGCAGATAGGTCTCTCTGGCGAGTTTCCATATGTAACGTCGAAGTGATTCAACTGAAAGGGTAACCTAGCTATGTGTACTACGTTAAGCAAACTGAGACTTGTTACAGCACTTGCGTATCATTTGGAAGTTACTTTGGATAAAAGCATCTGCTTCTACTAAATGTAAATGTAAATATAATGTAACTTAAAATTTTCTGTAAAGCTGCTTTGGAACAGTTAGTATAGTAAATAAGCGCTATACAAATATATTTAAATAGTACTGAATTTAATTTTAATACGTTTTTTACCTAATTTAGCAATGGAGGATTAAAAACGTAATTAAAGATATCTTTTCTAAAAGTAAAAGTTTCAAAATCCTTTTTGTTTTATGGTATTTTTTCTGGAAAGCAAGACGATGCTAATGAAGTATTTTTTGTGAGTGTAGTAAAGTTTATTTAGCGTGAGCTGTGTGTTTGTAAAGCAACATAATGTCCTTATCATTCTGGAACTCATTATTTGTTGTGCTCCTGAAGGTCTGGCTCAGCCCTGGCGCTTCTTTACGGAACGTCTGCCACTCTTGAGCATCATCATTTTAACCACGCCGTCATGATCCTGCAGAGTGAGGTGAGCATGTCTGTCAGTACTGAGCACTACTGAATAAACGTCCGTTTTAAAATTTCTATTTCAATTTGTACTCTTATTTGCCATCAATATTATTTTCATTCACTATACGGTCCATGGTATATCCACTACTTGAAATAAATTAAACAAATACTCAGTAAAGCAAATAAAACAAATAATAAGTATTTATTAAATGGATGCTAGTTTTTCCAGTGAAATTGTTATTCACACTTTTGGACTTTTGGACTCTGATGTGCAGAACACAATGAATATTGTCAAGTAATGGACTAATAACCAGTCTGTCTCACACTCTTCTTGTAATGGATTTGCAGAAATGACCCATTTTACCCTTGTCCACATTTGCATGTCTCAGTGGATGGGATGAATGCAAATAGATGTCAGCGTTTGATTAAGTGGCTGATTTAGCTCTGAGCTGTTTAATCATGACCAAGCTCTATATCGATTTTCTGTAGACGTCCATTGAGCTTTTTTAACCAACACCAATTAACTGTGCTAAGGAGATTCCCCTCTTGGGTCAGCTGCGCTGAAGCAAGGAGAGAAAGAAATTGCTTTTTATCCCAGAGACCGAACATGCATAGAAAACTTTGGAGACACACTCTTTATGAATGATACTCAGGGGTGTGAAGAGACTGCTGGTTTCATGATTGACTTTATTTCAGCAGAAAAGACAGGGTTTTATAGGAACACTAGAACTTGGAATGAGAGATGTGCTTTCCCCAAACTTTATTTATTGTAGATTTTAGGTAAGTGGGGTAAGATGTGCCACATTTAACTTAACCCTACAGCGCCTGCTCTGTCATACTGTATTTGATTCACTTATTTATAAGGCCTCTAAATTATAAACATGACTTTTTGAGTGCCTTGTCTTCTGATTGACAGATTTTACTTTTTTGGTAAGTAAAAGCCTCATATAATTGTAAAAAATCCAATGGTCGTGGAAAGCATGCATTTTGCAATGAACTTTTTACCAAATCCATATAGAGAAAACATAAGAAAACATTTTTTTGTTGCTAGTAATATTTTAAGATTACACTCACTGGACTAAATCTACATACTGGAGGTTTACTTAATTATCCATAATGAAAAATCAAGGTAAAATTGATAGTAAAATATGACAAATTGGGCTTTTGAGGAACATTTATTTGTAAATCCTTCACAGTAAAAACTACAGAGTTTTGATCACAAAACTAAGCATTTTAACAATCTAACTAAGACATATTAGTGATATTTGTATTGCTTAAGAGACTACATTTACACACATTTAATATAAGTAGTCTACTATACTGATATAAAGATCTTATTGATATACATAACACGCCTTCAGAATTTAATAGTCCTATGTTTTTTGCCCTGTAGTATAAGCAGCAGCACCAAATTGCATATTTTTGCTTAGTTTGGGTCTCTAAAGAAAGCCTGATGTATGAAACATAATACTTGAAAAAAAAAAAAAAAAAAATTAATTATTTTGGAACAATTTGTTATCTTTCCATACTGTATGTCACGCTTTACGTGGGGAAGCTGTTCGATAAAGCTCAAATTAATTGATCTAATTATGTTTAAAAGTGCCTGCCATTAACTTTAATTAAATGAAAGCACAAGGCCACAGAAATATGACTTTTTCCCTGATGAAATTTTAAAAAGGTACACTGTTAGGAGTAAGCTGTGCCACTGTAAGTTTTCAAAGACAAATATGTAGATAAAAAAGCAATGACTAAATAGTATCTCTCCTAAATAATCAAAAGACTGCAAAATAATTTAGTGTAATGAACTATGTTATTATTTTTTTAAGAAACTGAACGAATTCATTAAATATGTTACCATCAAGGTTCCAGGGAAATATGAAATGTTACTCCCTCCTCACTTTGTCATGCATTTGCACTAGATAAAGCAAGTGACCCAGTTTGCCAATTTTAGACATCTCACCCCAATCTTCTTTTATTATTGGATATAAAATTTGTCATCTTTTTCTCCCCCTTTTTTTTTACAGGGTCACAACATTTTTGCCAATCTGTCCTCTAAAGAGTACAGCAACATGATGCAACTATTGAAACAGGCCATTCTGTCCACAGATCTCACCTTGTACTTCAAGTAAGTAATAGTATCAAGCAGCATATGTTTTGATAGTCAAAATAAAGGGTAGGTAGCAAACTACAGCTTAAAGTGCTCTAAATATTGAACCAGATGCATGTAATTCACGTTTAGGCCACAGAGAGGTGCCCTTTGAATAGAGGCAGAAGAGGCGATATTAAGCCCCTGGCTTTTGTTCAGATTCTGAAAAGCTGGTGAAAATCTAAAAGATACCTTAAGGAACTTTAAATAAAATTCACTTGAACGCAGTAAATAAAATTAACTATTTGATTTTTTTTTAATCTTCATGATCCATTGGATATAAAAGAAGAAGAACCAAGTTCTTTGAGTGTGTTTTGTCAGGGCAGTTCAGTTGGAGTGATGAGGAACATAGAGACATGTTCAGGTGAGTGTGTACAGCTTTTAAAATGAATAACATGTATGCTAGGATCTGTTGTTATAATATTATACATATTACCAGGTCTATGCTGATGACTGCGTGTGACTTGGGTGCAGTGACTCGACCATGGGAGATCTCAAAACAGGTTAGACCGACTCACATTGTTCTATTTTTTTTCTTGTTTTCTTGTAATAATATCTTATTTGAAAGGGAGAATTTGGTCCCACTTTATATTAGGTGGCCTTCAAATACTATTTACTAAATATATAAGTATAATGAACATGTTGTATTGCAATACATTTGCCTCTATCAAGGCGCGTTACGGGTAAGTTAGGGACAGGTTTGGTGGTATGGGTAGGTTTAAGGGTAAGTTAAGGTGCAAGGGATTGGTCAATGTAATTACTGAAATTAGTACAAATACAGATGTATTTGCATGAAGGTATTTTTAAAAAAATATATATAAACACAATGTAAAAACATGTATGTTAACAATAAGTACAGTGTATTAAATTGTTAATTTAAATGTAAGTGCATATTAGTTATATATATATATATATATATATATCGATAGACATTAAAATATAATATATATAATATATAATAAAATATAATTCCAGGTGGCTGAATTGGTGACCAGTGAATTCTTTGAACAAGGTGACAGAGAAAGATCAGAGCTGAAGTTGACACCGGCTGTATGTATTCTCTGTTTTTTTAAAGTTAGATTTGCTGGTTTGTCAATCAACTCAGTCTAAATCAATAAAATTCTGCTCTCTCTTATCCAGGCTATTTTTGATCGTAATCGTAAAGATGAGCTTCCTGTGCTCCAGTTAGAATGGATTGATGGAATTTGCAAGCCGTTATATGAGGTAAAACAGTTAAGTAGATAAAGCAAATGAATGAACTTCAGCTAATTAACTTTCATACAGTGATGATAATGTGTTTTATAGGCTCTTGTGAAGTTGAATAGGAAACTTCAGCCGATGGTAGATGGAATTGATGCCAACCGAAAGAAGTGGGAGGAGCTTTGTCGGTCCTATCAGCAAACACGAAGAGCCTCTGAGTGTATCTCCAGTCTGGAGGCAGGACAGACAGAATCGCCTCAGAGTCCAGACTCCACCCACGAGCCAGAATCAAGTCAGAGTGAGGTGACCAATCAGAGCCAAGACTCCACCCACTGTGTGGAGCCAAATCAAGCCACAGTAGCCAATTACAAATAAGAGGCGTGATGTTACAAATAAAAGACAGCCCACTAAGCCTGGGGTTCCTAACTAGTTTTTCCTGAACCTCTTATATGCTGAGATTTTAAGTTAAAATTTCTAACAACAGATTTGCATTTTCACAATAATCTGATGTTGGTTAATGGTTTAACAAAACAGATCAAATATTTATAATATTTTTTCAGTAAATGTTTTATTTTAAAATTAGTGTTAACACAAATTATAAAAATGAAGTCATAAAGGATTGTTAATTATAAAAAAAATTATAATTTTAAATGTCTTAATTAAATAGCAGCCTTGGATAATCATGCTAAGATATATCACTATTTCTGTACTATCTCAACTTACGAACCCCCAGGGTTAATCAAAACCAACATTTGAGAAACCCTGCACAGAGTAATGACAACTTACAGCCTTCCTATGTTTATAAATGAAAAAACATGTTGCTAGCCAAACCTTTTTATGTGGGCTGCTTTGAGATGGACAGTATTTCCACTGAAATTCCTTCAAGCATTTACAGGACAATTTAAAAACATTATAAAATGATTATCAATGGTTTTAAAAAGAAAATATTTATTAAGAACCCATATTTTTGAGATTTGATCTCCGAAAAAAAAAAAAAATATATATATATAATAAAAAATATGTAACAAAACTGTGCATACGTGCAGAAAGTTCAGGCGCACAAAAATTGAATGTGACAAATAGCAGTAAAGTGTTTTAAACGCTCAGATGTTGTTGATAAGATTTTTATGCTTCAGATGCAGAAACTGAGCGTTGATTTGATGAATGTATAAATTAAACACTGTGATATTTTGCTGTTGTTTCTTTAAACTTGCATGGAAGCACTGGAACAATGTTAGAACTGCTGATTGTGCTATAATTTTGTATTGAACATTATACATACGCATTGTTTAATGTTTATGTACGCATCTGTGGTCTCTTGTACCTGTCAATCCAACACAGTCTCACAACCAATTCGTATGTATTGGTACGAGGTCTCAAATTTATGCTAACTCGTACGACCTCACTCATTCTATTTTTGTACGATTTGTCTAAAACCCTGTGATGGGTAGGTTTAGGGTGCGGGGTTAGGTTTAGGTCATTCGTTCAAATTCATACAAACTGTCAACTCGTAAAATACATACGGTTTAGAAGAAGGGAAGTGATGAGGTCGTACGAATTAGCCACCTCGTAAAATATGTACGAATTGCCGTGAGATCAGATTGGTCAATCAGGTCCTCGTAAAACAGTATAGGCCATATTTTTACACAAGATCGCATATCAGCTGTTTAAATGGCAGAAGATTATCCAGAATGAATGTGAAGTCATCTGTCTTAAACCAGCTATTAGGGATTCATCTTCGATAGCTGATTCCTGAGATGAACCAAAGTCAATTCTCACTGTACTTTAAACCTGAGGTTGTTGCATGCAAAACTGAAACCTGTTGTTGGCATGTGAGTTTTAATGTTTAAGTTTGTTACAATTAATATGTGAACTTTGTGTTTTTGAAAGCATTACAAATGCCATGAAATGCATGCTGCAGAGCTTTGACAAGAGCAGCTTTTTGCTTTATCTGGGAGTTAAACTCTCAGGTTGTGTTGCAGTCGTGCTACTGATTTTTGTGCACACAGTCAGATTATGCTCTTTCATTTCAGTCTGTCTGCCTTATTCAAATGAAATTTAATTATTTTTATTATTTATTATGAATTTACTTAAAAAAAAAAAAGAAAAAAGAAAACGTCTAGGTTACCTATTGTAACCCCCGTTCCCTGATGGAGGGAACGGAGACGTATGTCGTATCGACAGA
>JAUCNO010000795.1:11621699-11635571 GCA_032353835.1 Enteromius viviparus | reverse complement strand
CTGTTGAACTTGAAAAAAACACTCGACACTGGGAGTCGATTCCTGACCTGGAGTTGATTCCGACACTAGGGCTAGTGAGAGTTGAGGAATCGACTCTTTTGGAGTCTACTCCCCATCTCTACTAATAAGTTACCGGGATGTTGACTGTCATGGTTTGGCTGATTAAGTGATGTGCTTATACAATTCAAATAGGCTGATGAATGCTAAAGATGTGATGAACAAAGAAACAATAAGTGATTTTCTTTCGGTCTGGTAATTGCCTTTATTTTTGACGTTGGGCACCCGCCCCTCTGAACATCTCTGCACGGCCCTGCACAAGACCCTTCCATGATAGTTAATTGACAGATCCATTTTACCTTAGAATATGTCAGGGGAACACTCCGAATTAGTGATTTATTTGTTATCACGTATATAGCAGTCATCTTTAACTCCTGAGTCCTGACATCTGAGCTGCTGAATAAGAAGAGGATTAACCTTACTTTCCTTTTGAAAAGAATGTGGTGATGATCCCTGATCTACATAAATGCATCTATGTTCACGTGAACTGCATCACTTGCACATAGAACATTTAACATCATTCATGATTCAGCTACAGAAGAAGTGACTATAAGGGTTTTTTATGAATCTTTGCAAATCGCCTTTCCTAATATGCGCTAGTAACAATTTCCGAAACTAAAGCAAACAGGCTGTATCTGTATGCACTAAACACTAAAAATGATTGTCCCCTCAAACAGTGTCTTATTTGAGGATATAGGGGGCGATTTTGGATAAAACCACAGAGAACGCATGAGAACGATGTAGTGACAAATTGAGTCCCCCCTCGAAATCCAGTCCCATTAGGACCCTTAGTGATCCTGTTTCCTAAATAAATTCTTAAATATATTAATATAAAAATCTATGGCTTACTATATCGTGCATAATAGAACAACATAGTGCATAATGAAACAAAATTAATGTCGAAATAGTATCTATTAACAATGTTGCCAACCTTTTTCAATCGAAAGTAGCTAAAGCCAGCTTGGAAAGTCGCTATATGACATCATACATTAATTTGCATATTCATTACGTCAGTGCGTCATATTATCTTGAAATATGACGAAAATTAAATTAAATGTAATTTAATGCACCCAAATTCTCAATATAACTCTTTTCACTGATATATTTAATGGTTTATGTTGTCAGAAAAACGGAATGAATATGAAATAGTGACTGAAATGCATTCCAATATTAGGTTAAACTTGTTCTACCTTACAAAACGTTAATCTGGATTAATATCCTGATTTATAATCAAGCCGTTTTCTAATGAAACCAAGTACAAATAAGACATAGGCAATGGCTACGCTGTGATTTTGACTATATTTACATGTAAAATAGAGTTAGAAGCTAAAAAATATCTATTTTAACTGAAAGCCCTGCTTCTCTCAGAAGCTCGCTGAACAGAACAGACGCAGAGAGAGGTGTGCACAATGGGAAAACAAGAGCACTGAGTTTTGTCCAAGAAGTCGCTAGATTTGTCGCTAGTCGCTTTTTTGGAAAAATGTCGCTAAGGGGGTCTGAAAAGTTGCTAAATCTAGCGAGAAAGTCGGTAAGTTGGCAACATTGCCTATTAAAAGTGATTTGAGCCAATGGGATTGCTTGGGGTCGATTTGTCACCACGACAGCTTATCACTCCACAGAAGAGAGGGGCGGAGTCAGCAGAGCTCATTAGCATTTAAAGCAACACAGACTGAAATGGCTTGATGAAAACAGAGTGGAGGTAAAAGAAGATGTTAGACTTTTTATTCAGACTTTAAATAATCATATTAACTTGTGTTAAATGGGAATCCAATGACCCCTTCAAATGAAAAGAAAACAGGCAGAATACAGAGAGGGCAAGTGTTAGAAGGTCAATTAAAAAAAGCAAAAAGAAATAGAATAGAAAGTGCTAATGCTCATTTTAGCTAGTTATTCCCCAACACCATTATGACACAGCATGATGCTCTAGAGCAGCACAGCAAAATGCAATTCAACAATAATTACAGCATTGTAAAGCAGAACTTGAGTTATGAAGGCCATAGCATCATCATAATTCAACATATGCAAAAGCTAAGGGCATCTGAATAAACAGCACAGCAAATTACACTGGAAAATACAGCACATCTCCAGTTCACCCGGAGAGTTACTGTAAGGCACTTTGTTCTTTTTTATTGTTCGGATGCCAGATAAGGCAAAGCGCATCAATAATTTACTGTTTATGAAAGTATGAGTCTGTTTGTGTGTAGAATATTGTGTGTTTAAACAAAAGCCTCGAGTGTGTGCTTATGAAACACTATACATGTATGCTTTCTCTCTCTCTCTCTCTCTCTCCTCTTGGCTCGTTGTAACGCTTCTCATTGATCACCCTGTAAATTTATTAGCCATTGTGACAGCTTCCTGCCAGGTTCAGCAGGCGATCAGGGGAAACACACAACTGCTCAGATAAAGGGAGGGCACACAATACCTATTGTGTCCTAATTGCGGGTCAAACTATTACCCGAATGGAATGTTTTTCAGGTATGCGTGTACATTTGTGTGTATGTACGCGTGTCTGTGTTTTTTCAGTCTGGTTAGGCATGTACCTCCTCATTCAAGCTGAAGTATGAAGATTGTCGCTAAAAAGGCTTATAAATTCCGACCGCAAGGTCAGAAAAACAAGAAAGCGCGGATGAGAAGAACAAAACAGGCTAGAGGAAATGGATTCTAGCCAAAGGCAAACAAACGAGCGACAATGGCTTTAAATGAATTACCTTGACCTTCTGCGGTCAATAGCACTCCGAGTTTAAGTTCAGTGTTGTGAGGAAAGCGTTTGAAAGGGTGTGCACTGGACTACTGGTTACATAAATGGAAAACAATATTATCTGTCCTTTCAATACTGCCTAACTGCACCGTTACAAGAATATCTTGACATCTATTAAGCTCACGACTAATTTTAAACCCTGGGAATGAGTTTTGAATATAGTACATCCCAGGTCTATTTGTATAAGTGATGACAAAATGACTGCCTATCTGAAGCAAGTGGCTCAGTTTATCTGGAGGTCTGTGTTGGAGTATCTGCATTCTTTTTAAACGATTTATGGTTTATATGATATGTGTGAGGTTTGGGGGCGTTAGGGCTTGTCTGTATGTGAGCTCATGTGGAGTGACACTGGCGCTGGGTTTAGCTGGATGATTGGCAGTTCCCTGTTTGAAAACAGGCAGTGTCTTACAGCCATCGGATACTAGGATGCACACACTAAGACATAAATAGGATTGGCCGATGTATTTCCTTACCCTAAGGGACTGCTAAGGCTAATGCATCTTACTAAATATCAGCAATTATTCAGCTCCATTAAAGCAATAATCAATAAATGATCTTTACGGGCTATACTATAGTAATTTATAATAAATACTAGTGTTTTTGAAGAATAGTATAGTAAAGTGTATTATACTGTATATATTATAGTATTTGCAACACTTTGTTAATGAATTCTACAGCAAACTGTAGTGTTAGCTTTAATTACCTGATCAATCGTAATAGTTTACTTTAGTTTTACTGTTTTTTTTATTGTAATATATATCTTATAGTTGTAGAAAACTTGGTACAGTACTGGGTAAAATAATTTGTTTATATTACTATAGTTGTTATAGTACCACAGCATCTATAGAATTAGCACAAGAAATTAATTCAAGTCAAAACACTATAGTATATACTATAAATGACTAGTATTTTATCTGCTTAACACACGCTACAGGACTTGGCTTATACCTGCAATAGATTTTTAATTACCTTCATTATCTATGCTAATGAGCGTTAGGACCTCTTAGGACCACCAAGGCAATTACCACAGGTCCACCAGTAACGCCACATCATGCACTCTAGTGAATCTTGGCACAAATACAATGTTTTTTTGGTCTGACACCTATTAAGTTTAAGAAACTATTTTTTTACTTTACATTCACCTTGCATAAAAAACAAAAAAGATTTTGGCTTCAGAGGTCCTGACTTTCACTTTAATTGATTAATTGTTGTGAAAAGCATGTTTAGTCATTAACTAAATGTATAATTACAAAAAGCATTTATGTTGGCTGTGGGCGTTCTGAGTTCGAATCCCAGCTCGTGGACTTCCGATCTCAGTTGGCATTTTTGGCAACCAATTCCGCCATATTTTTTGTTGTGTGTCAACTGCTATTTTGTAAACAAACCATTAATTTGTATTTACAATACATTATACATCTGAATTTTTTATATTTTAAATGTAGTTTTTTCAAAACTCAATAGGAAATGAATAGAACACCCTAAGGTTTATTCTGAGGTGCCTTGTCAAACACTGAAAATAGAAATATTCATATTTAGAAAGTCTAATGGATTCAGTACATGTTCTGCGGTGGTTTAAACTTAAGTGCATTCTGCCACCTACTGTTGCTTAGGGGTATGACAGAATTTAACAGCTAGTGTTTATGGAAATGATATTGCAGGCAAGCCATGAAAATAAAAAACATATGCATTTATTTAAAAGCTTTTTGTATAAAAAAGCAAAAAGTTCAGCCGTATATGAAATAAAACAGCACAATAAAAATAATTATTACATTTAAATAGCCTATTAATTTGCCACACATTTCAAGTGACTGTACACCGGAGGACTAATTTGGTACATACAGTTTATCAAGCTTTCAGTTTAAGTCCAGAAGGGGATGTTCTCCCCCTTGTTCCCCTGAGGCTCTCATTAGTAGCACACAGCTGCTAAGAGAAAAAAGCAGGACAAAAGCTTCTAATGACAAGTATATTGTATCATAAGCTTTGTCAACATTTTGTTTAACATAAATTGGTAAAAAATTACAAAAAAAAAAAAAATGTTTTTTTTCCCACAAGGAAAATGTGTAAGCAGGACAATGATAAGCCGCAAGTGTAAGGCATTACAATTATAAAAATTGCAATGCCTGAAATATTTTTTCTTAGCAAGATTGCAGTCCAGTGTTTATGAGTTGTAAACTTGTACATGTTTCTCACATAAGCAAAGATTCTAAAATCTTTCCATTAATCAGTGTCTCATTACATGCATTCACATACGCAATGACAAGTGTCTGCTCGATGTGGCAAAGTTCATCCAAGGTCTTGGTTGCTTGTGTTTAAAAGCTCACACTGACTCTGTGGATATCCCTGGTGGTTCAGGACCTTGTCCTGAATTGCAGAAGACAGAAAGGAAGAAAATTATTCAAATATATGTATTTATGTATCGCTATGGAGTAACACCCAAAACCAGCTCCAAGATTGCATTCTTGACAGCCTTTCACATTTCCAAACGGGTGCTTTGGACTGTGATATTATTAGATTTCGGCCCTTGATAAATCAGAAATATGACAAGTACAGAAAGAGCTGCACTAAACAATATCTTCTGTTCTTTCTAAACAGAGAACCAGCAGATATGAAGCCACTAGTGGCACTGGTTTACAGCTAATCTTATGGTTTTGCCTTCTTTATAAATATAAAAGAGGAGAGGAAATCTTTCTGCTCATGATTTATAAGCTTAAAACAAAGAAATGCCGGTATGCCATAAAATTAATAAGGAATGGTTTAAATTCTACACACAAGTTGCTCTATGGACAATCTGAAATAATCTCTTTTATGCAAAGCTGCAATAAAAAAAATAAATAAATAAAAAAAAAAAATATATATATATATATATATATAGTGGAAAAGTCCACAAGCCTTGTATAAATATCCCTTCACATGATTCGGTCACACTGTCCACTAACTAACAGACAATATTATCTATGTCGAGTGTGTAGGCAAACAGAGGTCATAAGGTGTGTTTAGAATAAATTAATGAATTCCCATTTAAATAAATGTTATTTTTCATGATTTAATAACCAGCTTTTGATGTCAATAATTAATCAGTAACTTTGAATGGTCAAGTGAAAATAATTGGCACTGATATTTAATATTGCCATTACGTTATTATGTATGTTTTTTTAATCTGCCTACTACTACTAGGTTTGAGCTGTGTATGTTATAAATGCCTTATTTTGTAAATTAAAACAATGCCCAGGAACATACAAGTAGGCCACTAAGAAGAAAGACAGTTTGGACAATGTGTAATTACAATAGCCCGTTATTACCTGAAGCCAGCAGTTCTGCTGCTTTCCTGTCCTCTTTGATATACAGAGAGGTCATTAGGAAAAACAGGCCTCCCAGGACCCCAATGAATGGACACAGAAGAACACTATATTCCAGTCTACGGAAATCCCAGCTGGGAGATTCTGGATTGTACTTAAGCAGAGCATCTGAGATCTGAACAAAACACACAATAAAATAACAGTCCTTTAGTTTTTTTAATTACACCGTGTAAAAAAAAAAGTAACTATGCCAAGACAATTGCTGTTTCACAAGGTGCAATTTAGTATCCAGTGATGTCATGTGTTTAAAACGTTCTGGATAGATATAAAACCTTGACCCCACTGCTATCTTACTTTCATGTAAGTACTGTAAATTTTGCTTACCGCACCAATAAGGTATGGACTTCCTGCATCTCCAAGGAGATGACAGACCATAATCTGTAAGGCCTCGGCTGTTGCTCTTCTAGTAGGCACAACAACATACTAAAAAAAAAAACAAGATTTAAATTTGTCTTTTACGAGCAACAGTTTTCAACAGTTAATCTAATAATCACACTCTTGTTCAATTAATGAAACAATACACCAGTGTTTTCAACATTTCTTAAGCACAACTTTTTTCATCTTATACCAATATTGAACCACTTAGCAGGTCTCTAATTTAAAAGAGTGTGTGTTTCATTTCAGCACTTTTTTGGTTGCATTGAATAGTTTAAACCTCTCACCAGCAGAATGTCCGCAAGAATCGCCCAGTTGAGGGACAGCAAAGTCTCTCCAATAGCGATGAATGTCTGTATTTTGACACATAAAGCAAAGAGGGACAGATATTTAGAGACTCTATCGCACCCTGGTGGTTACATTGTGCTATGACAGCAAATAATCCATCACTGTAAACACTCAATCTATGTGCCTTAATTACTTCAATTAAAGTATTACATTCTATTTTTTGTTTAATCACCCTCATGATGTTGCAACCCTGACATCTTTTGTGTGTGTATGTGTGCATGCAATTAAAGTCAGTAGTGCACAGTGTTGTCTTAACCCTCGTTGACTTTCTTTTTATAGACAAAAACTGTTGAAATGTTCAAATGAAGAGAGTTAGAGAGTTAGTTAGAGAATTTAGTCTAGACTAGGCTCAAGCCTTGTCTGTGAAACTGGAGATACATGTCACAAACGAATCCAGTCAACTGCAGAAGCGTGGCTGATCTTTGCTTACGTATGTGGCCGGGATACTGGAGGCCGCCAGGATGATGGCAATAAAAAAGCAGGGGGAGGAACTGAGCATGCCTACAGCACAGATGAGAGGGTCTGCATTGGGGACTCTGTCTCTCAGCTGTTTCGATATGCTGGTGCCCAGAAACACTCCAACAATCCCAGTGACCAGTGTGATACCACCAAAGATATAACTTTCACAAAGGAAAGAAGAAACAGTGTGATGATAAACTTCAGTTTTAGATGATCACAGAACCTATCAGACCAGTCTGACTTGTTCAAACTCATGAATACGCTCAACTCAGTTTGGAGAAATAGTGAAAAACATAATAAACGGATACACTGACAGGATTGCTAGAGCAAAAACAGCTGCACAAGAGCATGTCTTATCTAACCATGGAACAAGCTGATATGAACACTCTCACAGAGGAAGTCTTTGCTGTTTAACCAATCTTTGGCTAATCTCACATTTACTGCTAACCTCACTGCTTTCCTTTAAGATCTGCCCAGTTATATGAAATCAAAAAGAAAGAGACTTGCTGTACCTGTCTAAAGGGTTACAGGGCTCTTCTTTGCATGGTGGTCTGAGACCCTGAGTAATCTGTGCACGAGACAGGAAGGTAGGAGTCCAGAAGGCCAGAGCCCCTGTGACAAAAGCCATAGCAGTCACGCCAAGAGAAGACCAGACAAAACTCCGACTGGAAAGAAGGCACAGATCCAAAAAATAACAGTTAAAGAAAATGAAAATATTGCGTTCATTTCCTCACCCTCATGTTTTTTTTTCTTTTGCTGAACACAAAAGAAGATATTTTGAAGTTGATGGTCTCCATTGATTTCCATAGTATTTTTTTCCCAAGTTCATGGTGTTTTAAATATCTTCTTTTGTGTTCAACATAAGAAACTTTAACAGGTTTGGAACAACATTGTGAGTATTTTTTTGTGTGTGAACTATTACCTAAAGGGCTAATAATAAAGACAGATATAGTTTACCACACATTGTATCACATTGTGTGTTTAATTACATTTTAATTAGTTTTTAATTAAATAATTTCAAGTCACCATGTATACACGTTGACCACTGCCCTATAGCATGAGAAACTAATGCATGTGCCAGATTGAACGAAATGGAAAGTTAATGTAACTTGAATCTGTAAAACATCTGACTTACTTCTTTAGGAGGTACTTGATGTCTTCAATATAAGATGTGCTTTCCATGGTTGCTCCACCTTGATTGTCAGAAGCTCCACGAGGAGGGTTAGGAATAAAAAACACCAGAAGTAGCAGACCCAGCCCTCCCAGTGCTGGACTGACCTACATCAGAACCAACCCCCTTAATATTATTAATATTAATATTATTATAAATGTATCATTATAAATGTCTTGATTATATTAAATCATTGCAAAGTCATTGAAACAATTAGTAATGATGTACAGAATCTTGTTAATGAAATAATATTTTTTAATTCAGTGAATCAATAAATCAAGCTAAAACGGCATTTTTGTTTCATACACTTCATTTTTTGATGTTTAAGATTAAATAATTGCTAGATCTTGTACAATACGGCTTTAAACCCCATGTATAAGAGCAATGTTTAAGTGAGAACAGAGCATATAATCTTCTTTAACTCTACTTCACTTTAAAGTACTTTTTTTGTATAGTTATGCAATAGTTAGAAGGAAATTCAATTAGACCCTTAAAATATAATGCATTACAGAGCCTACATTTAAGCTGACTGAATTATAACAAGATTAGCAGAATGTTAAATCTAACACAGTAAAGCTGTAACAGTGCCTTCTGTACAATGTTGGAAAACATATATTCACTTACCCTTAGGGCCCAACGCCAATCCCCTGTTGCATTAGCTACAGTTGCCCCCAAAATATATCCAAGACCACTGAATAAAGATAAAGGAACAGATGCAGTCAGAAAGAGTAAAAAAGATTCATCAAAACTCATGTCATGGTAGGAACAATTGTATACAATACCACACAAGCACGAGTGCTATGATTGTGATTTTATACAACTGTTCAATAACAAGATGTTAATATTAAGTAACCTATGCTGACACAGTTTTGACAAGTTTTTCACCGTTTTGGGTAAATGAACAAATCTGTGTTTTTGAATGAATCATTTGAACAAATGAGTCAATGGCATATTAATAAAGGCATTCATTTGCCGAGGTAACCTGCAAAAAAGTTCACTGAAAAATCCCCACCACTAAATCACAGACTCACAGAGTCATACAAATAGTGAAAAGTCTGAATGAGCTTCTAGTTTCCAGTAAGGCCTTCACCTTCCGACTGGTATGAAGATGTAGAAGAAGGAGATCATGAGAGTTCTCTTGGTGCCAGTGAACAAGTCACCGATGATAGTAGGAGCTATGGTGGAGTAACTGGCTTCTCCAGTCCCAACCAAGGCCCTCGTCAGGACCAGAACCCAAAAGTGCTGTGACAAATAATAAAACTAAATTACAATCTGTTCCTAAAATTGTAACACTCAGAGGTACAGTAAATATATAATGTAATACAGTAAAAAAGGGATATTGGTCAAAAGTGTAGGTAGAAGTTTAAACATATTACTAACATTGTGGGACCTAACAGAAATTACACTGGCAATCCATATTTTAAAATACTTCACCGTAGTTTTGACAAAAGAGCTGCCTAATGTTGTGACGATCCACACAATCAACCCAACGATCATGATGAGCTTCCTGTCATAGCGATCTCCAAGGTAACCAAAAACTGGCGCCAAGAACATAAAGCTACAGATAAAAACTGTAAATGTGTTAATACAGGGTTGACAGCGAAGATAGAATGTAGTTCATAGGTTTGCTGCTTTTTAAAATCTTTTTTAAAAGATCTCTCTTATGCTCATCAAGGTCAGCAGTAATAGTTTGAAATATTTTAAAATAACTGATTACTATTTTCATATATTTTAACATGTCATTTATTCCTAGGATGGCAAAGCTGACATTACTCAACACTTCAATATCACATGACTTGAAATGAATTGTTCAGTAAGCTGAACAGCCAGCCCGCTAACAGTTTAGTGACAAGAAACTGCAAATGTGAAACGGAAAACCAGATCAAGTATCAAGTAGATCAAGTAGAGTTAAATTGGATAATTGTGACCCTGGACCACAAAACCAGTCTTAAGTCGCTGAGGTTTATTTGTAGCAATATCTAAAAATACATTGAATTATAGTTTTTTTTATGCCAAAAATCATTAGATAATTAAGTAAAGATCATGTTACATGAAGATTTTTTGTAAAATTCCTACTGTAAACATATCAAAATGTCATTTTTTTTTTTTTTTTTCAGTATTTTGATTTTTTTTGCACCCTCCGATTCCAGATTTCAAATAGATGTATCTCGGCCAAATATTGTCTTATCCTAACAAACCATGTATCAATAGAAAGCTTATTCATTGAGCTTTCATATGATGTATACATCTCAGTTTTGTAAAATGTTACCTTATGACTGGTTTTGTGGTCACAATTTAGACTTTTTACTTCTTTCAACTAATGCATGCTGCAAAACCCGTTGCATCATTTACACATACAAATGTACTTTTGCGTAATTCTGGGCTTGTTGCAAAAATGAGTAAATGTTGCAAAGTACAAGCTCATCTCCAGTAAGGAAGTACTCTTGTTAAATCCTGTTCTGCAATGTTCACTTTCTTTTCACTGCGATGTCAGCGCAATGTACTACAAACTCAAACTAGTACCTGTCTGCAGGAGGCCCGATGTGCTATCAGGGATTCCAAAGTAATTCTGGATGCTAAGCAGCACACCTGGAATAGAACCAAAACAACGACTATAACTTTTTATAGTGCCTTTCTGTGAACCATTCCATTAGATACGGCTTCGATGATGGTGTGCTCACCTGCTATAGTATAACGGTCCATATAGTTGAGGAGATTAATATAGCAGAGCACTGCCACTGCGATGTAGGAGCGTTTCTGAGAGATGACGGTTGTTTGGGTGGAAGGCGCATCGCTATCTGGATGCTCTGAGCTCATGGAGCCGTAATGTATAGTTGTGTTTGAGCGGAGGCTGAAGCGGGTTCTTGGTCTGTTTTGGTTGGAGGTCATGATGTCCACTGTATCTTGTTTTTATCTCTGTAAAAAGAACAATAACTTAAAGTGCCCAAACACTGTGCCCTCTTGCACCGATGAATGCTTTATAAACTGTAGCATAAACCTCACATGGTTTTAATGTGATTCCAGGACACTGGACAATGCTTGGTAACCACAGCAACTAGGAAAAGCAGTGCTCTGTCTGGAGTGTATTCACAATCGCTGAAAACAGCAAGTGAAAAACGCCTTGTATGCACTTAAACACTCAACAGTATTCTATCAAATAATTTCTGTATAGGTTTTGCTGTATTGGGAAAATGTATAGCTTATATTTAATGCAAATGATGTAGAACCAAGTATCTGATTTTGATGTCTAGAAGATGCTTGAGCTTTCCCAGCGATGCTATTTCTTTAATAACAGTGTTGCTAACCTATTAGCTTGTTAACATTTTAAGTCCTGATGCCGTTGTGCTTATGTTTCATTAAGAAGTTTGGGTTTGACTAAATCTGACTTATTTATCGGCCATTGTGCGCATTTGTGTGCAAAGTAAAGCTGACTTCCTGAGTAAATGGGTCAGGAAATAAGATCATGATGAAAAGTTATAATATATAGTGGCAAGCAGAAGCTTTTATGTTATGATTTAACATATAAACAAAGCAGATTCCTAACCTGCTTCTACACCATGTTCCAGTGTATTCTTTTCTTATATGCTGTGAAAACATTATAAGAAGCATCGATGTTAAAGGGACTGCCACAAAATTTCCTGTATATATGGTTTTAGCTATTTGTCATTTTATTCATGAATTCTTAAATGAGCACTTTTGTTTCTGTATTACAGACTGGAAGGTAGACTGCAAGCTTTTAACTCATAGCTGGTTGTGATCTTACTAGTTGCTTTCAGCAACCTGTCTTGCTATTCTCACAAACCACAAGCTGATGCTATTTTAGAAACAGCACTTTTAATAGAGGAAGATCATTTTGTATGGCCAACATCGTTAACCTATTATTGTTTTTTTTTTTTACATTTAAAAGTTACATTGTCTGTAAAGAAATTGTTTTAATAGACAGGTTCAGCTTAGGACTAAGTTCCTTAGCAGACTGCCAACAATACCACTGTTGTGATGATTAGTTGAACGACAGCAACAAGACAATGCCAAATCATTTTTTAGCTGTGAATTTAGAATTCATCCATTAGACATTGAAGTTATTCTATATTTCAGTTTTTAAGCTAACATTTTTTTGTGTAAGAATTCAGAAGCAACATTTTATTAGAAGATAATTTTACCTCGACAGTCTCAGTAATTTAAACACAAAGTTACTTACACTTTAGCTGATGTGCTCCGAAGCCTAGTGCCACTCTAATCCATTTCTTTCTTTCTTTTTTTTGGTATGTTTGTTGAGATGTCACATGTAGAAACAGAAAGCCATTCCTCTGTGAATGGAACACACTGTAGGGTTATCAAGTAATCAAGCCCTACCCCCTTTCCTCTGGTCACACGCAGCAGTACAGTTCCTCCTTGTGTTGCAATTGACCACAAACCAGTAGATTTTCATCTCCATGCTCGCATAATGCTTTCTGCTTCACACTGTTACCCAGATCTGCCAAGGCTTTTGGTATTACATTTCACAGTAGTGTTCTGAACACCAGGACAAAGGTCTGACAAACAAAGCTGCCAGAAAATAAACACCATGCAGTGGGGGAATTCTTCAAATGTAATTTAATCTTCTAGCACAGAAAGATTCATCTAGATAAGCCATAATCATGTTTATTGGTGATATCTTGGCAGTGAGAGGATCTATGCAGTTAGTAGTGGCCCTGGGTCAATCTCATATTGGCTTGGACTATGTATTTTTTGTAGTTATGCCTTTCTACAAGGATTTGTTAGACCAGAATTGTGAAATTTAAGATGTCATATTTTGCTTTCCAGATTATGCAGACTTTTGTCACTCATGGGAAATAATCTGACAACTTCTATAAAAAACGCTGTATATATATATATTGTACCATATGTAACTACTCTCTGAGAGACACTGCATGTATCTGTGTACAGTAAGCACATTGACCTGTCACCTAATCTTTCCTGGATTGCTGATTGCAATGAACTGATGTCATGAAAAAAAGTTAAAAAAGTAGTTTGTGGTATGCATTCAGCAACATCAAATTGTGATGACCATGCTAAAAACAAACTGTCACTGTTCAAAAACATCTTGTCATTTGTAGTACATGACTTGGTACATTACCTAAGAAATGTAGTAAGGGTCCATTAAAAGATTAAAGGGATGGTTCACCTAAAAATGAAAATTCTGTCTTCATTAAGCTACTCACTCTCAAGTTGTTCAACCCTGTATAAATGTATTCCTTCTGTTGAAAGTAAGAAGATATTTTGGAAAAAAACAACACAACAAGGGGGGGGGGGGGGGGGGGGGGGGGGGGGGGGGGGGGGGGGGGGGGGGGGGGGGGGGGGGGGGGGGG
>JAUCNO010000795.1:11603525-11621689 GCA_032353835.1 Enteromius viviparus | reverse complement strand
TTTTTTTTAAAAAAAAAAAAACACAACCCCCCCCCCCCCCCCCCCCCCCCCATACTATCAAAATCAATTAAGGCAAACAATTGTTTGGTTACCAATTTTGGTTCTTTAAAATATTTTATTTTAGTTAAACAGAAACTTTGGAAACTTTCCACTTTAAACTAGATTTATTAGTCTTTACTGTCACCTAGTGGTTAAATGACACGGTGCTTTCAATTAAATAAAAAAACTTTCACTGGAACTGACGCTTCCAAAAATTAAGAGCGAATAATAAATGCCTAAACATAAACTGGCTAATTACAGCAGTACGCTATAATGAAAATATAAAACATGCACACACAATTAATGATTTCCCTCTGATCGTTTTCTGTGTGGATTTGTCAATATTGTTTTTGACTCATCATTCTGGGGTGCACACATATAGTCCCGCGGTCAAAGCCATTACTGTTCGTTATGAATAAGTGTATGCTTTTAACTAAGACATGCGCGAATCCTCCGCCCATAAGTACCCCCGGAGCGCTCTCTCTTTGCGGCCTCTCAGAGAGCAGGGCGCATGCGCATATCGCAGCAGAATGTTGAGCAAAACGGACTAGAACAGGAACGGAAAGACGCGCAAGCAAATTCAAACATATTTTTTCTATAGCCAAGTGAACGACTGTCGACCTAGAATATAACTTATTAAAAACATGACGGAGCCCCAGTCAGCATTGTTACTCAGGAGACAGCTAGCAGGTAATTTTCGAAAGGCTGGTGGCAAAGCCAGGCTAACGAGCCGGTGAACATTTAGCCTGCCAATGCAGTCGAAACGGAGGTGTTAGCCATTAGCCGCTATTTTAGCTGCTAACGTTCGCTGTATTTATCTTAACGCGTTCGTAAGCAAGTTAGCAGCTAAAATACCCGGCTAAAGGCTAACTCAGTCGTCTTTTGTTATTTTTTAAATGCGTACGTCTAACGAATCTACATGAATCTGTGAGCCGTAAAGACGACAATGCGTTCTTTTGATTTTATTCAGTTTGGTGATGGAAATGTCTTAAAGTGAGGCACTTCAGTCTATCACACTGGCGGCGCCGTTCGCACTCGGCTAGCCCGTGTTTTGACATCTGTGTCCGGACGCAGTTTACATAGGCGCATCAGCAGTCAGTATATCGTCTCATTAACGCAGAGAATCTCTGTCATTGGCCCCGTTTCCGTTCACCACCTTATCAAGGTCTGCCGAGTCAAAATTGTTATCACAGAGCGTAAAAGTGAGATTTCTAAGGCGTACATTGTGTGCCATGTCCCCACAGCGGGGTGATAAAATCCCTTTGTTTTTCTAGGTTGGCTAATAGGCTAAGCTAACAAATTGATGGCTGCTGTTTGAACACCAGCTCACCGGTACAGCGAGAACTAGAGACCCCCCGGTTCTACTCTACTGTCGTAATACATGTACATACGCGTATAACACCAACCTCATTTTTTATTTATGGTGATATACTTAATCTGCTGCTGTTAGAGTCTATGCTAGTCTGTTTCCCCCGTTCTTTGTCCAGTACACGCTGAGCAACATGATCTGTGAGTGTCAGCTTTACTCCGTTCAACTCAGAGGAGGATTTCTCAACTGGGCCCAATTTGCGCAGTGCAGCCAGGGAAGTGAATTAGTTGCAAAGGGGTCAAACTAAGCAGATTACGTAATTTTTCTAGGTTTAAACTTGATGTACATGTCAGACCATGTTTACAAATGTTAGATTGGGTTCATGACAGCTGTCTCTTTGCAGCATGGACCGCTCAAGCAACCCCCCCAAATTACTCATCTTACACATGCATGGAGGCAACTTGCCTATTTATTTCCAAGGGTCAACAGAGTGAGCGGCACCCTGGGCCTGTCGTGGCATCAGGTTGTGTGGTGGCCTTGTGGCTGATTGACTGATTCAGGGGATCAGGGCTGTTTTAGTTGTCTCCATTCAGCAGAACCAGCACGGTGAACTCCTCTGCCTTGTTGTAAACTCCGTGAACCCTCTGAGGGAAAAAAAAGCCTCACAATGTCCATTTATGCTGGATTGTAAATATGCGGGCCAGGAAAATGTAGGCACAGCTTGTGAGATCTTAACTCCGTAAGTCGAAAGCAAAGGCCTGTTCACACCAAGAACGATAACAAGACAAGTGTCCACAATAATGTTTTGTTAATTACAAGTTCACACAGTAGTTATACGGTCTGCTGCTTTAAATGCACAAGCTCTATATATTTGAGTTGATTCTGATTTGTTGTCAATGTTTATTTTATCCATCATGCATCAGAAAGTGATTCCACTAATTGTTTCTGTGTCATTGTGGTTTTGATGTAGATTTATTCTTGTAGAACTGCTACGTTTGCTAAAAGTTATTGCCATTGGTGCGACAGGATCTTTAGAGTGGTTGTGCATAATTGCTTTGCAATAAAAACATGAATTGGTGCTTTAGCATTGAAATTAGGTTTGATGCAAATGTGGTTTAAATTGAGGCATCTATTAAGAGTTAAACAGCAGTGAAAGACTGTCTTGTCCTCTTGTGTTGCAGTGTAAGAGTACCAGACTGTCTTAATGATTCATGTGCTCATAAAAGTGACACATCTATATGACTGGATTACCCAGCTGTCAGCTTGTTTTTGTCAACAAGGTGGTCCAGTGATTTTGTTTTGCTCTCTCGTTAGAACACAGGAGTTCAGACAGAGCGTCTGAGACCACAGGCATCGACAGGCCAGTGTTCTTTGGCTTCAGGCTCAGATGATCTATTAACAAACAGGCAAACTGGTTATTCCTTTTTTCTGAAATGCTGCACAGATGCAAAAACAGTTTTGATTTTGCAGCTGTGGTTGTATGGTGTTCTGTCAACACCCATGTGAAACCACAAATGCCCCTTTTGACCAGAAATGGCAGATTTGTTTTTTTCCCTCTGTCTTATAAAACGGCTAATCAGTATCTTTATGTCCTATTTTCCTGACAGAACTGAATAAAAATCCTGTGGAAGGTTTTTCAGCTGGTTTGATAGATGATAATGACCTCTACAGATGGGAAGTGCTAATAATCGGCCCTCCTGATACACTTTAGTAAGTCTGTTATCTTGTTAAATGCCATGTCACACAATGCCTTACTAAACTTAAACTGTTATGAGTTAAATGATATATGCAGTTACTTAGAATAAAATTTTTGTTACTTGGAAAAGGTTTTCAAAACATGCAGTGAGTAAATGGCAGACTTGTCATTTCAATCAGTTTCAATTGCTTCATGCGAAACATGTTTTTTTGCTTATTTTTTATAGTGAGGGTGGTGTTTTTAAAGCCCATCTTACGTTTCCCAAAGACTATCCTCTCAGGCCACCTAAAATGAAGTTCATAACAGAAATATGGCATCCAAATGGTAAGTATGGGTTCATCACACTTGGTTCATCAGTGTTTATCAACCATGTTTGTAGTAAAAAAAAAAAAAAACACATAGTACATAGCCTCATAAAATTATGATGTAACCTCATGATTTATTGGAGGTAATTTAATAATTATATGATTTCCAATGGTTTGTTAAATACAATGCAGCAGTAAAAATGGTAAACAGTAAGGCTGTAATAACTAACATTAAAGCTCATGTGTTCTCTTTGCATTGTTTGCAGTTGACAAAAATGGTGATGTTTGTATTTCGATATTACACGAGCCAGGGGAGGATAAATACGGTTATGAGAAACCAGAAGAGCGCTGGCTGCCCATTCATACTGTAGAGACCATCATGATCAGCGTTATTTCAATGCTAGCTGACCCCAATGGAGATTCTCCTGCCAATGTTGATGCAGCAGTAAGTCCAATGCTGATCATGACTGACTATAGATGTTTATCAGTAGATATTAAATAAATGATTTGCTTCAAGTTCCATCTTGTGCGTTTAAACTGAATGTTATGCAGTACTTTTCACCATAAATGAGATTATATTTGACCTTTTTTGTTTATACATTTTATATAATTTTTTTTAACTTTTTTTTTTTTTATATATTTCAGAAAGAGTGGAGGGAAGACAGACATGGTGAATTCAAAAGAAAAGTTGCCCGCTGTGTAAGAAAGAGCCAAGAGACTGCCTTTGAGTGATATTCATCTAGCAGCTTGTAGCTTCACTATTTTCAGGGTAAGCAAGTGGACTTTTACCATTTCGTTTTACTGCCAAAGTCTTGTGACTATTTTTTTCCCCACCAACTTGACAGACTGATGGACAACTAAACACAGAGCCGGTAAATGCAAAGAACCATTATTGTTGGTTTTCAAGCCACCTCTTAGCTGAATAGGGTTTGTCCTTGACAAATGGTGGATGACTTCAGACTGGATGTGGTCACATCTACAGGCTTTTTATTACCATTGTTGATTTACACTGGATGCTGTGTATTTATCTGTAAAGGTTTTTTTTTTTTAAATAAACTGTAAATGTGTTAAAATTTATCTGCATGATGTGGAAGTTTTAGAAAGTTAGAAAAATATTACTGATTATTACAGGAATAAATTAACGCAGTTTAAATTGGATCACTTTACCGTACAGGGCTAATCCCCTCAGAATAGAGCTTTTGTCAGTCTGAGTTCTGTCATAGTAATCATGTGAGCTAACCTGTTATAACAAGTTCCTGAAGCTTGTTGAAAATGTAGGTTCAGTGTTAAGATGTTAGCTAACGTTAGTGTCTCTGTTGTCTGCTTAGACTGTGTTGGGTAAACTATAGACCCTATAGACCTCTCAAGGCTTATGAAAGGTTTGCACTGTTTGTCTTTTATTTACACAGTAACGGTTTCCTTTAAAATGGTACACACATATTTTTGGGTTGGTAGGAAATTGTCTTTCTCACCAAGGCAGCATTTATTTGACAGTACAGTAAAAACGGCAACACTTTACATACAGTTCATTAGTTAACATGAACTAAAAATGAACAATACATCATTTATTAATCATAGTTAATGTTAATTTCAGCATATTCTAATGCATTATTATAATTGTAAAGTGTTACCATAAAAACATTAATATAAAATATTTTAGTTTTTCTATTTAATTTATGGCAAAGCTGAATATTCATCAGCCTTATCTTAAGGAACCTATTTAGTGCTATTTAGTAATCATATTATTATTATTATTATTTATAAGAAACTTTTCATATTATCAGCATTTAAGATTTTTTTCAATTAATAGAAAGTAAAAGAAAAGTGTTATACATTTTTGAAGTTTTGATCTATATAGGGTATCCCTAAATAAGAGAATTAATAATAAAAAAAAAAGACTAGTTGATCCAGCCCCAAACATGCTATTGGATATATATAGGCTGGCTTTAAATATATAAAGGTCTAAGAACTCTGGCATATAGTTCATGTTCTGACATTTGTTCAAATATCTGACATTTGTTGAAATATCTGTGTCTGTGTCTTTTACAGGTCTCCAGTTGAGAAACAACATGGCACTGTTTTCTTGCACTCTACCACCCTATTGCTGGACTGGTTTTCATTGAATGTTGGCAGTAAAAGACTGGCATTAATAGGCTGCAATAGAACATAAGGCCATCACAGATGCTGACAGAATACGCCAAGCAAGTGCCAACAAAAAAAGAAGAAAAAACCTAAACAATTATGCTCTTTTTTTTTTTTTAATTTTTTTTTTTTTCAAGTCTATGAACTGATTCAACTTTTCAGGAAGAGATTGTAAAGATGTGTACATAGCACAGACATAAAAACCGGATAATATATAATAACTTGTTCCTATCCATCCAGCAAGACTTAGTACCAAATAAAATAGCAGTTCTGTAGTTAGTGTGACATCATGTAAAGTTCTTGAAGACTATAGTTCATCTCCCCCCTGGCTGCCTCGCATCTAGTGTGCATAAGATCTGTTACAGGTGCAAGTGGCCTCACTTACCCACTTGTCAGTGTGAACAAAAATCTGCTTTGGCATTTCTCACTCAAACTCGATCCAGTTTTAGGGTGGGGAAGGCAGGGGTAAGCGATAGGATTCAAAGCATGCTCGTCATGATGGAAGGCTTTCTCAATCGGGACACTTCAGGTAAAATAGCTGTAAAGCACGGTCATTTTCTTATTAATTAGGGGTCATGAAGGTATTTCTCTGATTTGGTTTTAAATGGGGTGGGCGGGGGGAAGGGGGAGTGCTCTTATTTTGGCTGAAAGGATGACTGCATTCTGAGTGTCAGGTTCTCATCTTTTCTCTTTTGTCGTCCATTTGAGGCAGGGAGGCAATGGCAAGGAAACCCATCAGATGTGATTCTTCTTTTTCTGCATGTTTTAAGTTCTCTCTTGTTTTCAAAAGTGCCTCCAGTTTAAACCGCTTGGCTTGTTATGTGCCCTGCATCAAACAGGAGCTAAAGGGAGGAACATGTTTAATTAAGAACTGCTCAACATCCTCTCAAGCTTGTGTGAATGTGAGGTTTTTTTCATAACCCTTGTACCAGCATTATTTTGGTGTAGCAATAACTCTGCTTTGCCCACATAATGTGCGGACATACTAAAATTGGATATTGATATGCGATTTCTAGTAAAGATTCTCCCTTGTATCAGAGCAGTTTTTTTGAGGGGGGGGGGACTTGACACCTCTTTTGTGTGGTTTTCTTTGATAGGTTTCTTAGCCATGCTTTAAATGTAGATTTCTTGCAAACAGTTTCTGGGATTTCAGATGAGGTGTGTGTGTGTGTGTGTGTGTGTGTGTGTGTGTGTGTGTTTAAGGGCGATTGAGCAGAGGGGTGTGTGTGTGCGCATGCCTGTATCCCACTCTCTCCTCCCACAATCTTCAATTCTCTGGTTAATTTTATTCTGGCTCTGACAGACTACTGCAGTTCTTTTGCCTAATGTACAAAGACAAAATACCGATGTATATTTTTCATGTTATGAAAATTGTCACCTCTAGTGAGTTCTTCTAAAATATAATTTTTTTCCAATACTTGTTTGAGTGTGCTGTCTGTTTAAAGTGTTGTCACAAACTTGAAAGTATTATGAAACTCATCAATACCAGCATAACTACAAATGTATGTGCTTTTTTTATTCTTCTCAAAACTTGACAATTTTACATAAACCACTGGCTAAAAGTGTATCAACTGTTCTGTAGTTTTTAAGGTATTTTTGTTCTGTAAAGCTTTATTTTTATTAGTTACAGCAGTTTTAGTGCTAGATGTTATTTACATGCGTTGGATGCCAAGTCAACGTTTGTAATTTGTTTTAGGTATTTTATCTCTTGTTTATCATTTTAATTAGTTTCAGTTTCACAAAAATGTTTTTAATTGTTTTAGAATACAATAACAACACTGGCTACTAGGATATTGCTTGGCTGTCATCAAAACAATTGAAATTAAAAAAAAAAGATATTTCTAATGTGCAAGGGATGCCACACTGGGTGGTATAAGTGCCATGTAGTTGCACTGAGACTTTTATACAACCGATTAGGCCCTATTTTTAGAAAGGGTTTAGGAGATGTGAGCCAAAGAGGGCATTTATCTAAATGTAATTCCTTATCCCTAATGTCTGGAACAATCATGAGGACCACGTTGGCTTTTGATCAAAATAAAACTTAAATAAGAGTGCATAATAAAGGCCCCATGTACGGTTGGTTTATTTGGCAATCAGACTTGCATATTATTTACACTGTCGTTGATAATACACTTTACAAACGTAATGTATGGCTTGCACACACACGCACGCACGCACGCTCCTCCCAAATCAAAACCTTCCTCCCGCGGTCTCTCGCGGTATTAGGCGACCAGCCACGGATCCAACATGGCGGAAGGTATGAGAATGGTTTCTTTCTTATTTTCACGCCCTTTCTGTTTAACACATGAAGCGTTTGTACCTTTACACGACGGACAGACCTAATAGCGCATTTAATTGATGTCACCACAGCCAGTTGGCAATAAATATTGCGTACCTCTGAAATGAGCCACATTATTGCTTAGTTTTTTCCCCCAGCTTGCTGGTTGCAAGTCAGGTGGTGGGCTGGGCGGTGGGAATAATAATTTGCCGGGTGATTTGAGCTGTCGTGTAAAGAAATATAAAATAAATGCTTTTTCTAAGATGTCTACAGTAGTATTTGTCGCAGAACATGTAAAGTAAACAAAATGGAAATGGTTGATTTTGGAAACACTGTAATAGTGATTTCGCGCTTACCTTCAAAGTCGTTAGTCTTTTATCCTGTTGTTCGTAATCTCAAATGCTAAATTTGCCTGACTGTATAAACTGTTAAATCTGACAATGTATTGCGCTTCATATTTGATGTATTCTAATATACAACATGACACCGTAACAGTAGAAAACAAATGTAACGTTATTGCTCTTCATTGTTGTTGTTATTTACGGATAATTTGCAAATATCGTTATTGCATAGAGAAGTCGCAGCAGACGGTTGCAACCGTTACTTTTATCAGCTCATGTGACATCTCCCTTCTTTATCTTTCCATGACATGCTGTGAAATAATACATTTAAATGCCGTCTTCTTCACACACCTTAAGAACACTTAAACAGTGTTTCTGTCATTTTGTTTACTTATTTTTAACAGTCTAGTGCAGTTGTATTATAATAATGCAAACATGTAACGTTAGTGAAGAGCATAATGGTTCCAGCCATGGTTGGTATTTGTATAGTATCTAGTATTGTATACTAATTACACCATTTCCAGATAATCGAGATTCGAGAATGATTTATTCTTCTCCTGAAGTCATGAGGTGTAATTCATGTAAATAGCTACTTGTCGGTGTTGCAGGCAGGTTACTGCTTGGAGGTTTCCTGTCATCTGATTGACTGGTGAGCTTTTTAAATACTTTATGGGACCTATTTGGATGGTTCTGAGTTGTTGATTGCTTAGGACACTAGATTCTTGAGTCTAGGCTAAAGTCAAATGGCTCACATATTAAACTGAGAACCTGCTAATCCTTTGCACGCAGGCTTAATTGGTTGCAATGTTACTTTTCTTTTCGCAATATTTACAGCTTTCACATTTACACCAGGTGCTGCTTGCTGTTTTTTAGCAGCATTTCAAGATTTTCCTAAAAATTTCAAATGATAACACGTTATTAGACCGGTTTTCTCAGCACCGAAGCTTATGTAGTGCAAAGTGTAACCTCAGCATTCTAGAGAGACACACAAAAATAAATTCTAGGAAAGAGGAAGGAAGCGGCCCTTTCTGGAATGTGGGTTAAGCTGTGAAATCCTCTAGTTACAGATCCAAGGCAGTTACCACGCTGAGAATGGCGAGTTTAAAGTTGTTTTGGGTGGTGTAAGTGGAATGATTCTGAGGGTGTATATGAGCACGTGTGTTTGTTGTTCATTAATTCAACCATCCCGAAAGGTTTTTTTTTTAAAGCAGAAAAACAGTTTTTCCTCACATATCATCGGGCCACTTCACTTCCCTCGTGCGTGCTCAGGAAGTCTGTGTGTGTCAGCAGTTTTCATATCTGTGTTTTGTCCCTCTCTTTCTCTTCATGGCATTTCCACTTCCCTTTGGCATCACTTTTTTTCGTTTTAACTGTTTATTATCTATTTACCCTAATTTTCTCTTTACACTCCATGTACTTATTCCTTGTGTTCCACTACTTCTTGTCGTCTCTCTCCTTCTCGCCCCTCATCTCTCCATCATACCTGCAGAGGAGGTGCAGAAATTGCAGAAGCACCTTGCTCTGCTGAGGCAGGAGTATGTGAAGATGCAGCAGAAGCTGGTGGAGACGGAGCGGCGGTGCTCTGTGTTGGCCGCCCAGGCCTCTCTCCCCGGCTCCACCTCCCAGACCAGTGACTCCTTCATCAGCCGCCTGCTGGCCATTGTGTCTGACCTTTATCAGCAAGAACAGTACAGGTAGCCACTGGACGTGAACAGTCACTTAACGTTTGATGAGGCAAATATATGAGTAATGGCAAATATAAAAAGATGCATAACATTAAACATTTTTATCGTTGTTTTTTTTTTGCATTAAAATTTTTTTATAATAATGAAATCTATTTTTCCACTGTAATGAAATATTATTCTTTTCTTATTAAAATAAGCATGGATTATAAATGCCAAATGGCGTATACTTGATATATACATCAGTTTTTTTTAATGAAATATGACGTTGACGTTTTTTTGTTCAGGTCTTGACCGTTTTTATAAGATTGATTTGAATTGACTTGATCTGAGTTTTTGCTACCTCTAGAATATTAAAGTTTTTTATTTGCAGTTTCATTTAGCTTCTAAGTGCATTAAAACTGGCTGAAAGGGTTTTAATGCATCTTCTGGGTCTATTAAGTTAGGACATTGTATTCCAGTTGTATTTCTTTATATTGCACCATGTTCTTATGAAGTTACAGAACGATCCGTCTGAGATTTGAGCGCAGACTGTAGTCTAAGAACTGACCTCACTGAGACATTACATAATACATAAACTGTAATGCATCAAACAATATGCTAGCTGATGACTGATGACTTCAAAGACATGCTGTGTAAAGTCAGTATAACAGTATGAATGTTTCTGTTTTTCTAGTGATCTGAAGGTGAAGATTGGACAGCAGAGGTTCAATGCTCATAAATTTGTGCTGGCTGCTCGGAGTGAAATCTGGAGCTTAGCCAACATGGCCTCCACGTCAGAACTGGACCTCTCAGGTAACAATGGCTGGTTTCTTACAACCTGCACTAAACAAGTAGGATGTCTGTATTTTTTTCCTTATTGTTCAAATGCAGTGTACAGTAGTGTTAAATCCTTCAAAACTGAACCTGCTGTTGGATTCTTTCCTGTGCTTTCCCGTGTGACTTCCTAGATGCCAAACCAGAGGTTGCCATGGCAATGCTGCGCTGGGCTTACACGGATGATCTGGAGATGAGTGGAGATGATGGCTTCCTCATCGACCTGATGAAGCTGGCCAACCGCTTCCAGCTCAATCTTTTGCGAGAAAGGTGGGATCGGTGTCTTTAGAAAAGCAGATGCAAATGACTCCATAGATTTATGACCCATGTTGTGTCTTTCTTTACATCTCATTGTGATTCACCAGCAAAATTGTTACTGCTGTTATCAATCACTCAACAAATTAGTAAATAAAGCACCCTTCAGATTGATGTAAATGATCTAGATGTAAAAATAGAATTTACTTCATAACACAGAATGTCATAGAATTTTACAAATTTTGGATGGATACATGAAAAGTAGGTCAGTACACTTAAATCTAAACGTATGGACTAGTGTCTGTGAATATTAAGCCACTAAAATACCATTTGAAATAGACAAAAAAATGACAGAAATATTACATAATGTAATGATGGTATTACTACTACTTCTAAAAAAAATTATTATAAAAGCGTGATATTTCAAGGAATGTTTCCCAGAGTTTATTTAACAGAAATGTAAATGCACAACCCAGTATTTAAAAAAATTGTTTTTTTAATTAAATCAATGAATGAGATGTTTCTGACGATTACCCTAATATTTAACAAAACCATTAAAATGAATGGAAACAGAAATTGGTAAAAATAAAACTGAATTTAACAGAGAAAAAACATGTTTCATATTTAAATTATTTGCAATGGGAAAATTGTAGGTTTGATGATTTTAATTAATTAGACAGGCTTTTTGGTGAATAAAATGTAATTTAACTAACATAGTTCTGAAAAAATCCAGAAAAGTTTAAATAGAAAATATAAAGAAAAAGAAAAAAGAAATGGTGTGTGTGCATGTTGGATGGGTTAAATGCAGAACACAATTTCCAAGTATGGGTCACCATACCTGGCAACAAGTGACTTCACTCACTCACTCACTACGCTTTATTACTAAAATATTTGCATATGCATCATGCCATTATTTTTAGTTACTTTGGTCCTTTACTGAGTCATATTCATCAAATTAAATTTTCCTGAAAGCATGTGCTCTTTTACCTGGCATTGGCCTGAAAGAGGTTTATAGTTAAACCGTGATGGCCCATCATCAAAGCGCCGTTGAGTCAAGTGCGTAATCCTCTCCCATCAATAGGTATTCTTAAGTCACTTTGCACAAAAGTGCATTATCTGTGAGCATTTATAAACCAAACAATGGCAATGATGTATTTTAAGATATCTCAGTGCAAGCTTTTTCCAGTTTAGACAGCTCTTAACATTTATTCTTATTTAGGACTAGTCTTAAACCCTGTCCGGGAAACTGCCCCTTAAAGCTTAGTATACTCTATAATCAAAAGTGGAGGTATGGGAAAAGGAATAATGTATTAATGATAATTATATATAAATGATAAAAGGTCATGCTATAATATATAATAATATATAATAATAATATATAATATTATTTTTTTAATAAGGAGAAAATAATTAGAAATGTTATATTTAATGAGTACATCTAAATCATTTCAATGAGTTGTTGGTGTTGAAGAATAAACACTGAGCTTTTTGAACACATTAATTGTTTTTCAAATGCAGATGTGAGAAAGGAGTGATGTCATCAGTGAACGTGAGGAACTGTATCAGGTTCTACCAGACAGCCGAAGAGCTGGACGCCGCAACACTGATGAACTATTGCGGAGAAATCATCGCCAGTCACTGGGTGAGTCAAAAGAATCGAGTCATCCTCCTTGTCCTTCAAATACCCATCGAAAGTGGAAGTCATTTAATCAGCATTTATAATAAATATTGATTAATTACCTGACAGATACACTGTAAAAAAAATAGCCTTTCTCCTTGGCTCTCTGTTTAAAGCAGCAGAATTTTGTTGTTGTCCTTGATGTTTGGAGCCTCTTTTATGACTTCTTGTAAACCCCCACAAGACATAATGATTGATTCTCAAGGTTATGTTTATGACCAGGATGGTAAAGGAAACCCTGTGGGGGGTTTAGAGACGCTCTTCACTGAGAGAAACCAAACACATCGATATGGGCTTAGTAGACCTTGAATAAGACCTTGATATAGACCAGAGGGAGACTGAGATTTGCATAATTATTAAAGCAGTCACCTGCTGTCTTAAAAGGAGAAAATTATTCTGCAATGGAGTGTGTTCTGATGTAGAATGGAGAGTTTCCACATACATGTTTCATATTTACTTTTTTCTTACCCTCTCAAACAGGATGATCTTCGGAAAGAGGACTTCAGCACCATGGATGCTCAGCTGCTCTATAAGATGATCAAATCCAAGACCGAGTACCCTCTTCACAAAGCAATTAAAGTCGAGCGAGAAGATGTGGTCTTCCTTTATCTAATTGAGATGGATGCCCAGGTAAAAATCCTAGAAATTATTACGCAAAATGTATCTATTTTTTTATTTTAACAGCATATTTGGCTGGATTTAGTTGCATTTATTTCACCAGTAATAAATGTATGATCCTAACTAACTGCTGTTTATCAGTAGCCAGTAAAGTAGTTGTGAAAGTAAGGTATGGGTTAGGATTAAAGGAGATGATAAATGGTCAGAATAAAGCATTTATAGCCAGTGCTTAGCCTGAATTAGGCCATAGTTCAATTAGGACATGTAAGTCATTTTTATAAACATGCCTTTAAAAAATTACTGGTGTGCATCTTAAGACAAAACAAAGCCACTGACATGTTTTAAGATAGGGCTAGGTTTAAGCCTTGTTTGTGAAACCGGGAGATTATGTGCTTCTTAAGAGTTAATGAACAGCCAATATGCTAGTAATATGAATGCCTGCTAATAGTGAGACGTAGTCCTTAAAATAAAGTTGTTTTTTCTTTGTTTTCTTTTTTCTTTTTTTTTTTAAATTCCTCAGTTACCTGGAAAACTGAATGAGCTGGACAATAATGGAGACTTGGCATTGGATCTGGCTCTGTCCAAGAAGCTGGAGAGCATCGCCACCACACTGGTTAACAATAAGGCTGATGTTGACATGGTGGACCAGAGCGGCTGGAGTCTTCTTCACAAGGCCATCCAGAGAGGTGATGAGTGCTTAATCAAATGTGGCATCAATTTGAAGTTGCCACAAAGCCACTGTTGCTTACAGAGGACTGCTTCAAAAGAACCACCAAGAATCTTGAGAAGTTTCATATTTTCGTTTGGTGGTCTAAGTACTCTCCCTGTCTTGTGTGTTTCTCTTTTCCTGCCTTTTTAGGGGACGAATTTGCCTCCACTTTTCTGATCCGTCACTCCGCACAGGTGAACGCTGCCACGGTGGGGGCAGTGGAGACACCGCTGCACCTGGTCTGCTCTTTTAGCCCTAAGAAACATAGTGGTGAAGTTATGGCTGGCATGGCCCACATTGCAGAGGCTCTGCTCAAAGCTGGTGCCAACCCGAACATGCAAAACAGCAAAGGACGGTGGGTAACATTAAGTCTTCTGAATGAATAACTATGTTCATGGGTGTATGACTTTTAATTCGTCAATTAATATTTTTGTTGTTTAATTCTTAGGACGCCATTACACGAGGCTGTGGTGTCAGGAAATGAACCAGTCTTTAACCAGCTGCTGCAGTGCAAACAGTAAGCTTAAACATGCTTAATCTTTTTCAAAACAAATGATCAGATGATCAGATGAACAGTTATAAGAGTACATGGTGTCCCATGCTGCTTTATTTAATGTGACTTGTAATCTTTATCTAGGCTTGGACAACCAAGAGTTTAAAACAAAAACAACATTTTCATGTGGTCTGTTAAAAAAAAACTATAAGAGGAAGTGTATACTGTTTAGTATGCCATGCTAATGTCCTCTGTCCCTGGTGTGACACTTTAATCCCTTAATTTAATGCCTAGATTGGACCTTGAGCTGAAAGACCATGAAGGCAGCACTGCACTGTGGCTGGCTCTGCAGTACATCACTGTGGCCTCTGACCCCTCCATCAACCCTTTTGAGGATGAAGCACCTATTGTGAATGGAACCTCATTTGACGAGAACAGTTTCGCGGCGCAGCTCATACAGAGAGGAAGCAACCCCGATGCACCAGACTCCAATGGTACCGCACATCTTCCTCTTCATAAATTGTCTGTCTGCGTCCTTTTAGTTGTTACCCCTCAAATACCTGTTAATCATGGCGTCTCATCCTCAGGTAACTGCCTCATGCAGAGAGCAGCTATCGCAGGAAGTGAAGCAGCCGCTATCTTCTTGGCCACACATGGAGCAAAAGTCAATCACACCAACAAATGGGTGAGTATGTCAGTCACATGGTTGAACAGGCATACTCATTTACAGAGTGTTGAATAATATTGTAGTCATAATATCTTTAAGATCATTTTTTCAACAAGGACACATTGATTAAAAGTCACAGTAAAGACATTTGCAATGTTATGAAATATTTCTAATTCAATGAAATGCTCTAGTGTCGTTAAAATGTCTGCAAAAAAAGTCATTTTATGTCCATAGAAAGCACGTTAATTATAAGTAAAGTGTTTACTTCTAAGGTTTCAGATAAGCGTTTGGAGAACAAAATGTTAAAATTCGGGTTGAAGTAACGTTACATTGTCATTCAGTGTAACAATATTATGTAAAAACAATTTAAAGCAGTATTACACATGTTTAGCAGATAGTTTGCAGCATTAATAGCAATCAGAAATGTTTCTTAAGCAGCAAATCAGCATATCAGAATGATTTCTGAAGGATCATATGACACTGAGGACTGGAGTAATGATGGCTGAAAATTCAACTTTGCCACCAAAGGCATAAATTACACATTCAAATATATTCAAATAGAATGCAGATATTTTAAATTGTAATAATATTTTACAATATACAATATTTATTTATATATTTTTATTACTGCATGTATATTGATAAATGCAGCAGTGGTGCATAAGAGGCTTATTTTAAAAATGTTTGAATGGTAGTGTGTGTGTATTTATGTGTATGTGTGTGTATATATATATATATATATATATATATGAAATCTATAAATTACATGTAATAACAGAAGAGTAGTAGAAAAGAGGTGGATTTTATTTTTCGAATTTTTTCCCCCCGATTTTATTTTTTAGGGTGAGACCCCCCTCCACACGGCTTGTCGCTGTGGCTTGGCAGGGCTGACAGCCGAGTTGCTCCAGCAGGGGGCGAATCCTAACCTGCAGACTGAGAGCGCCCTGCCTGACGGAGTTGAAAAAAGCCAAGGAGTCTCCCTGCAGAGTCCGCTCCACCTGGCCATCATTCACAACCACCCAGATGTGGTGTCTGTCATACTAGAGCAGAAAGGTGAGGGATGAGAGAGGATGTTTGATTTCAGTGTTGATCTATACGTCTATACTGAGATCTTATAACTGTATTTTTTGTATCATAGCAAATGCACTACATGCCATCAATAACCTGCAGATCATCCCTGACTTCAGTTTGAAAGACTCTATGGATCAAACCGTTTTGGGTCTTGCTCTCTGGACAGGTGGGTTCTGTCGAAGTCTCCTCCTGTGAGTTCAGTGCTTATGCCGTTTTTCATGTATCACTCTTATTTACATTACTAGGTATGCACACTATTGCCGCCCAACTGCTGGGTTCTGGAGCTGCTATTAATGACACCATGTCTGATGGACAAACACTACTGCACATGGCCATTAAGAGACAGGACAGTAAGAGTGCTCTCTTCCTGCTGGAGCACCAGGCCGACATCAACGTCAGGTATAAACAGTTGGTTAGCATACATGTGGTGTTAAAGTGAAAAAAAAAGTGAAAAAAGCAATATGCTTATGAAAAATCATGCTTTGTTTCAGGACCCAGGAGGGGCAGACAGCTTTACAGTTGGCCATCAGTAACCAGCTTCCTTTAGTAGTGGACGCCATCTGCACCAGAGGAGCAGACATGTCAGTGGTGGATGAGAAGGGTAATCCTCCTCTCTGGCTGGCTCTAGAAAATGGTTTGGAGGACATCGCTTCCACATTGGTAAGAACTTTTTTTTCCGATTTGTCATAGGGATTTCTAAAATGCAATTGCTTTCATTCTAATATTTTGTTTCTTCATTTAATGTCTTGTGGATCTTGAAATATTTAGTTTTCCATATTTTATATAAACGTTGATATAATATATTTGACTTAATTATTGTCTTAAAAATTCTTTTTATTTTTGGATTAGGTCAGGCATGGGTGTGATGCAACCTGTTGGAGTTCAGGTCCCGGAGGATGCCAGCAGACTCTTCTCCACAGAGCCATCGATGAGAACAACGAAGTCACTGCCTGCTTCCTCATACGCAGGTTTGCAGAAACTCTCATTTGCTGGCAAAAATAGAGCATGACAGATCTTCAAATCAACATTTTCATGTATGTATTGGTGTAGGCCAAAGCCCAGAAATTAGTTCTCATTTTAGCATTTTCTGTAGTTTTTTTGCCTGACACAGGTACTGTAATTAACACATGCTCAAGATATTTTCAGTATTTATTTTTTAACAAAATACCCCCTTTTAATTTTTGTGGATGGGTGCTTTAGCTTGTCTTGGACTAAAAAACTTTAAAGGCTAAAAAACATCATCACATTGTACAGAAAAATTAGCCTGGCTATGCAACTATAAAGCTCATAGGAGCTATAGTCTGGCAAAGCTACCTTACTTAACCTGCGTCCATCAGATGCCTCTGTATACTACTGGACGAATCTACAACCAGTCAGACCACTCATTCCAATGACGTACAGTATGCGTAGCGACAGAACTTGGAGACACCGTAACAAATTGTAGCTAGCTTCATTAAAGCAGTAGGAAAATGTCTTTACTTCAATTACTTCTGCTCCAAGCTGTCATGAAAATTTCACAGCTGCAACAGCAGAGTCGGAACGACTTTTTGGGCATCTGAAATGCTCTAAAACAGCAGCTTGGCCAGACTAACTTTGCTCGCGAACAGAATGTAGCTTCAAAGGAAGTATGGGCGGGCCCAGGCTACAGAAAAATCACTAACATGAATAAATTAAAATAACTGAATACAGTTTAACAGACATTTTCTATATCATTTTCATGTCATTGATCTCAACATTTGTTTTCAGTGGCTGTGATGTGAACAGCCAGAGGAGGCCTGGCCCTAACGGCGAGGGAGATGAGGAGGCAAGGGATGGACAGAGCCCACTGCATCTGGCTGCATCCTGGGGTCTGGAGGAGGTGGCACAGTGCCTTTTGGAGTTTGGAGCCAATGTGAACGCACAGGTTCTTACAGATGCATAGATTCACTCTAGTTCTACTCTCTTTTCCTTTAGATGACAGAACACATACTAACAGGTGCTGTACGCAGTAGGGATGGGAAGATTCCCCGATTCGCTCGGTGCATCGTCTTAAAAAGTTAACGATGCGATGCATCGGTTTAAAATG
>JAUCNO010000795.1:11570466-11590905 GCA_032353835.1 Enteromius viviparus | reverse complement strand
TGCCCGAGCCCTTAGGGCTATTCTCCCTAGGGCTCGGCAGCCCCTCTAGCCCCGGGTCCTTTTTCCCCGAGCAGCACACCAAACAAGCTTCGCGTACGTTTATGCCTCAGGAGCTCAAACTCGTGAAAACTATATTTGATATTGGGTTATTTGAGTTGACCCAACTCAATTACATTTCGCAGAATTCATTTATTTTTTTTGAGTTGGGGCTACACATATTTATTGAGTGGAAATCATGTGTTCAATTAAATTGAGTTCATCCAATGAATCATTTTTTTGAGTGCATAACAGCTTGTATTACTCCAAAGAAGTAAGGAGAAAGGAAAATTCGAAATCTCATCATATGATCCCTTTAAGGTGAAAATAGAAAGGTTTTAATAGTACAAGTTCTCATCATCTCATTTCATATGCAATAAAATGTAATTCACTAGAAACTGGCTTTATTTCACAACAGTGCCCTTTGTGTCTTGTTCCAAAGCACATCCCACTACTATATTGGTCTTTCTCTTAGAACTGACTTCACCTCATGCTCAGAAGAGCGACACAGACTAATTAGCACATGCTTCGCAGCAGTGATGGATGAACAGGGGGTTTGAAGCTCTCACGCTGCGTGACTAGAACCTGACACTGCACACTCCAGAGGAGATGGCTAAAAATGCTGAAACATGACGCTCTGTTGACTTCACTCTCTATGTACTATTCTGTGGTCTTTGTCTCGCTTATAAAGTGCTGACCTTGAAAAATGATGAACAGAACATGATAGTGAAAGGGCTTCATGAAAGTTTAACTCCGGCACCCTTGAATGTGCCAAGAAGCTGGTGAAACTGTTGCATCTGTTTTGTGGGGAACATAAGAGCGCATACTCGTGGGTTCATGCGCATGTGTCTTAGGAGAGAAGAAGAGCAAAGACCATCTGTATGATCTGTCATGGACAGCTGGCCTCAAAGCAGCAAAGGATCTCTCAAGAACACCTGCGTGCTCACAAAGAGAGATGTTTAACAAGTTAAATATGCAGCTTCTGTGTCATGCACATGACTGTGACATTGTAAAAGGTAAAAAATGTGCCACTGACTCCTGCTTTCATTGTTTGCAAATAAAAAAAGGTTGGCTAAATCAAAAACATATAAACTTTATAAGTAAGAATACAGATAAGTTTGTAAAGCTCAGTTGTTTCTCAAAGCCATTGGAGCTCATCTAATGCCTACGACTTTTGAGTGAATTAGCCATTAGCTAGGTTTTCCAGCTCACTGCTCTTTCCTGCATTACAGTATTGGTTAAGTACAGCGGTTCCACTGAGTGCTAGTTATGAAATTAAAGCAATTAGCGGCTATATTGACCTGTTTGTTTGAAACAGTCGTGTACATGTGGGCTGTGTGAGGGCGAAATGGACCTTGCCGAAAAGAGCTGAACTGAATCAGGATGATGAATCATTTTGTAACTTCCACATCGCTCCCCATAAACTGCTTGCTGGAGAGTTCATCATACTTTGATACGGCATAATTATGACGTGTCTGTAATGTCTCATGGAAAATGGCTTTTAAACGTTTGTGTCTTTATAATTCATCAAAACAAGTGAGGTTATCCCTCATACACTAGATCCACAGAGATCTCATGACAGAGCTGGTCAATCTACCTTGGATCCCAAAGTAAAATAATTGACTTTTATTAGATTGGCCTACTATCCTAGCGTATATAACATTTATTACATTTACATTTATTCATTTAGCAGACGCTTTTATCCAAAGCGACGTTCAAGTGGGATATATAACCTGTTCACCTATACATTTTATAATATACAGTTATGTAAAGTTACACACTATATATATTTTTCTTTGATTAGACTGCTGCTGAATCAGTTTTTCATCCCTGAAATCATGTGGGGTGCACTTTTCAGCGAGACAAGTACATATCAATGCAGTTTCCAAAATAAACGAACACTAGAGGCAGTAAAACACCTTTTATTCCTTTTTAACACAGAGTTTCGATTAATAAAGCCTAAATTTCAGCTTCATATCTATGGGTTTTCATAGACAGTAGGTTTGATTGGTAGTTAACGGAGTAAGGAGACATACTTGAGAGGTGAGGAACTACATTTCGACAAAACAGTTCAAATCTTTGTAAAAAGGAAGTTGAAATGGCACGGTTGCGTAGACAAATGCATTTCTTAATATCAGTTTTGCATTTGTTAACACTATCGGGTAGGTTTAGGGTTGGATTTGGTGTAGGGCATGTTTCCATCATGATAGAGAATGAACTTTTAGCAACAGTCCACGGATATTTCAATTGTGAACCACTGTAAATACATAACCTTTATTTTAGCGTCCCTTAGTGGAAATTTTTTCTTTGAAACTGCGGTAAAACATACAGTAAGGTATGTAAAAAACATTGCCGCACAAAAAGTACACAGATGCACATATTTTTATGAGACCAGGTAGCCAAAACTATACCTACCTAAGAAGGTTTTTTGCAAAATAGTCTACCATTAAAGATTTTATTTATTATTATTATTAGTATATTTTGTTATTTTATTTTAGTAGTTTTAATATTTGATAATTTCAGGTTAACCTGGAACATTTTGTTTGGGGCCATGATTTAATTTTTGAAATACCATCAAACCAAACTTTGTTTTACTAAACTCATGTTTGTTGGCAATATACGTAGGTATTTGGGGAAAACATTACATTCACTCATTTGCTTCTATCCAAACTGACAGTGGACTTAAGGTATGTGTTCCTGTGACCCTAACCCTAACTCCCAATCCCTTGCTGGCAGCATACTAGTTGAGCTATAGGTGCAGAATCCTGTTTAAAGACTACTTTTCCCAGCATGCTTGATAATTGTCACTCTCTAACCATTGATCTGTGTGGCTTTCTGCTCTTTCCTTCTACCAAATAAGCATTTTGCATGTCTGAGATCTTTTGCATTGCAAATCAGCACCATCTATCCGTCGTCTTCTCAGTTCTGCATGCATCTATCCATCATTTCAAAGGTAGTGTTCTGACATTTCTTCTTGGGATTTCTACAAAAAATTGTATTTTGTCTCACACTTGCAACTCAAAATTAGTAATATCAATCACCAAGACTATGTGCTTTATCTTTGGTTCAGCCTGCCAGTGCCTTATTCTCTCCCTCACTTTTTCATTCTCTTTCCCTCTCTCTCATAATCAGGCCATCGTTTTATTTAAAGCCTCCAACTGCCTTTGTGTTCCACAGGGATATTTCGGCACAGCTTATCGGAAATAAAGAGAAAGAACAAACATAGCCAGCACAGCATTTTATGCAATGAACTAAGGAAGGTTTAAGTAATAGTATGCAACATGTTTTGGCCACCAACATACTATTTCCAGGACAAAAGGTATATTGTAATAATGAAATTTGACAAAAAAAGTTTTTATTTGTATATTTCAACAGGAATTTTTTTTTGCATAAATTGTCTACACGATTTGATATGGTCAAGAAATTTACAACAGACAAACGCTGTCTGCTAAAATAAATAACACAAAAGAAATGATGCTTTTTCGTGTCTTTCATTAAACACGTGTCATGAACTGTGCAGGGTGGAAAAGGTATGTGAAAGTATGTGGATTTAATAACTGGCTGACCCTTGTTTGGCAGCAATAACCTCCAGCAAATGTTTCCTGTAATTGCAGATCGGACCTGCACAATGGTCAGAAGGACATTATCACAGTGCGCTTTACAAAACGGTGTGAGTTCAGCAATATTTTTCGGATGTCTGGTGTGAAGCGCTCTCTTGAGATCATGGGCCACATCAGAAGGCGTATTTTCTTCTGCTGATGCCATTCTGTTGTTGATTACTCCTGTTGCATCATCCAACTTCTGTTGAGCTTCATTTGGTAAACAGATGGGCTAACATTCCTCTGCAAATGTCCTTAAAAAAAAGTTTAGAATTCATTTTCCCCCATATGATAGCAAGCTATATAAGCCCTGAGGCACCAAAGCAGCTCCAAACTATCATGGCCACTGCGATGAAGTTTTGATGCTATTTTTCTCCTGTTTTCTTTTCCCCAGGCTACAAAAAATGTTTCCAGTAACACTATGAAATATCCAGGTGCTCTTTTGCAACTTCAGATGTGCATAAATGTTTTGTTTATGAATAGCAACATCATCCTCCATGGTGTCCTCTCATGAACTCCATTCTTTTTTAGTTATCATAGTAACATAGAATAGTAACATCAACAGAGATGTGAGCCTGCTTCTGATTCTTCTGTACTGTACAGTAAGTCTGATTTCTCTTTATACCACTGAGTATTTAGCATCTGTGCTCTTGCAGTCATCTTTGCAGGACGCCCACTCTTGGGATGAGTAGCAACAGTGCTGAATATTCTCCATCTATACACAGATCAACATTAAAGCTTTAAAGAGATTTCTTCCATTTTTAACCTTTCTAACTTTATGCTAGTCAACGGTTCTTTGGTTTATTCTATGATTATTCAATTATTCTTTTAGCAATAAGCAGTTTTTTTTGTATAAACTTAAAAATTTACTATAGGATGTTTTTGACCAAAATCTGAAATTTCCTTTTAGTAGAGCTGTGTGTAACCCCCAGACTCAACCACCACCCAATCACAATGGTCAATTTCCCTGAAGTATTAAAAAGTCGCTCCTGCATCTCATCTACATCCTGATCCCCAGCACTATAATACCACACACCACATCTCAATCAGTGTCCAGGCTCGTATTCACAGAATGGACTGATTTCTGCTCTTTATAGTTATGATTGTGTATGCTTACCTCCTGTGTTTTCCTCTAGTCCCAGTGTTCTCCCGTGTTTCCCAGAAAGCCTGTCTTTGGATGTGGTGTGTCTTCTCCAGTCTCCTGTGTTCATTCTGGGCTTCTTTGTTATTGTAAAAGAAAAGACTGTGTTATTCAAAGGACTGTTTGATTCAAGGATTCCTACGAACTTCATAGTCACAATTGAGATTGCTCCTTTGACATTCACAAACTCTGCTGTGCAAAAAAACTTTGCTAACATTTCACCTACCTCCTGTGTCGGTCTGCTTCTGTTACAGCGTGTTTACATGCACTTTTTACATACTCTATTTTAGAAAATGTTTTACCAGTTTGATTTTTACATAATCTGACTGATTTTATCTACATGATGCAGCTTAGCCCTATCAGCTTATATTATCTTGCTCTCAACTCATACTATGAGGGTTATATATATATATATATATATATATATATATATATATATAGCACATCTTTAAGCTAAGTTAAAAAAAAAAAAAAAGTCACTATGTACATTACAGTCTCTGGGCTCACCATATCTTGGACAATAATATAAAAAAAATGATCATTCTGGTATTGAGATTATGATTATTCAGTAATACTACAGCACTATTTGTTGTTTGCTTTTGGGTTCTAAAAGAGTGTTTGGAACCAGAATATCAGACTTAGAGTAACAATATTTTTCAATCGACAGAGGTAATGTTCTATGTTTTTCATCTTTCAAATTATGCAGTGTGTCATGTATACTTGGCCAGACAAATGAAAACTTGACTAAGCAATAATTCACTGTATCTTCATTTTAACTCTGCTTGTAAATGTTTTTTCAATTATTTTTTTGAGTCTTAGCTTGAAGATTCACATATCTTTTCCACCTTTTGCTGCAAATGTTCGAAAAGACATGGAAATGTATTACGTTTTGTGTGTTATTTATTTAACCAGGCTATCATTCGGCTGTGGTTGTGACTAAGGGTTCACGTTCTTTCTGTGTGGACATCTGATGTTTGGATGATGGGTTTGTAGCAATCATATGAATGATTTGTGTCAGTGTGTGTGTTGAACAGGAGGTGGCTCACTCGCGAGCTGACATCGTGACTACTTGTTATCCCATCAGTAGGTTTGACTAAGTGTTGCGTTTGCGTGAGCTGAAACATTATTATGACTGTAGGCATGTAAGTAGTCAACAGCGCTAATTGTTTGGACATATCTGCTGCCCTTATTTATACGTTTGAGGGATCTGAAGGGATTGAGAGGTCAGCGGCTGTGTGTGGGTTTTAATTGCGTTTGCATGTATTTGTGTGTGTGGGAGACAAGGGTGACTGTGGGCATGTGCTTTGCATGTGTCGAGTGAGTTGTTTGTGTATGAGTTTGTTTGTGTGTGTGTGTTTGTGAGGTGTAAGATGGAAGAAAGCAGGCTGAGTCACTGGTGCTGCATTGGTAATGGGTGCTGCTTAAGAGAAAGAGAGGGAGGGAAGCCCACCCACTGCCTCAGTATCACAAGCAACAACAAACATGACGAGAAACCAGATGGGTATGCAAGAGAGGAGAGGGCGACGTGATGCTGTGGGGTGAGGGAGTTTGGATGGAGTAACCAAATGAGGCATGAAGATGACGCGGTTTTTGATGGCTATTTCAATGAACAACTGTGATGATGAAGATTGATTGCCCTCTTATCACTCTGTGTGTGTGCTTCTGAACTCACAAAGTGTAAAAGAACCAAAAATCTTGTTTCTTTTTCTTTTTCTCCCCTCCTCCTCTTCCTAGGAAGTAAAAAACAGTCGGTAGCACAGCACATTTTGTGAGAAACGCTTCACTTCCCCCTCAGCGCCGAAGGCCATTCATGAGCTCTAGCAGCTCTCTGTATGAAATTAAATTTTAAGAAAGCTCTATTTGCATTCATATTCGCACATTAATGTTGTTACAGCAACTAATTAACTCTTTTCATTATGATCAATAAGAATAGTTTATTCATATTCATTTCATTGTATCGTTTTCAAAACATACAATTTTGTACCTTTTAGCTACTAATATGTACCTTTAAGTTATATGGATCTTTTTAGTAAAAAGCTATATTGTTGGAAAAGGCACCACCCCAGTGACATATTTTATTCAAGATTACATTTTCTTCTGTGAGGTAATTATTTTGAGACATTGAGACTGATGTTCATCTAGGCATTTATCTATTTTCATTGTGATTTATGCATGCATATTTTTACCTTGAGGTTGGGGGATGTCATTTGAGACCTTCTAGTTTTTTATGTGCTTTTTTTTTTCTTTCATTCTGCACTTTTTATGTGATAAAAAAAACAAAAAAAAAACATGGAAACCCGGCGATGCCCTTGATGTCCTTTCATATCGATTATGAATTTCACTTACCTAACAGCTATATCTCTCTACATACGGCTAAGCCTGCAAAACACATAATTACCCCTATTTCCCTTGAATACCTCCAGGTCATGCCGCACTGAGCACCTGCCACTGATGCCAAAAGCTGAACGCTGAAAGCAGCACACTGAAAATACACTGTAAAACAGATAGGGAAAAAGACAACAATTACATGAATCACAGCACAGAATGGGGACATAACACAACCTGAAATGCATTTGCTGTGTACTGGAAGTTGGTAAGATTTGTACCCTAGATGGTGAATGGTTGTGAGCTATGATTGGCATCTCAGGAGAAACTTTATCTTTTAAATCAGCTTATTGAATTCAAAGCTGGAGTGCATTGTGTTAACAGTGTTAGCTGTGGGTTTAGTGGCTTTTAAATGCATCTGTTGTCAGTTGATGGGGTAATCCTTTGAGCCTTGTTAGATTGTAGTGAATGTTAAAATTCTTGAACTAAGAGCACTGCAGGCTCATGACTGAAAAAACAACAACTCCAGGTTTCCTAACATACTGTACTATAGCTGACTCATACGAACATATTCTCTTTTTGCAGTAAAGAGTGCAGCTGTAATCATGACTAAAGCAGACTGCTGTCCAAATTTCTCAAATAACAGTGGCGTATGACTAAGCTGTCTAATATTTTAAATATACAGTCAACAGATTGGTGTTATTGCCCTCCAGTTAGTTTTTTGATGAATTGTCTATTATCACTCTAATGTACACCATGAATCTTGAAGTATTGACACATACATACAAAAAAACATGACATTGAGAAATACAATGATATAAACATTCCCAGCTGTTCTCTTTAGCACTTGCTTTTGCATGCTAATCTTTGTTTGATTTTCCATCTTAAATCCTATTTGCAGAGGGTCACATCCTCTCTGGGTGGAGCTCTTTGGCTTGTAACACAAGCTAATGTCTGTAGACCTGAAAGTGGTCTGGATCATGCATGTTAAACTTGAACTAAATTCAGTTTTGCTTCTATTGTACATTCCATCAATGTCTTTATATACGGTATATGGTAAGTGCATACAGTATATAAAATTTTAATGTGTGCTTTTTTTAAAAATCTTTTATTATTGATGATTCATTAAGTTGGCTCTATTCATTATCATGCCGCTCATAACCTCAAGAAAATATAAATAGGCGCATACCCAATTTTACTTGTTAAAAATTCATTCTTCCCTTGCAGTAAGTCCCTCTTCTTTATCCACAGTTATTTCCAGTGGGGAACTTGGAGCTTCTGTCTAGTTTCATTATGGAAAGCAAGCCAAGCATGTCTGCCCTCTTCCATAACTCTAGTGTGAACCTTGGATGAACTCATTCATAATTTTAAAATACATTTTAATGTTGGCATTGATGGATTGATCGATCATTCATTCATTCACTAGCCTCTGCAGAGCCCACATAAGGATGGCACTTGATGGTGATGACAGGTGAATTGTGAGACAGTTATAAAGGTTGCATCATCAGTCTGGATAGATCACAGCTCATATCCGCAGAGTGGAAAAATCATTCATATGTACCTTCTTTACAGAGAAGATAGTTCTGCTGTTTGTGTGTATGTGTGTTTCTCTGAAAGCGATTCATGGTGTGTGACAGGAAAGTTTTTTTTTTTACTTCCTGTTGATAAGGTGTGGAGGGCTGTTTATTTGACATTTCCACTCTGCAGCATTTATAACATACGCTGCCAGACTCCAGATAAATGAAGAGAGCAGTCTGGGCCTTCTGCTTCACATTCCTAATACTGTTTTAAAAATGGGAATTAGATTGAGTACAGCTAGTACTTCCCTGTATGGCATATTTTCCAGTTTGTTAGTTCCATCTTTGGTAAACTGATCTCAAATGATTTTGTTCTCATGATCATAATGGAAACAACCAAATTAAGATGAAACGATATTAATCTAAGTTAGTTCCAACGTTGAGTCATCTCATCCTTTTAGCATTGTTGCATTATTATTTGCAATAATGTACTAGTGTTATACTGGAGATCAAACGGAAAATCAAAAGCTGAAATTAGCTGAAATTTTATTTAAGGGATTCAGTTCCTCATTTTATGAAAACACTCTAGCACATCTTATATTATGAAATCCCTTTGTGTTTTTTTTTTTATCAATCTCTCATCCCAGTGCAGGCATCAGTCAGATACCATATTTTAAAGTCAAACAGGCAGCTAAGTGATCTGCACAAGATGTTCCATATCTAACTTTCTAGATCTCTCATTTCAAACCATTCTGTATTTTTAGGGTTATATTGTCATTACAACTATGAACTAAGAAAAAAAAAGTGTATTATAGTGCACTATAAAAAGTGTAGAGGTTTTGTGACTTGCAGGGGTCAGTGAGATTTTTTCTTTTATTTAATTCATATTTTAATTCAGAAATATTGTTATTTAAGTTAATATTTTAATACAATAACATTTTTTTTCAACCTCCGATTAATCAAAGAATGCTTAAAAACATTAATTTCTATAAAAATATTAAGCAGCACAACTGTTTTGAACATTAAAAATAAGAAATATTTCTTGAGCACCAAATCAGTATATCATAATGTATAATATCAGAACTAAATCAGCATATTATTTTCATCAAATAAATGCAGTCTTGGTGAGAATTACCTGAATAACATAAAATCTTACCAACCCTAAACTGTAGAATGGTTTTGTGCTATGGGAAAAACATACTTGAACTTTACAGTCTGTTTTATTCAGTGGAATGTAAATGCTCTTTACACATGACCCTGATACTTAATCCTTGTCACCAAGACAGCCGCAAGACTGTTCATACCTCTTTAGCTGTTAGCTGGATGTTTAGCTTGGACTGTGCAGATGATGGTGCTGTACTAGAGAAGAGAAAGTTCTTTCATTGTGGTGTACAAGCAGAGCATTACCTTAAACGCAGAAAAAGACAAATTAGAGTTATGTCAGAACAGAGGAAAAAGAAGGAATAAGGTGAAAAATATCCAATAATCCTGTCCAAATTGACACAGTAATGCATCTTATTTGCTCCTGCCTTTAGGGACTATGTCAAATTATTCTCTCTGAGTCGAAGCTGCACAGCAGATTTATGATGCACAGGTCATGTTCATGTTTTAAAGAGATCAGCTTTTACAAAAGAGCAGCTGAATGTAGAAAAAAACATTTCCAAAATGCTGTTTTAAAGTTGTATTTTCCACATAGACAGAGAAAATGAAAGAGATTGTTAGTAATATCATAGGTTTATGATTTACTTTAAAATGGGATAGGTTGTTTTCACGGTATGTAGATAGATGTAGAAAGCAACAACATTTCTTTTGAAAGTGATACATGTTGTGCAAGTTTTTATTTGTGGATGATCTATTCCTTGAAAGGTGAAAAACTCTTTTCTCAGTCAGCTTAAAGTGAATAAGTGCTGTACACAATGTGCTGCTATCTGACTGATTTATAAATAGATGGACTGCATCATTAAAGGGGTCATATGTTGAACAACTAATATTGCCTTGAGATGAAAGAGTTGCTTTATCAAAATATACAGTACTGACTTTTAGAACTCAAAACTTCCTCCACAATGAAAAAAGTGAAATATTAATAATATATGACCCCCCACGTGTACTCATCAAAATGCTATAAAGTGTTCAGAAAATAAGCATTTTCTTCTAATGTATTAGCTAATAGCAGAAATGATCTATGAAAACGTTCCTATATTTTGTTTGGAATGGTACGTTTGGACTCTTTTGTGAAAAGTCATACAGTTTCACATTTTGTATGAGAAATACAATTAAGCTTAAACACACAGAAATAGCCAGTTTAATTCTAGAGAGACAGGTTGCAAAGTGGTCATGAAATCTAAATAATAACTGTTTTGGTGCAAAAAACAATGTAAGTGGACCTCAGGGAGAAAAAGTACATGGAAAAAAAGATAATATGACCCCCTTTAAAGACCTGTTTCTTCTGTGGTTACAAGTGGAGAGGGAAAAGAATAACAAAATCATAGTGTCGTGACCTGGATATAATACAAAATTGATATAATATTGTAATGCCAGATACCTCCCTAGTGGTTACTATACTGACAGAACCGGTGAAAAAATGCATTCACAGCAGCTGTCGGCTCTTTATTACAAATGATATGACCGAAGAAACAGTTGTAACCTACAGAGAGAAAGTGTAAATGGAAAAAGAATAAAGGAAACAAGAGACACAAGGGTACATAAATTTCAATTTAAAACGGAGAAGGATTAGAGGCATTTTAAGAGGAAATGCAGTGATCCTTCAACCAAACAAGCTGGCAACAAGTTGACAGGTGTGTATCTCTGCTCAAAAGCCTGAATGTGATACACTAATCACTTGGACATGATCTCTCCTTTGCGTACTTCATCAAGGGTGAACTTAAAGATCAGTCGCCCATGTGAGCGTGCTCAGCTAATAGGGCAGGTAATCAAAGGGAGGTAGAGTGTAATTACAGAGTCAGATCTGTTTCCTATAAGTCCCAGTCTCTGGAGATTTGACAGACAAGTTGATGACTTTTGCGTTGGGCTATATTGGTATGTTTTTGTTTGTTTTTCAAAACTCTTGAGCATTCAAATTAAAATAAATGAATAAAAGAGTCAGAAAAAAATGCCCAGGACTGACCATGAGAACATTCCTCTGTTTTATTTCTGTCGGTTATGTACTGTATTTTCTTTCTTTCTTTTGGTTATTTTTTAGTTTTAGTTTCACACCTGTACTATAGACATGAACATTTTATTATTATGGCATTGGAACTCATGATTAATTTTTAAATAATAAATTATAATGTTTATTTGTGGTACACTAACTTTATTCTTAGAAAAACAATTTCAAAATGTGACATTTGGTCACCTTAATGAATTCATTTTAGTCAGTCAGTTAGTGTGCTGCATCCTTTTTATTCGCCTTTCTGCCTGTTTCTAAAAGGCCCTTCTTTGCCTTTCTTTTTCTTTGGCAGCACAGTGTGCCTTTGTTTACACACACAAAAAAAAAAAAAAAAACACTGGCCAGCTTAAACAGATTTGGCTTTGTAAATCAGGACCAGCCTGCTCTCAAAATCAATATCTACCTAAGCCTTTTCTTTACCACTGGGCCATTCTGTCAGTATGAGCTGAGTTATCAAAGACACCAGCTTCAATTCAGTCTCTCTCTGCACTTCTCATTCACCCATTCTCTTCACATCCCTGATTTTGCCTGGCCTAATTTTTATTTTCTTTCAGCTGCCCTTTTTCCACTTCATCTCTGTCTCTTTCAATTTGGTTTGTTCCTTCTCTCTGCCTACCTTATACGTTCTCTCCCTCTGTCTATTAGTTTTACCAATGTGCACCAACTTTACAACAGCGTTTGTGCATTTACCTTTATTATAAAAAACAGGCTTCAGTACAACAAATGAACAGGTGAACTACAGCTGTTTAGCATAACAGCATTGATCCAAACCAGAGACAAAATAAATAAAATCAAGTTAGTAGTTTTTTCCTGTGCACACTAATTACGACTAAATGAGCAGAAAACATTATTTTCAGGGACAGATTACGGACCAGGCCAGTGGGGGCGCTGCCCAGGGGCCCTTGGGGTGCAGGGGGCCCACGAACGACCTGCCAGGGGGCCCACACGTTTTGTAAACGTTGTGCCAAGGCCTGGAGCAAATGCCCACACCAACGTTGTGTGAACATTTTCTAATGGTTTCTCCAAGGGGCCGACGCAAACGTTGTGCGAACGTTGTCTTAAGGTTTTTCCCACGGGCAGACACAAACGTTGTCTGAAGCCCAGGGGCCCGCACAACCCTGATTCAGACTAACCCTTAAGGTGCTGCATGCATGCTTCCTTCTGTTCCATGCTGCATACCTCTTGAGTAATCAACGCTGATTTAATTTAAATCCCTAGATTTGTTTGTTGCTAAGTTTATCGTGAGGTTCTTTTTATGTTTAATGGAGGTGCTTTTTTGATGGTTAGTTTTTATCACGTTCCAGTGCATTATGAAATAATACATTTCAGTAATGTTTGGGAGGTGGCACAGTACATCAACCCTTCGTTCTTTTGCTCTTGCTGTGTTGCAAATACTTCTACATCACTCTGTGGTTTATATTTGCATGGAACATTAGTGCATGTGCTGAAGCCCTTATTACAATGCTTCATGTCTGACAAACCCTTCGCAGGGTGAGGGATAACTCTGCAGCAGCTGAGATATGTTGCGAATGTTGTGAGTAAAAATGACTGGAACTACAGAAAATCACAAAGTAAAATATATGAACTTTAACAAAACAAAACAAAAAAAAGAAAATCAAACAACAAAAAAATTCAGCAGCCTTCTGACATTTGGAAGACACATATTTTGATTTTGATGCACTGAACGCTCATTCATTTTGTACTTAAATGTTCATTATTTTCTCTACAGGAAGTACCAGCAGCCTTAAGGAAAGCATGTCACTTGCAATAGATTGAAAATAATAAGATCATAATGAGATGAGGGCACAAGTTAGCCTGTTTAGTGATGTCACTTCAATAGGCCACCTGGCTGACTGACATTTTAACAGTCAACAACTTTCACCGCATAGTAATTGGTTCATTATAGGCCATTTGATTCCATTAGGTGGTGACTAATAGATGAAGATTGGCAAAGCACAGAGATGTGACTCTTTTGAGCAAGTATAATATGCAGCAAGAAAAAAAGGCAGGATAAATTAAGTTCATGTATTCTCTGACATTGTTTTATTTTCATATTCACACTTAGAAATATTTTCGAAAAGGTCAGGCAATGTAAAATTATAAGACACGTTATTCATTTATTCTCTCGAGTTTCCCCTCACTCATTTGTGATATCTTTTTTATTTCTTTTATTTGAATTAAATTCCTAGTCAGAAAGATTCCCTGTGATCTGTTTGGCTTAAATGGATATTAGGTATAAGTGGATTGCACGTAATTGTTACTCTGCAATTCAGACAAACCTCTTTTGTTCCTCCTCCCCTTTTGCCTCTCTCATATGTTATTCCCGTCAGGGAGACTGGCAGACGGTGCACCGGCATCCCCTGGTTCCATCCTGTGAAATGACTACTGCGTCACAGATGTAATGTGCTTTCGAGTCTGTGTGTGTAACAGAAAGAAAGAAAGGAAGATGAAGTACATTGTATCTGATTGAGATGGAGTGTAGGGGATGCTAGCACGGGCACAATCTCTCTCTTTCTCTCTTATTCTTTCTTTCTCTGTGTCAGGTGCAGCTGCTGCAGTCTGGGGGATTAGTCTCACTCCAGATCTCCTTGAGTCAAAGTCAATGAAGGTACCGCAGTACAGTCTGGCTGTAGTAGATATCACAGCGCCTCTCTCCCATCATGACACAGCTGAGAAATAAAATAATGACAATTATTACTTCTTGTAATTTTGCCATTATTATATATATATATATATATATATATATATATAGTATTTATGGCAAATTGGTGCATTCTTTTATTTACAAATGAAAGATAAAGATGAGAAAAGAAAGAAGATAGGGGATACCTTTTTGGAGGACAACAACAACATATGTCTACAATGGTATACAAAACAAAAATTTAAACCTATTTAGGAACTGATTTCCATAATGCAAAGTGATGGTGAAACCAGCCAGGCGTGAATGCAAATGCAGCTGGGAGGCTCAAAAAAACGAGTGGAAAATTTGGTGTCTGAAACTGTAACTCGCACAGACATCCATTGTATGCCAGTGTGGTAAAAGAGTCAGGGAAAAGGGGGAAGGATTTCCTTTCTGTAAGGACTTTGGCATTCAAGGGTCTCCCTTCTATTTTTTTCTTTTTTAAGGGAAGGGTGGCTTGGGTTTGATGTCAAATATAAAATAGTCACACTGGTTTTATGTGGTGAGATTGTGTGGCCAATAAATTTGCAGTCAGTGTGTATTGATGGGACTTGGGTAACTTTCTTCATTACAAAGGATATATATTTTAAAAAACAACAAGGGAGAGAACTCTCCCATTGCAACTGTCAACATGAGATTTCTGCAAATTCATGCTGAGTCACTTTTCAAAAATCTGTATACTGTATTGAAAATGGGAAGTGGCAAATGATGCGAATGATGTACTATTAACATTCTTTCCATCAATGCAATCTGATCCATCAGTTTGCATTAGCGTGCTGCCTTAAGCCAGTGGCTTAACCCAAGGAGACCTCTATCCAACTCTATGTGGAGTCAAGAAGGGAGTCAATATTTGAATTGATCAAATGCAGAAAGTGGTCTGAATACTGATCATCAGTGCGGTACGCTGATGCAGTAAAGTAGACTGTTTTCATGTTCAATTTATGAAGTGTAACTTCTAAGAACATCATTATTGCAGAACATAATGATGAAGGTTATATTTTTCAGCGGTGAAAGCTGGTCCTAGATTCAGACACAAAGCTTATGTCTAAACAGAGCTCCTGTACTTGGGTAGAAGCTGATTATGACCTGGATAGGTGGAAAGAGACCTGGGCCATTTTTAGATAAATATAGTCCTCAAAAGCACATTGTGTTCTAGAGGCAATGGGTTTAAAGTAGGGTATCCACAGTGTTCTCTGTGAGAGCTTTGTTAAGATAGCATTACTCCGCAGAAGCTTAACCACTGGACAGAGCTACATGTGGATTAGTATTTCTGTATTTTTATTCTCAATGCAAGGTGTGCTTTATGTTAAAATTTATAATTGAAGTTCATTATTTTTTCAGTCTTACAAGCACAAATGCATGCAACAAATGAATAACAGAAATAATTCATCTTTAAACTTAATTGGTATTTACTTTTAATTGGTATTCTATTTTTATTCAGTGTTTACTGATATTATAAAATATTTAATTAAAAAAATATATTGTTTTGTAGACCACGCATTCTTAAAAATAGTTGAAGTCTCTGTCATGATCCATGATATTTCTGAATACGAAACTGAATCTATGACTGCATGATTAAATTGACCAATGAAATAAACTTTGGAGTGGTGTCATTCGTAGAAGTATAATGAAGTATAATGAAAAGAGACCAGGGAGGACAGGGGGAAATGGGTGGAACTGAACTCAGGTTCAGACAATGCAATCAAACCAAGTGTGAAAACAGTCTGAAAGGTGAAAAGCCAAGCCAGATGGGGCTGCCAGTTTCATTTGTGATGCCAGCTTTGACCTAACCATTACCTCATTTTCTCAAAGATCTCCTATCACTTCTCCAGGCTAGGATGATGTAACCTATAAAGTTTCTTGTTTTAACATGAGTTTAGCAGTGTATATTTTCTATATATAGGCTTTGCACAGGGACAGAAACTATGAGCCAGGAAAGAACTGGAGCACCTTGTTCTAAAACCATCTTCCCCTCTGTGCAGTAGCTACACTGTTTTCCTTGTGAGGCAGCTCTCAGTGCTTTATGATGCTTTTACAATGAATAATTGTTAATTACAAGTAAATAATTTAATGATAATGTTGCAGTGTGCAATATTAGTAAATGTTGTGAAAAACGATAAAGTAAAGGCTATATAATCGAAATCCCTAAACTGTTACGATAATCTTTCACACACTGTAAACTGTATGCGCTGATCTGTGTATTAGGTAAGCAAACGCATAAGCAAGTAAAAGCCAGGCTTCTCCACTGTGGATACTTTTGTTTCATATGTCGCTGCCAGTTAATGGTTAATATCTTCCAGATATAATAATCAGATTCAGAGGCAATCTTGACACAAGTTTGAGCTGTGACGGTTTGACAAGCTCACAGATGACGCGTCGGGAGTCACCTCGACAGCTTCCTTCATCCACGACAAACTGCTCACCGGTTTATTCTCCTCCTGACGCGGAAATTAGGTTGGCGCAGTTCTCTATTACGGCGGTTTTTCTTTTTCATACTCAAACACACACACAGAACGTGAGCTGCAGCCTTTCTTTGCTCTCAGGTAACGCGAGCCAATAAGCGCTCGCGGACGGCGCTCAAACACGCGAGCTCACGGAAAAAGAGGCGGGAACCTCGCGCACCTTCAGAGGACGCGGAGCGTGTGCGCACGCACTCACATCGCTCGAGCGCAAACAGAGCAGCAGCTTCACGGGGCTCAAACCGGCGGCTTGCAGAAGGGGCAGGTGGACGTCTGCGCAGACTACCACCTCCACTTGGCGGTCTGAAAGCACCTCGGTGGAAATTTGGCCACTTCTCGCAGCCCGTCAGCGATCTCGGTGTCATTTGTCACAAATACATGCCGTTCAAGTGCTCGTAGTAAACAGTTCCTCGAGATGGAAAACGCCCACACTAAATCTGCATCAGAAGTTTTAACAAACTTCGGTGTGAACGAAAACACTGGACTCACGCTGGAACAAGTGAAAAATAATTTTGACAGATACGGACCAAACGGTGAGTAAGCTCTCGTGTATTTACAGTACCTGGCTGTTTCTAAGCGTTTAATGTGCGTGCCGGTAGAGTTGAACATGGGCAGAACACGCGTTCACTACAGCGGAAGAAAGTTGTTCTTTATTTTCATAGGCGTTATCTCTCTTTAAATCTTAAGAAATACAAGAAGATGAGTTTCTAGCTTGGAGAGGTCCGTTGCTGATAAGATCTCTGAAATAATAAATTATGATATAGCCTCTGAGTTTTGAACTGAGAGTTACCCTGACATAATAAGCACAAATTATCAAGCGTGTCCTATGTACAGGTCTGCCCACGATGAGAAATGTATTATTTCTGTAAGTCATGGATAGTTTAATGTATAATCATGAGATCATATCATTTTCCATTCAATCTCTTTTATGACCCTTACTTTGAATTCAGGCAAATCCAATGTGATTTGCGCTCTGTAATGTACCTGGCTGTGAGCCTCTAGAGTGGAAAACCGTCTGGCTTGCAGAATTGAGATGCAAGTGTTTGGACACCCCTCTTTACCAGTTCACACTCTCATTGAGCTGCAGAAGTTTTTCTCTTAAAGTGCAGGGAATAGCCTTCCCTTTGAAAAGGAAATATTGTTTCAAGAGATAAAGAGTTAGATAATGTACCAGTGGCCAGCGTTATAGAACTCGAGAAACCTGTTTTCTACTTCCTCAGTGAGACAAAATGTTCACGTAGAAACAGTGCGCGTCAGGTTACATTGCCCTACTACTGTTTGTTTCAGAGGACACTTAAAAAGAGCTGTTTTTGTTAAGTAAGACTGTACTGTACTAAAGTATTCTGTTGTATTTCATTAAGCAATGGGATCTGCTCTTTAGAATAGTGGCACAAGCTGTGTATCTAATAAGATAACAATCTTAACTTTTCCATGTAGCTATAATGATGATGAGGATGTATTTTGTGTGTATACTGTTTTTCTGTCATCTGATGTGGCACTGAAAGCTTTATTTGTTCGGTTCCCAGCTGTGCATCGCATGATTTATTTTGGAGGGTCAAGTAATTGAAAGCATTATAAAATGACATGAACAAGCAGGAAAGTGTGTTTGTCCCATATGCCATGGTTTTGATACCCAAGTTACCCAGCCATAGCTTCTTTTTATCTATCAGTATACCGTTTTCCATATGTGCAATCTTAGACTTGACAGACTCTGAACACTTTGTCAGAAAGTTTTTGAAAACCACTTTAACTTGCAGTTGTTGCTTATCATGTTAATCTCCACGACATAATTTGCACTTTGACGCATGACACATTCAGCACTCTAGCACTTATACAGTAACTGCATGCTTGATATTCAAATAAGAACAGTGACGCTTCCAATTGAACATACAGAAGATATCGTATCAACTGTCATTCATTACAGAATGAGCTAGTGTCAGTGTGTGACAACCCATCAGTGATTAATAAAGAATCCCCATCACATCAGATCTCCTTGGAGACTCTACTGCAGCATAAGCGCAATGTCCCGTGACTTTCCACTTGGGTCGGTTAAAGTGACAGACATATTAACTCATTACATACACACTCAGCAATACTCAGTTTTTAGGCTTTCTTTGTTGTATAGGGCTGCTAGACATTAGATGTTTGAAGAAGGTTCCTTTTTAAGATGGACAAAAATTATGAATTGATCCCATGGAAATATCCTTTGCAACTACTCCAACAACACAAATGTGCAAGAGATGGCAAACAGGGGATATTTGCTTGGTAATGCTTGAGATGATTTGTAACATAATTTGGTTGAGACCCTGAGCCCTGAGGCCGACGTTTACTTAATGAAAAAAGTAACATCTTGTTGTAGATGATGTCTCTCTCGCTTTGAGCTGTCAACTTCCTGTTTGATATGCAGCTGAAAGCCGCAGGGAATACCCTTCCCTTTTTGACTTTATTGCACACAGTGTTTAACATTGCTGCAAATGAGTTGGTTTTAATTTTTGTGTATGTACACACTCAAAAATGCATTAATGAAGCAAAGTTGTGTTATCTCAATTTTGACGTTGAGCTTTAAAGTGACAGGTGTTGCTCTGTGTTCTCTGGTGCACTTTTTTTCTTTTCAAATGTAGTCTCATCTCCTTGTTTATATGCATTTTGTGTATGTAACAGTTCTTTTGTCTAAAGCCTCTGTGTTTATTTTGTGTGTGTGTGTGGGTGGGAAATGCTCCAAACCCTTTTGAGATTATTCTGACACACTGGCACGTTATTAATGCAGGCGAACAGGAGGTTTTGTTTACCATTAAGCCATTAATCATAATTGTATATTAGCACCCACATGTTTTTTTTTCCCTCAGAGGTAATTCTGACAGACTTTTGCATGATGCTTCCAACGTCAGAAACATTCCTCATTCCTCTCTTTCTTTTTCTTTTGGGAAATCCCTTATAAAGTTACAGCAACATTCCTTGTAATGACATATGACTAGAACATGTAGACATCAGAATAGCATACAAATAGCAGGATAAACAGTTTAGCAGTTGAACTTTGCACTGCATGTGTTTTAACTTCCTTAAAAGGAGTGTTAGGGTAGTTCATCCAAAAATGAAAATTGCCAGGACATTTATTTTGTGGAACATAGCATGATATTTTGAGAAATGTTTTGTTTATACAATATAAGTCAGTGGTAATCATTTGGTTTCTAGCTTCTTTTATATTTTGCAAAAGAAACAAAGTAATAAATAAATGACGTGGTTGAATGTTTGCTGACAAAAAATAATTTTATGGGTGAACTGTCCCTTTAAAATGAGTTTAAATTAGCTCTTTTTTTGGTTTAGTATCTTCCTGAGTAAATTGCAGTAAATAAGCTCCTTACTGTTTTACCAAAATGTTTAGAAAAATCCATTGTTCATTTTGCTTTTATTTTGAACAGGCCTTTAAAGCCATTTTTATACTTAGGCCTAAAAAAAATAAACCTAAGTTTCCGGTTGCCGACCGACCCTGTTGATTTGCGTGCGACCCAAATTATT
>JAUCNO010000795.1:11522065-11549398 GCA_032353835.1 Enteromius viviparus | reverse complement strand
TGAAATATATAGTGTTTGTATATATATATATATATATATATATATATATATATATATTTCACTGCCTTGTGTTTGATAAAAGTGTGTGGTAGCTTCTGCCATGGTTCTGAAGAATCAATCTCAGTCCCGGGTTTTTGGTGCCATAAGAATAGACTTTATTACAAAGAGAACAAAGCTGAGAACCCCCAGCTGGGAGAATCTCCTGAGTTTTTCAGCAGTGTCTTTTATAGTTTTTTTAAGGCATGTTCTATACATCCACTACAAACTTAAGGGATCACGAGGCAGTCATGAGGTCTCAATTTTATGTTCAGTATATGTTAGGGTCCCTTCATATATATATATATATTCATATATATATATATATGCCAGCTTTTTACATGTCACCACATTCCATTTATGCAGGCCTTTCCATACCAACACACAAACATGAATAATTCATATTTTGACCAATAAAAATCTTTGACAAGTGGTCCTTTGCAAAGGAGTTCATTGTTGCTAGGAATCATGGCATCAAAAATGTTGACAACCCCTGATCTTAGAGCAATTTGTACAAACTCTTTGTAGTTAAACACCATGTTCAGTTTGACAGATATTTTTGGATTGGGAGTAAGTGTTTTTTTTTTTTTTGCCATTTTCCTCTTCCTGAGGCCTTGAGCACTTCCCAGCCTGCAAGCTGAACAAAAACTAGACAAGGTGAATTAGTCCTGTGGGGGAAGAGGAGAGGTGTTTCCACTCCAGAGGTGTGTAAGAGTGGAAACGGCTAGCACTCTGAACATCTTTTGTACTTTGTTATCATTGGTGGTAAACTTAGGTTTAAGGTCCGTCCACTGGTTTATAGCCACCAGAATGCACTAATGAGGTGTAGACATATTCACACACATGCTGAGCTGCTTGTGCTGAGTTCGTTGGTTATAGTCAACCATTTAACAGGTCCTGATCAGTAAGTGGGAAGCACTGGCAGGACGGAGGTGTTGTCAGCTGCATCTGCTGAAATATTTCTCAATTTCTGTTTAAACTGACTATGCCGATGACATAATCTTGTTGCTAAGCTCTATCAAACATGTGTAAGCAAACACACAACCCCAATCTAAAAACACTTTCACTTTCTCTAGAGGTTGAATGAAAATTACACATCGGAAAAAGGCATTTGTGAGAACTATAAATTGGTTACTACCGAAAAAAAAAAATCTAAACAAATGGCAACCAAAAATATAACCCACAACACCCATTCTCCTCTCCTCGTTGCAGAGTCTTTCCTGTAGCCGCTATTCGTGAGTGGCAATTGCATTGGAACTTTTGGCATGGACAACCAAGAGAATTAGAGGTCGGAAAACAGTGTTCAGGCATTTTTTTTATTTTTTTTTTTGCATGCATGAGTACTATAGATATTTATAGATTATTTACACTTTTCAATTTCCAGTCAGCCCAGCATTGTGTCAGCGTTCGGCTAGCGTTATGTTTGCAATAATCACCGTGTCCAAAGTGGAACTTTCCCTCAAGGCTCAAAAATAACATTCTCTCTCCATTAGGATATCCAAAGAACCAGAAGGGTTTACAGAAAGCCTGAAGATTTGGATAGACTTCAGTTGTTTTTTCACGCTCTTTTAGATGAGTAACAGTGAAGCATCGACTGTGTTGTTTTAAAATAAATTCACTTCAGTCCCATCATCTTTTAGTCATACCCACAGGCTGTTAGAGATCATTTTGATCAGCGTTTGCAAACATCTTGAACCCGCCAGCCTCTGTTATTACACCGTTCCACATTTACAAGTAAGCATGCGTCACCCGTTCTAATCAAGTTTATGCCCGATGTCCATGGAGGCCTGTTTCCTGCTATCAGATGCTTGCCATCTACTGTCATAATGTCTGTGTATATTTAGCTCACTTTGCATTGTTCTGGCTTGGTATGGCGAAAAGAGGTTCGCATTAGCATTTAGATGGGTTCAGTACCCATTCGCAGTGTGATCGAGTGGGTGGGAGACATTGCTGAGGGGGAGAAAGAGCGATAAAATCCAAGAAAGAGAACAGGAAGGTCTGTCGTTCTGGGAGCGTAAACAGGCTCCTGCCCACCGTGCCCTCGCTATCCCAACTCCCACGCAGAGCAGTCCCTGATGGGGGTGTTGTCTCCCTCGGCAGAGACCCCAAGGCTGATGTGAGCCATTCCTGCGACGTGGGAGGAAAAGAGACCGCACGGCTGAGAAATCATGTCCTGAGGGTTAGAGCAGGAAGAATGGAAAAATAAAGATCGGATGAGAGAGTGTTTTCCTGTACATGATATTATTATGCAACATCATGCAACTAACAAATGATTTATTGTGCAGAAAAACAACAAAAACACAGACAGACGATAACTTTTTATTTTGTCCTGTGAAAAAACTGACATTCAACCTTAAGAGTTTTACTTAAGAATGTTTCTTTCTAGACTGCCTGGACCGCTCATCCACTACCTGTCTAACAGTGTTTAAAAGACTAATGGGTAGTGTGGCTGCTCTCTTGCATGCCTTGCTCCCCCCAGACACCTCCAGCTCATCCTAAGGGTTTAAATGGAGTATAATTACGACACTAAGGGTCTCTAATTGCTGCAGAATGTCCTTTAAGTGGGCCTGTAGCCTCTTTGTCCCGTTCTAGAAGCTTCTGTATATAACATGAGGATGAGAATTTGCTAGCTGACTGACACCCAATGCAATATTATATATATATATATATATATATATATATATATATGTATGTGTGTGTGTGTGTGTATATACAGTAGTCCACATTTAAAGTGGATCAAAACCTTTTATCAAACTTGTCCTAAAACCTAAAACCAATATGCGTTCTTGTCTTAGGACTTAGGGCTAATTTTCAATATGCTCAATGTGTGTTTTGCTGTATCATCCTTTGTTTGAGCTTTGAATGCACAAGCAGATCCTTGCAGCTTTTGTGATGAGTGTATATGAAGCTTTGTCTTGATTTCTCAGGTAGGAAGGAGCAAAGGTTTTTTTTAAGTCAAGCCACTACACCATATCTACTGTTTAAAACCTTAATGGCTGCAAGAGCTCACAAAACCCAGTTGAAAATATCATATATTGACTGATTCTGTCTCATCTAACTGTCTGGGTTTTTCCCACCTTGATTTTTTCAATTCTTTTGTATCAGAAACTTTTTTCTCTCGTAAACACAGTGCATGAACCGAATATTGATCGCTCCGTGTTCTTTCATCAACTGGCTATCGAGCGGTGTTCCAGTGTGTCTGCAGTTAGTCTTTGAGGTGGTGTCTCTCTTGCACTTTTTTTTTTCTGTTTCAGTTGCTTTTTTTTGCTTCAGGCTTTGTGTCCTAGTAGCTCAGCTTCGATCTCTTGTAATTAAGTGTTTACCTGGAAAACAAGAGGTCAAGAACAGCCTTAAATGATGGCTGTGCAGTGGCCTGTCTTACATGCATCAGTATTGTAGGAGTGTCTTTGCCTGTTTTTTAATGAAGTTACTCTCAACCCATTTTGTTTTCTAGTTGGAGACAAGGTGCCAGCAGATATCAGGATCACTTCAATCAAATCCACAACTCTGAGAGTGGACCAGTCCATTCTCACAGGTACTGTGGACGTCTGAAATGAACAGTTTAGCATTTCACTGCTCACTTCTTGGTATGGCTTGATTTTAAAAATACCAATGTGATCTTTAGGCGAGTCTGTGTCTGTTATCAAACACACCGATCCTGTGCCAGATCCACGAGCTGTCAATCAAGACAAAAAGAACATGCTGTTTTCTGTAAGCATTACACTTCATGTTTTGAGAGAATTTTGTTTCACGTACATATATATTTGCATATTAGAATTGCCTACCTCCTAGCATTTTTATTCTTGTTATGCATTACGTAATTATTCTTTGCTTTCTTACTTTTTTCCTGCTTTTTTCTTTGTCTCTAGTTTGCAGAATGTCATTATACTGTAGCGTATAATAAGACTTAAGTATTTTGTTCAGTCTAAACATGCGCTTCCTGTCTGCGTTAATTTGTGGTCATTCAGATGCTATAAGTAGGCATGCATTTGTCTGCACTTAGGTTGCGTTAACATCGTCTGGGGATGGGGAACACCCCAGGTGACGTTATTGGCATAGTGAGTGATAGTGTAAGGTCAGAGTTAATGCAGTCTGCCTGTTTTCTTCTTTAGTCGTTTAAAATAAACTGTATATGTTTTTATAGTCCAGCTTTATGCATTTTCCAACACATCGTGGTAATGAAAGATGTAGTTTCCTATTAGGGGAAAATATCCCTAATGACATTATAGCCAACTCCACACAAGTCAATGATTTTTCCAAGCTACGTTTTATAAAATTATACGGGACTGAGGAACTTCTGATGCTGCTGTTGTTATTGTTTCCAAGTCTTCAAACGTGTAAATTTAGATTTGAAAGGTCTTTTGGTGGCTTTGTTCCATTTAAGTGTATATGTGCTTATATATGCATGTTGTCATGTTTTCCAAAAGGGCACAAACATTGCTGCGGGTCGGGCTATCGGTATCGTCGTCTCCACCGGTGTTTCCACTGAAATCGGCAAGATCCGCAACCAGATGGCGTCAACCGAACAGGAGAAGACCCCGCTGCAACAGAAGCTGGATGAGTTTGGCCAACAGCTCTCAAAGGTCATCTCCCTCATCTGCATCGCCGTCTGGGTCATTAACATTGGTCATTTCGCCGACCCGGTCCACGGTGGCTCATGGATCCGAGGTGCCATCTACTATTTCAAAATAGCCGTGGCCTTGGCAGTGGCAGCCATCCCGGAGGGTCTTCCAGCTGTCATCACCACCTGCCTGGCATTGGGCACCCGTCGCATGGCCAAGAAAAACGCCATTGTCCGTTCTCTGCCCTCAGTTGAGACGCTGGGATGCACCTCCGTTATCTGCTCAGACAAGACGGGGACCCTGACAACCAACCAGATGTCTGTCTGCAGGGTGAGTGATGTGGCTGTTCAAGCCAGATGCAGAGTTGGTGTCTCATTCAGCATCAGAACTGATGTCTGCGGGCAGATCTTGATATCATGTCTGGGTAGATGACAGCTTCGTTTTTCATTCTCAGTAGTCTGCTGACATATGGTTCTCTGCTAGCTTTTTTTCTTTTTATATAGAACTGAAACAACACAGATTTGAACCTTTTTTTTTGTACATTCACAAGAGTTGATTTATTATGCACTATAAGCCAGGCCAGAACCATTTTCAAACTGTCACGAAGTGAGGCATTGGAGGTCGCTTAAAAATTGCATTTTATTTTCAAACTCATGATAGATTCCCCTGAGGAATACCCCTGTTTTAGAGGGGGAAAGAGACCCTGAGGCCAGAGAGCATCATATGAATACCTTTTAGACAACGTCTCAGAATTCTTTCCTATTGATTCCAGGCCTGTGTGTATGTGTACTCTATTAGTGTGGTTTCTGGTGCACTGGCAGGTGGGTTTCACAGGGCTTGATACTACAGCGGTGTTTACCATGAGAGCAGGTCTTTTATGCTGTGCCAGGGCCTCTCATACAGATTCAAGTGATGCAACAGCAGCAGTTTCTCTGGCTGCCATATGGACGACCACAGAAACATACCAAGCACAACACAAGAGAGAGAGAGAGAGAGAGAGAGAGAGAGAGAGAGAGAGTTGGTCGGATGCTAAATAGCAATCCTGAACCAGTTCAGAGACTCAGCTACACTTTTTAAGTTTTTAGAGACATGTCATGATTATTATGTTCTTGTCCAGTGTACATTCATCTTTTTTACTGGTGACCTTGTAATCTTTCTTTAGAAACAACAGCATATATATACTGTATCTTGTGAGGGTTGGGCATTAATCCAGCCCCTCTTTTTATTCTCATTTGAGGAATATTTTACATGAATATATGTTATAATAGGGAGGGGAAAAAATATACAAACCTTTCTTTACTTCGTCTTTGTTTTATTTTACATCAGTACATAAAGTCAGAAATTTAATAGGAAAAATTCTGCATTCCAGATGTATTTAAACTACATGTCATGTGCAAGCCCCACAGAAGATTTTATTGATTATAATGGGGGTGTCTTTCAGTTGAATATTGTGTGTTCACACTGTTAAGTCTCAGTAAATTAAAAAAACTATTCCAGATTACAGACATGCTTCAAATTACAAATTCATACAGACTGATTATTTAATCACAGCAATTGTAAATGTAATCTTGTTTATTTAATAGTGCAGAGACATACACTACCATTTTAATATTTTCAAATCTCTTATGCTCACCAGTGCTGCATTTATTTGACAATGCAATTATATTGTTTCCTGTTTAGATGTAAGATATATATATATATATATATATTTAAATAGTATAAACTTTAATTATAATGTTTAATATAAATTTTTTTAAAACTTTGTAAAGCTGAAAAATCCTTTTAATACAGTTTTCAGATCACATGATCCTTTCTAGTGTAATATGCTGATTTTTTGCTCAAGAAACATTTATTGTTGTTATTATTATTATTACCAGCACTGAAAACAGCTGTGCTGCTTAATACTTTTTTGGAAACCATAATAGTTTTTTTTTTTTACCTCAGAATTCTTTGTTAAACTAGAAAGATTAAAACAATAGTTGAAGTAAAACTATCACAAAGACTTTTAAGTACTGTAGTAGTGCAAGTTTAATTTGCTAAATATATATTCTCCGTCCCTCTCTTACCCCTCACTCTGCTGCTATTTTTGTTCATAGCCTTGTTTCTTCTCGCTTAGATTACTGCACTTCTCACAAAACTCTCCATAAACTTCAATTGGTACAGAACTCAGCTGCCCGTATTATCACCAGATCTCCTTCTACTCACCACATTACTCCTATCCTGCACCAACTTCATTGGCTTCCAGTAAAGTTCCTTATTCAATTCAAAATTCTCTTGTTAATCTTTAAAGCCATTCACAACCTAGCCCCCCTCATACCTGTCTGACCTTCTCCACGTTTTTACCCCTGTCCGTATTCTTAGATCATCCTCTTCTATTAACTTGACTGTTCCCTCTGCTCGTCTTACTACAATAGGGAGCAGAGCTTTCAGTCATTCTGCCCCCCGACTTTGGAATTCATTGCCACCTGAGATTTGGAACATTGAATCATTCACTCTGTTCAAATCTTCACTTAAAACTCATCTTTTCAGACAATTGTTTTGTATTGTATTGTTTGATGTGTATTTTGTAAAGTGTACGGTGACCCTAAGTACTTGAAAGGTGTCTAAAAATGAATGTATTATTATTATTATAATTATGTAGTGCAGCTGTTTCAATGTTGCTGTGTTTGTCTTAGCCAGTGGTGTACGTTTGGGGCAGGACTACATGTTTAACCAATATCATACAAGCAGAGTGAAAACTGGTGTGAAAACAGTAGATATTTGTGCAGTTGTATTTGGTGCAACTAATCATGCGGAAAGTACACACTTCACTTTGAAGCTTCTTGATCCAGTTAACCGATCACACCCTTATGAGCTACCACTGTGTACCTGTCAAATATAGAATTAGTTTCTTTCATTTTTCCCACTGTCATATCTTCATGTTCACTAAAAAGAGACATTCAAGCGCCCTTGTTTTTATTGGCATGACTGTTACCACCTGCATTCAGATGTATTCAGGTGTGTGTGTGACATGGAGTAACCTGACTCACAGCACAGGCCAAGAACGTCACTGTAGTTTAGTAGATCTTTTGTGATTTAAGGTGTTGGATCATCATTTCAGTGCCATCACTCTAGCCCAGAGGCGGTTCTTGTTATTACTGAGAAGACGTGCTACAAGCATTAGTCAGCACCATTCTGGGTTTTGAAGTTATGGGCGAAGATTCTTTCATAGGTGTTCTTAAAGATGTAGTACTGTTATGCTGTTGCTTTCTAAATTTCGGGACGTGTTGGAGTCCTCCATGTGGAAGTCACTCAAGGTGTATTTTTGTACGCAATGGAAAATCCGTAACTTGTACAGGCAAATTACAGAACATGATTGCAACATCTTTTACGTCATATTCTTCTACATCTGCAGATCCGTCAAGACCACAGGCTTTCTGTCAAACCCATCGGTTAGATCTGTATACAATATTACAAGAAATCGTTCTCAGTTAAAGCAATTTATATTCAGCCTTATATGCGAAGCTTTTTGCGCTACATATTTAAGCCCATGGTATTTCAAAAGTGGAGAGCAGGAAAGGTTTAGAGAATGATTTCTTTGTTTTAGTTTCCACTATGTGTACCTCTCCCTCCCTCTTTATTCATTTATCAGACTCCTTGCATCTCCCGCTTCTAGTTTTGTGACCTTTATGAATTCAATTGGAAAATCATGATTGCAATATTGAAGTCATATCAAATCATTTCCTATGTGGTGCTGCACATGTTCCAAAAAAGCAGCAACTTTCCATTGTGAGTTGCTCCATTGTTTTCTCTGTTTCTCAGTTTGTGTATGTATGTTTGTGTGCGCTTTTTGCAAAGTCCCATAGCGTGGAGATGTTATATCCCTGGTTGCAATGCCTCACTGCATGTGTGTGCTGTCCATCTGTGTGTGTCTGCCCGAGGTCTATCCAGTGTTTAACAGCAGGGTGTTCCCTCTGTTCAGAAGCTGCTTAATTCCTTGCAAGTGCCGGGAACCTTCCGGAAAGACTCACACTGCGCTGTGGTAAATATTTACACACTCCCCACCCTGATCCCAGACCTGCGACGATCAGAGCTCAAACATTAAGGGCGAGTACTGTAGTCAAACACCATGATGTTCAGTTTACCAGCTCTTCCTGGACACAGATTAAACCTAGTATCAACCTAATACATCCTATTTAAAGCAATCTGTAATTGACACTAAATTAAGAAGGTTTACCTGTATCTTGGAAACAAAAACTCCTTTCAGGCTTAGTTACGTAATAGACTGTGCTGTTTATTCAATATATAAACCAATATACGGACCAAATATATATACACAGTGTGTGTATATGGACGGATGGAGAGATGCATAGATGCTATTCCATTAACATTTCATATGCTTTAGTATAAATAAATGATTTAATTTGTCAAGCACCTGTAATTAGCCGTGATAATATAAAATCAACCAGACATTATTGTTAAATAAACTATAAATATAATGCTAGAAATTTCTATATAATCACCTTCTGATTATCCTGTTAATATAAGTAACTTAAAAAGGATCACACTTCATTTTAAGGTCCATTTCCTACTGTTAACAAACCATTAGCTATGACTTATGCTTCAGTAAACTTGTAATTTGCTGCATATAAATAATTAGTAAAGTAGCTGTGAAGTAGAATGTGCTGATGCAGTATATGTGCTGTATAATACTAATAAACAGCAAATATGTTAATCATAGGCATGCTAATAAGCAACTACTTAATAGACAGAATTGGTCCCTATACTAAAGCCTTTTAATTTTTCCAGCATCTTTTAATTTTTCTCATCCTCTTCCCGTCATAGCTTGGCCTTCTGCGTCCCACCCAGTAAGGGATTCCCGCCTGCCATCTTTCATTTCCCTCATTTATTTGTGCTCTGTCATTTCTATTCCTCTCACGCTCTTCATTGCGTCTGCTCCTGCTGCAGCATGATCCAAGAATGCCGTAGGGAGCAGAGTCAAACGTGTTTAGGAAGCCTGATGCAGACAATTCACTGTAATGTACTGTACGTTGAACACTTTTTGGTATACCTGCAGCCTTTTGTGTCACTTTTTATTTTGAAAAGAGTAGTGCTTGTTTGAATGCCTTTTCCATTATTTTAATATTAAATATAAGACATTACAAAAACCTCATACGCATTTTAATGCATAGTTCTGTCGCATAGGAAGGAGACTGAGACCGTAAGAGGAAAAAGTCCTAAAACAAAGTTATATGTCAATAGAACAAGTAACAATGTCAGCAGAAATTCATCACCTAAGAAGTCCCTAAAGAAAAGACATTTCACATGCAAGACAGAATTTTGAAATTGAGCTTGTGGAAATGGGTCCCAGATCGATTCAACATTCTGTTAAACCTCCTGTGCCTCGTAACGTTAAGAACTAAAAGTGTAGTGCTTATTATAGGGACAGAAGATGCTTATCCCGGGCTTGGAATTAGTGCTGTCACTACAGCGCGTTGTTGTTCAGGATGACCTAAGCCAATCAACTAACCGTGTGCCTTGTTGAGGCCAGTCATCAGTTAAGTGTCACCGTCACTAATGCGGAAGATACTTCGGCTAAATCAGGAGGAAATGCGGGTGCCTAAAATCCTTTTCCACTACTGTGAAATGCACACACACACACACACACACATTCTTATCAGAGGCTCATCATTGCATATCACTGCTTGCTACCCTGTTCCTCGGTATCTGTTGCTATGACAAGCAACAGAATTCCATGCTTGCCAAGTTACAGGATGGTTGTTGGTGTTTTTGTTGCAGATCTGATTTATAAATGACTACAAACAAACAAAACAGGCTAGCAACAACCCTTATCGTGATGTTTTGCTTTGGATACTTTTATACTACTGATACGCACTGCTGCTTGCAGGTACATTTGAGTACATTGTTGTTGTCATATTAGAATTTCTGCTCACTTTCTGCTCGTACAGAATTGAGGGGAGTGAATTAAAATATTGTAAAATGGGGATTAATATAATGTTGATGTACACAATATAAATGTTCAAAAGGTCAGTATTTTTTGTATTATTATTATTTTTAAAGAAAAGTATCCAGAAAAAAATGCATTTTTGTTTCTATAAAAATATTAAGCAACACAACAGTATGGCTTTAACAAGACTTGATGATGATGGTTATAATAATAATAGAAATAAAACAATAATAAGAAATGTTTATGAGAACTATAGCAGCATATTAGAAAGGCTTCTGTAATTGAGATTTGCCATTACAGGAATACATTTAATTACTCCTTATATTATTAAATAATTTTTTATATGTGTGTTAAATTAGAAATGTGTTATTTCAAACTGTAATACTTTTTTAAAACTAATAAAAACCTAAAGATGGCATTACAATCAAACCAAAATCTTATGAACATAGCAGAGCAAAGCTTTCCAAGGTCAAGGAGCACGTTGTGATAGTGAGCAAACAACTGGATCTAATTTTCTTCCCCCTCTTCCCCTGATGACAATGTCTGTTTGCATGGTGTTTGACTGTGGAAATCAAGCTGCGTAGATTCCTGTGTGGTCAAAGGCTAGAGAAGCATGCCCTCAAATACTGCTCTTCAGAAAAGAGAACCTGCCACTTTTGCAACATATGTTTAGAATCAGCTAACCTATCTTCAGATAATATAAAACTGCCTCATGTTGTAATGTTCCCAAAAATATGCATTAAATGTTTTTGTTTTTTTAATGTTAACCTTATTGAGTAAAAAGCACTCTGTGCTTGCACAAATGCAGAGAAATGGTACTGTGTGGCTATGACAATTTGGTCATTACTTTATAAAGGCACATTTTTTGCCTGAGAGACTGTTCTTTCCTGCCGAGCAAGCTAACTCAATAATCCATTTATTTTAAGGGCTTAGGGGCATGATCCAGCCCTCTGATTGCTGCTGCCTGCCGCCCGCTTTGTGTTTTCCACAATTAAGTTTTGTGTATGTGCGTCCGTTTCAAACAGGAAGCAGGAGTACAGTGGAGCTCTGAAAGTTTTTACAGCTTAACTGCTTCATTAATTCTTTAATCAGACACATTTAATTGATTCTTGCTCTGAGTGATGTCACGCCAAGAGAGAATGTTTTTCCTCTTTGTGTTTGTGTATGTTTGAGACGACCTTCTTTAAGGAAGTGCCCATACATGGCTGTTTGACAAATGTTGTTTTAGCAATATCTAAGTTTAGATGCTTAATTATAGAGCCGAGGGCTGATGCTGATAAGAAACTTCTGGAATTTGTGTGTGTGTGTTTTAGCACCCATGCAACTACTGAACTTGACCGCTGTGGCTTTTAATCATGATAAAACACATTTCACCTACTGCATAATCAACATTTACGACACCTCGTAAGATCAGGATTCATTTTATTTTATGAGTTCCGTTCCACCATCCAGCTGTTTCATCTGCCCCTACGTCCACATACTGGAGGAAGGGTATAGCACCAAAATAAGATCTCTGTTTTCTCTACTAAAACTCACCCAGAACTGCAAAATCTCCTGCTGGCTCATTTCAGCATGACAGATGTCATAGCAATGAGAAAGCATTGCATTATGGGTTCGGCTAATTTGCCTGATGTTGTCAGGCTGAACTCATCTTCACCTCTTTATGTTGTCTAACTTTCTTGGACACTTTTGTGTTGTTTTTTATAATATTCAGAATGGCTTTATTTCCTTCAGTCGTGTAGTAGAACAACACCTGGAGTAAATTAAAATAAAATAGGGGTGAATTGATTGTCACACTTTCAGCTCATCTGTTTTCATTTGGCCCAGTGGAAGCAGACATTTCAGTAGGAGGCAGTAGTTTATTGTAGTCCGTGTTGTCTGTTGGCAGTTGTGTGAGTGTGTTGGTTCAGACAGGCAAGAGCTCATGCCAGGCCACTAAACACAGGAACCTACCCACTGCCAGTGCATTATGACTTCATTGCTGTGCCTCTGATTGGACGGAGGATAAGGGAAACCCCAGAGCCGATTGGGTGGAGTCATAACTGTCTGTTGGTGTTTTTTTTTCTTTTCTTTTTTTTTATGCAATTTGGGTTGTAACTATTTTCAGATGCCTTAGAGGACTTATTTGCTTATTCTTTTCGAAAGCATGCTTTCTTGGGCATAGTTGTTATGTTTTTCCAACTTTAATTACCATAACCACTTTTTAATTTGAAATACTGTGAGCGTTTAGAACTTTATGCGCCAGGATTTCCTCATGGAAAACTTGGGAAATCAGGGAATTTGAAAATAGCAATTTCTTGGCCTGTGAATGTTATGGAAATCAATAAAACATCAAATTTGTGCTTTTTGTGAATTTTGTGAACAAAATTAGTTTTAGTTTCAAGGCTTAACAAAAAGATTTTTTTTCTTATCGGATAATTTGGCCAATGTGAAATGTTCTGAGTGGATTCTTTGTCTTCATCTTTATCCAGTAATTATGAAGAGAAAATCAGAAATTCGTTATCCCAAAAAAAATGGGAACCCTGAAGTTCAGTTTTTGTCATTTAATATGCATGTGTTTCTCATGCTGTCTCCCTCCCTATCTCACTTCTGTCTCTCCTAGATGTTTGTTGTTAATAAGGCTGATGACACCAGCTGCTCCCTGCATGAGTTCACCATCACCGGCTCAACCTATGCTCCGGAGGGACAAGTGTAAGAACACACAAACATACTCAGAGCTCATCATCTCATTTTTACCCCTCCCAAATAATCTAACACTCATTCTGCATTCTCAGTTTGTATTTGCATCTCTTCCCTTTCCCTTAGGCTGAGAGCTGAAAAGCCAGTGCAGTGTGGAGAATATGATGGCCTGGTGGAACTGGCTACTATCTGCTCCTTGTGCAACGACTCCTCGCTAGACTATAATGAGGTCAGCGGTGTGTGCACTGCATCCTTCACCTAATGCTCAGATGCCACATTTACTTTAACAAAGAGTCTCATTCAGTCTTTTGAGTCTGTCCTGCTGTCATTGTTGAATTGTTAACCAGGGATGAGCAACTTTTTAATTTCCTTGTTTTGCACATTTACCTTGCATTCTCACCTCTGTGCCATTGCCATGGTGTCAGGTTTCCGTGTTGCATAATATCATGCTTATCCGTGGTTGTCGGGTAGGGTAAAGGACAGCACAAGTTAGGACAAGCTGAAGAGTTTCAAAGCGTGTTTTGTTATTGAAAGCACCCATTTTAATTTTATGGAGTTAAAAGAGGCCACATTAGTAATAGTCATACTTTATATATCAAATAAAAGTCTTATTAGTGTAGATAAGTAATCACTACATAATTAAATGTCATGTTCCACCACCATAGTATCCTGCTTCCTGGAACAATGCAAATATTTTCACAGAGAATCCTTAGAGTGAACTGTGAACTTTAGAGATCTAATAAACCAATATGGATGTTAACACTGGAGCCATGTGTTTAAATGTTACAGTAAGTAACAAAGTGAGGTTGGGTTTTTTATAGAGCACACTCATCCACCATTTATGATTTTTAGGTGCAGTCTTTATGCAGTTGTTACATATAGGGTTCCCACGGTCATGGAAAACAGGAAATAGGGGATTTTAAAACTGTGATTTAGGTTTGGAAAGGTCATGAAAACATGTAAAAAAAACAAATGAATTAAAAAATTATATTGCAGATATACAGTATACTTCTTAAATATTTCACTGGTTAGAAATTAGTCTCTTAAAGAAATTCACCTTCCAAGCACTGCTACATTAAAATTCCAGGATAATTTTTTATATAACAAAACAGTAATTGTATTTTACGATTATGCAAGTGCTTTATGCTCCATGTTATTTGGGCTAATAGGGCACTGAATGTTTACGCACTTTTATGCTTCTGTTGTCCCGCAGGCCAAAGGAGTGTACGAGAAAGTGGGCGAGGCCACAGAAACAGCGCTCACGACTCTGGTGGAGAAGATGAACGTCTTTAAAACCGAACTCTCTGGACTCAGCAAAGTGGACAGAGCTTCAGCATGCAACGTGGTAAGAAGGGAGCTGTGAGATGCACCAGGATATGAGACGGACAGCAATAAGAGAGAACATAACGGGAAGTGATGAAAGCGATAAATTGAGGGAAAGATGGATGAGGCTTCAGAATAAATATAATAGCTGCCAAAGTTTGGCTAGTGGTGCTAGACAGGATATTTAAAAGAAATGAGATGACACAGTGTCTTCACAGTGTATATATACAATGGGAAGACCACTGGGATAAAACACCAGCATCAAGAAACCTACTGCATGCACCTTGTGCAAGCCATGTTTAATTGCATGGTAATTCAAGTCAGAAGTTAGAGAAAGGCTGAGAAAAATTGCTTTGTGCTCACTTGTAGATGTTTATAGAAACCAGTCACACGTCTCACACTGCTGTATTAGGGAGACTGGGAACAGTGCTGTTCCATCTCTCCCTTTTCCCCGTGGGAAACATTTTTCTCTGAAAGAGTGAATGACCAGCACCGCTGCCTTTATTCTACTGACCCCGCAATCCTTCTCCTCTCTAAAAAAAGAATTTTTTGTGACACAGACTCCCAGAGGCAAAGAATAATATTTAGATAACCAGGCGAGTATATGAAGAGGTTAGCTAAACTTTCCACTCTGATCCAAAAAAATGTTGGCCTTTGAAACCAAAAGAAACTATACTGTGCTTCTGTCAATACACATTGGTAGCAGACTTTCAGACAGATAGTGACAGATTACAGATGGGCACAATTGATGAATTAAAATGAAGGGGGTGGGTAGCTATTTTTTATAAAGCTTTGGAACCCTACTGAGAAATGACGTTGTTTTGTTCTCAGGGGATTTGGGAAGAAGAGACTAATATTTTCTCACACATGCATGCCTTGTGTAAACATCTGTAGTACTGATCCTGATATTAAAGAAAGTCAAGAGACATCATAAACGGAGACAGCAACCAGAAACAGAGCATGTACTGTAGGTTGGGCAGCATAAATGCTCTGTTCTCATGTGCTGGAAGTGGTTTCCACCTAGTGGCAAATTAAATCCCTCGCCTTTGTCCTCCATATCTGGATTGTATTTTCATATTAATTTAAAAAAATGTAAGTGATAATAAATTCGTATTTTTAATAGATTGTTTATTTATTTATTCACACTAGAAACATGTATACAGCTGTTTGTGGTCAGGTTTATGTATTCATTTATTTGTAAAAAATTACAATAAAAATATTTATAATGTTACCAGACGTTTCTGTTCATCTGGTGTAATGGCTACTGAGACTTCATATTTTTGGAGAAGACAGGGTCAGAGTTGCACACTGTAGAGTCTGTGTGTAAAGCTCCTCTTCAACCACCTGGGCTTGATAGCGGAGTACAAACAGTGCTGTCTGAAGGCAACCCTAGAAAACAGCTGAAAATGACATCTTTCCTAACTCACACACACACACACAATGGCAGCAGTGTTTCAACTTTGTTCGATCAAACATATCACATTCTTTCTCCCTCTGTCTTTTGTGTCTTTCTCTTAGATTATCAGAAAGCTGATGCTGAAAAAATTCACACTGGAGTTTTCCAGAGACAGGAAGTCCATGTCTGTCTACTGCACTCCCAATGGCTCGAACTCTCAGAGCAAGATGTTTGTCAAGGTATATTTAACTTAAACACATCTGAAAACGTCCATCTGTTAGTACCTTCAGTAAACATTTGCTGTATGCATCAACCTTGCCTTTCCTTTCATTTATTTTGTATGTAGGGTGCTCCAGAGGGTGTGATTGACCGTTGTCAGTTTGTACGTGTCGGTAAAGACCGTATCCCGTTGACCATGGCGGTAAAGGAGGAGCTGATGAGCACTATTAGAGACTGGGGGACAGGCAGGGACACACTGCGCTGCTTGGCTTTGGCCACACGAGACGCTCCCCCTCTCGAAGACAAAATGGACCTGGAAAACTCTGCTAAGTTTGCAGAGTATGAGGTGAGAGAGTTAGAAACTTATATATGATATGACATTTATATATGATTCATTTTTAGTTAATGTTTGGCCGGTCCAAAAAACAAAAATGCAAAGAAATAAGCAATAGTAAGGTGTGTTTGTACCACTTTATCTTTTGGTTTGGTTTTGTTAAATTCATACATTTTTACATGTGGATTTTCTAAAGCTTTAATATGTTCTAAAGCCACTGTACATGTAAAGTAATATATCTGGGATAACATGCATAATATGATTATCTGTTTAGTCAAGTCTGACCTTCGTTGGCTGTGTGGGGATGTTGGATCCACCCAGAAAGGAAGTGATTGGCTCAATAAAGCTGTGCAGTAAGGCCGGTATACGTGTCATCATGATCACTGGGGACAACAAGGGCACCGCTGTGGCCATCTGCAGACGCATTGGCATTTTCAATGAGGATGAAGATGTGGAAGGAAGAGCCTACACGGGCAGGGAGTTCGATGACCTGACTCCAGAGGCCCAGCGAGAAGCTGTGAAAAGAGCTCGGTGCTTTGCCCGTGTCGAACCTGCACACAAGTCAAAGATCGTTGGCTATCTGCAGTCCTTTGATGAGATCACAGCGATGGTGAGATATATACGTAGTGGTTAGTGGTTGGCTTCACGAAAGTTAAAATCAAAAAAATTTTGGAACATCAAAAGAAAATACTGCTAACAGTTGTTAGTTGGGGACTATATTAGGAGCAACACAGTACTTAATTTTAATCATTCAAATCTATTTTGATCATTAAATCTGGCCCTTACTTATTTACGTTCACTTTTACTGTCAGACATTTTCTTAATACACCCACTATTAGCAGATACCTTAAATTTAACCTTAATATTACTGTATAATCTAATTGCTATACTTTTGGTTTGAGTAAAAGAGAATATGCTTCATTATGAAGAATGAATAACTTTAAATACAGCATGTCATCGTAGTTGTCACAGTTAAGCTGTTAATATGAGTAAAGGTGGCAATTATACAATCAGAGCGCTGAAAGGATCAAATGAAGGATGAAGTTTTTGATTATCGTCTTCAGTCTCTTAGCAATAATGTAATATTCTGTAGCACCTATCAGAGTTAGACAGCCTTGTCTTTTATACTGATTTCCCCGGCTGGAGTTATGAGAGCATGTCAGTGCTTTTCCTGTTCACACGCTGTCGCCTCCAGCTCTGTTGTATGCATGTGTCTGTTTGTCATTTGGGAACTTGAGGTATTTTCCAGACATTAGTGTGCATGACAGAGGCTGCTTCGCTTCTTTTTAAACATGAAAACAAAGATTTTCTCATCCTCTACTTGACCCCTCTGTAATTCCCAGCCTGTAATAAGCATTTACCAAAGAGCAAATATTATTGACTTTTAGATCATTAGGTCCATTATTTACTTTTATATCATTAAGCTTATTATGTTTTAAATGTTTACTTAAATCCACTTTTGAAAATGAATGGCCTTTTGAATTGACCTTTAGATAAGCCCCACCTCTTTTGTTTACTGTTGATAACTCAAATATGCTTTATTGAACATATCTCAGTTGTATGCGAGTATTGTTTTCTTGAATGAATGTACATTTCAAACATTTTATCTGTGATTTGTCTTACAATTGGACTTGTAACCCAAAGATCATGGGTTGGAGTCCCAGGTCCAGCAGGAATTGTGGGTGGGGGGAGTGAATAACCCGCACTCTCTCCACCTTTAATACTACGGCTGAGGTGAGACCCTTGGGTGCCACAGCAAAGGCTGCCCACTGGTCCGGGTGTGTGTGGTTCTTCACTTCTCACTGCTGTGTGTGTGCACTTGGATGGGGTAAACGCAGAGGTTTCCTAGTATTGGAAACCATACCTGGCCGCATGTCACGTCCTTTCTTAATACAGAAATGAAACAACTTCAGTTTACACTATTATTTGAGTTTGGTAAAAAAAAAAAAATTATATATCTTTTATACTCACAAAAGATTGTTTAGAAATACAAAAATTATTATTAGAGTTTAGTACAATTTAAATGAACAGATTCCTAATTTAATATATTTTAGACAACAGTTTATTCCAGTAATAACAAAGATACATTTTCAGCAGCAATTGCTCTAGACTTCAGAAATAATTCTAATATGCTGATTTGGTTTGATTGCTAGTTCTCATCAACGTTAAAAATAAATAAATAAATAAATAAATACATATTTTAAATGTCTTTACTTCAATGCATTCTTGCTGGAAAAAAAGTATTAATATATATAAAAATATATCTGAAATTATCTTAAAATGCTTTATCTACTGCAATTTGATCCTTTGTCAGCAGATTTGCTTAAAATGTGGAAAAAAACTTTGTATTGATTTAATTGAATTTTACAAAAATGATCATGCAGAAACATGCAGAACGTTATTTAATTATTTTTTCTTCAGGAAAGAGCAAATGCTTGACTGATAAAATGTCACAATTCAGTTCATTGAGCAAGTCATTTGTGGTTCAGATGTGCGTCTTAGAAGGGCCAAATGTTAAGTGCTGTGTGGAAAGCCTGTTAGTGTCTATTAACCCTTATCCTTCTGTCTATTTCTTCCCACATCCCTTTCAGACTGGAGATGGCGTTAATGATGCCCCTGCTTTAAAAAAGGCTGAAATTGGCATTGCTATGGGCTCAGGCACAGCTGTAGCCAAGTCAGCCTCCGAGATGGTGCTCTCAGATGATAACTTTTCCACCATTGTGGCCGCGGTGGAAGAGGGACGAGCCATCTACAACAACATGAAGCAGTTTATCCGTTACCTCATCTCCTCCAACGTGGGAGAGGTGGTGTGGTGAGTGAGCGCCTGATTGGTGTAGTGCCTCAGTTTCCTATCCACATTTGCACTCACATGGGTTCCTTATTTTCCTCCATCTCAGTATTTTCCTGACAGCCATCCTAGGCCTGCCCGAGGCTTTGATTCCCGTCCAGTTGTTGTGGGTGAACCTGGTTACGGATGGTCTGCCGGCCACTGCCCTGGGCTTCAACCCCCCTGACCTGGACATCATGGACAAGGCCGCAAGAAACCCTAAGGAGCCTCTAATCTCTGGCTGGCTCTTCTTCAGATACCTAGCCATTGGAGGTTAGTCCAATATCTTGGTTATTCTGTAGAATCTAAGTGGTCTTCACTGAAAACTCAGTCATCACTATGAAGCATCAGATCATACTGGAGTTACTGTACTCTTGTTCTTTTAGGATACGTGGGTTTAGGCACTGTCAGCGCTGCCACCTGGTGGTATCTGTTTGACGAGGAAGGGCCACAGGTGTCTTTTTATCAGCTGGTGAGTCAACAATGATTTATTTAAATTAAAAGGATAGTTTCTTAAGTTAATGTATTTCTGTAAAATTATATGCCAGACTTTCCGAAATATGTTTTAAATGAGTCCAGACACAACAATCTAAAATTATAACTTGGTAGCACTTAATTTTTTTGTTACACCTATTAGTTGCATATTAGCATGCATATTACTAGAATATTAGCCATTTATTAGTGCTAATTAAGGATATTAATGCCTTATTCTACATCCCTAATCCTACCCAATACTTAAACTTAACAACTACATTAATGTTAATTAAGAATTTACTATGGGAAAAGTCAGAGTTAATAGTCAACAAGTGTTACCTATTTAGTATTTATTTATTAATAACTCGTGCTGTCGGACAATTAATAGCTATTAATTGCTTTCAAAATAATTGTATGTTCCCACAGGTGTGTTTACCGTGTATATCTATAACACTAGCATGTATAAATTTATGAAAAATATGCAATGTATATTTTAAATCTATTTTTATATACAATATAAATTAAATGATTAATATATGTAAATATATGCTGTATGTGGGTGCTTTTAAATATACATAATAAATATATACAGTACACATACATATATTTTTTAAACAAAAACTTTTATTTTGGACGCAATTAATCGTTTTACAGCACTATTAATTACACAATGGCAGGAAATTAACAGGATGTTATAGTCATATGGCTTTTCAGAAGTCAATTCAATTCAATTCAATTTAATTCAAATTTATTTGTATAGCGCTTTTCATGATACATATCATTGCAAAGCAGCTTTACACCAAAGTAAAGTTTACAGTAAATATAGTGGTAGTTTGTACGTGTACAGATTTGAGATAAAGAGCAATTTAACAATCAAACAGACAAGTCATTCTGATTCTGAATTTCTTCTTATTATTAATATTGAAATTATTTGTGGTGCTTAATTTTTCAGGATTCTTTATTAAATAGAACGTTCAAAAGAACAGCATTTAAATGGTTAGTTCACCCATAAATTAGTATTATCATACTTTTGTTCATCTTTGGAACACAAATTAAGATATTTTGATGAAATATTTCTGACCCTCCATAGATAACAATGCAACTACCACATTCAAGACCCAGAAAGATAGTAAGCACATCATTATTAAAACAATCCATGTGACATCATTGTTTCAATGATAGGAGAATGCTCCAAGCTATAAGAATGTTTTTTTTTGTATAAAGAAAACAAAAATAGCAACTTCATTAAAGGACTTTTTCTCTTCTGATTTGTTTCTGATTTTGTTTGCTGCCAAAAACGACTTCTTGCAGCTTGATAAAATTATGATTGATTGAACCACTGATGTCCGATCGATTGACTGACACACTTTCTGGGCCATAAAAGCTCTCAGATTTTATTAAAGGTATCTTAATTTGTGTTCCAGAGATGAATTAAGGTCTTACAGGTTTGAAATTATGGGCTTTCTAAAGTTAAAGAAATCACGGTGATACAGTATTGCTTTCTGCAAGAGGATTGTGATTGCTTTGGAATAAACAGCTTCACTAAAGATTCGTGCCACAATAACAAGTTTAAACAGTTGTCTGAGTTTTTGTCTGAATATTTTTAAAGACACAGCTGTTCAGTGTCAGGGAGTTCAGATCTCACAGGATGATCTACACAGCTGCTCTTTCTGATATTAAAGGTCACAAAATACTGCCATCAGTGGGTCAAATGATTTCCTGTCTTACTGCTCTTGAATCTAATATGGCAAATAAAGAACAGCTTTTTTGTTTTATTAAGAATGAGGCCATTTCAAATATCCTCAAGATGGCTGGTGATGCTCTTGATACTGCTCCACATCGACTCTAAACCCTCTTTTTCTTGTGTGTAGCGGCACTTTATGCAGTGTACAGAAGAAAACCCCATGTTTCAGGGTATTGACTGTGAGGTCTTTGAGTCACGTTACCCCACCACCATGGCTCTTTCTGTGCTTGTTACCATAGAGATGTTCAACGCTCTTAACAGGTAAGACCTGCTGCCATGGTGATAGCACTTCATCAACTGTGCTCTTTCAATACGTCAAAGTAGTTACTGTAAAACACCTTTTAGATGTTTTATGAGCTCGGTGAAGCTGTGCTGGGTCTGTGACAGCTCTCGAGTTCATTTTCTTAAAGAATCGTAGGCCTAAATGTTTTTTTTTGCTAATTCCATTCTTCTCTTTGACATTTTTAATGTAAGCATAACTTAAAAGAGTACTTGGTAACTGGCATGAATAAGTTATTTAAGGCCTTTGATTTTTTTTTTTTCTCTTACAGCCTGTCAGAGAACCAGTCTTTGCTGAGAATGCCACCCTGGGTGAATATATGGCTGCTGGGGGCCATAATTCTTTCCTTGTCTCTACACTTCCTCATCCTGTATGTGGAGCCTCTCCCGGTGAGAGATATATGCAGAACATCTCTCTTTTCTGTGTCATTATTCACCTTATTTGTAATGTAAGAGCTAGTGTGACAAACTTTAACTTGAATGTGTGAGGCTTCCTTTATCATCAGCTTACTGCTCTTTTAGCTGTCTGTAATGCTCCTTGTTAATGCAATCTGGTATTTAAGATATTATTTACAGCCAATATCTTAAACACAAGATGAACTTTGTTTTGTTTGTTATTTATCTGATTTGGACATTTTGCACATGCTCCAAAAAAGTTTTTAAAGAGATGGTTCACATTCAAAAATGAAAATCATTTGCTTATTTACACAACCAATAACCATTTACTCTATTTAGGGTTCGTCCACATGAAGCCTATGTGATCTTTTTTCCCTCTTAAAAAAAAAAGCAATTCAGAAAACACAGTGTCATCTCAAGAAATACCTGCATACACACAAAATCCACAGAAACCAACTCAAAAACGATGTAGTATGCATACTAGACCAGGATGTGGCACTGTAATTCTGCTACAGAGATGCACTAACAAAGGAGAAGAACTTAGAGCATGCACAAAAACTTTGCAGGATTTGGGGTGATGACATCATTGTTTCACAAAATATATGAATTGCCTGAACACACTAAAACACAAGCTGTTAAAAAAATAGCAGTTTCAGGCTCTCAAAACACTCTATATATCTCAGTTTAAAATACATAATGCTCCACACTTATCTCTTCAATCGCTTTGAGATTGGGTAACATATAATATGTACTTTAAAATGCAACATGCACTATAAATATATTGTCAATAAATGGGTAGTTGACATATCAGTGTGTCCTATAGTGTAACAGAATAATGTAAAAAAACAAAAAGCTTTCTCATACTATTTGTAACTGTAATAATGAAGATACATTTTTCTCATATTATTTTTGTAAGGTTCTCTACATTTTTCTGTCACACCATAAAACACAGTTCAATTTTTATTTGTCAACTACCTAAATATACTGTCATCAAAGTACATTTTTAAGGTTTCCCTGTGATTGTACAGTTGTCCTGTAAAATCAAAATAGTTTACACTTTATTAAGGTGACTTTGTTACAGTGTAATTACACAAGTAAGCACTGAACAATAATAAACGTAATATATGGTTAGGATTAGTTTTTTTATTAGGATTACTTAATTATGGATAATTAATTTTTATTATTATAAAATTACATTTAAGGTGTATCAAGGACACCTAAAATATAGTGTTACATAAATCTATTGTTAGTACTGTTAGTATGTACTTTGTTATTGTACAGTACGATTATAGTTATTATATTCCTTAACTGGCTTAAAATTTTTCATTAAATACGGTGACCATTGCAAATCTATTTATCCTGTCTGACAGAAGTAGCACAGGTGCTAGAAGTGCACCAGAAGTAGAACAGGGCATCAGTTTACTGTTTTTTGTTTTTTTTGCAGAATCAATGCTCATATGTTTTTGTTCTAATTTTTAATGCATAGTGTTAACAGAGAATATGGAACAAGGCATACGTTGCTCTTTCTCTATTTTAAACCTCTCGTTTTGTCTTCCCCAGCTAATCTTCCAGGTAACTCCACTGCATTGTTACCAATGGATCGTAGTGCTCAAGATCTCAATTCCTGTCATCCTATTGGATGAGGCACTCAAGTATATGTCCCGCCACCACTTAGAAGGTACAACCTGCTTACAGAAAAGCATTCCCCTCTTTATGTGTGACTAACATGTCATCTCTGTCTCTGATGTGACTGTTCTTAATATTCCAGTCAATGCTTCTGTCTCTTTTATATTGACGTTTTCTGTTTGTTTCTTCTGATCTGTTTTATCCTCCGGCAGTTTAACTTTCTCCTCTCATCTTTTAAAAGGTATTTTCTTTAACTAAAGCCTGTCCAATTCTAAAACAAAATTCTTTGATTTTATGGAGCCACTATATAACTGCTCTCTCCCTCTCTCTCTTTTTCGGATCTACAGGTGAAGAGGAGGAAAGGTACAGGAAGAGTCGGCAGCTGAAATTTTAGGACAACTTCCTCCAGGCACACATGAACACACGCCTACCCCTGCCTTTTTTCTCCAAGCTCTTAAGACTGCGCCCCATGCACACAGATTCACACACACACACACACACACACACTCGTCATCAGTTCTCCCGTGTCTTTGCTGCATGTCCAGCCACCACTAAAACAAGCAGGGCTTGTGGTTTGTTACTGTGTGTGTGTTTGTGTGAGAGATTAGGCGTGTGTGTTGGCATGTGCATGGGCCTAACTCAATCATGGCAAGCAATTGTGTGACCATTTGTTTTTGTTTATCTTGCTTTTTAGCTTTCATATCCTTGCTGTAAATAATAGGGCCGTTTCCGGTGCACCTGAGGGAGCAGAAGAGGGTTTGACGTTGAACATTTGGATATTACGGGTTAAATTCATGAGGGGGTGGGGTGGGGTCATGAATAATAATAATACTTCACAATCAAAATACTTCACTTTACATAATTGAAAAAGAGAGGATAGAGATGGCACGTCTTTTAATGTGTGAATGTTTGGACAAAATGGCCAGTTTCTTAAGTGGTCAACTCCTGTTCCTCTTTTAACAAATGAGGTGGCCACCTTCAGCGCTGAGAGTTTGTTCTCTTAGCCATTTCGTTAACTGTTTACACAAGACTAAACTTGGCAGCAGATATATTTAAATTGCACTTGAATTTAAAAACAAATTCAACTTTTAAGTGTAAAACAGGCGCCATTTAAACCTGAGAATGTTAAAACATGTTCCGTTCTATAATAATAGGCCCAGGTATATATTTTACCTACGAAGCATTTCCAAACCATCCGAAATATTTACACAGGATCGCAAACACAACCTGATCTATCCCAGACCACTTCTTTTCTCCACCTCTTTTATTCTCTAGAGTTAACTCCAGTTGAACACTAGTAACTATGTGCTGCAAGTAAACGTAGTGCAGCCTGCCGCATGCTGTAAAAGTATTCATAACTACAGCGTGTGAGAGGGAAGGAGGAGGAAAGAAAGGGATTTGTTTATTGATGTGAAGGCCAGGCCAGATCTGCAGCATTGCTTGTTGGGACAGCTTTGATGTTTAACATTCTGATTCACTCCTCCACGCAAACACATGCATCCTCATTATGGAGTAAAGGGGTCTGACTTGAATGTACTTTCACTCGTTCATCCTTTGATACCGTATGCTGCCAAATGGCTTTTTCCATTTGCTCTTGTTTTTTCTTCCTTGTATTCATTTAAGTCGATATCATCATTACGAACACACAGTCATCCTTAACGCAGTGGGGCTTGCCGTACATCATGTCCGCAGAGGGAGGACTCTCTACCGCTAGTGCTTTTCTTGCAATTTTGATGAACTCTGCATTTTTTTTTTTTTTTTAAATAAAGTAATAATAATGTATTCGACTGAAAGAACCCAGGTGGTTTAGTTTGTCAGTTTTGCTGTTAAGGGTATCCTATGCCTTTATCGATCTGTTGGGAAATGCTGGTGTGCTGTTATCAGACAAATTGGCAAACCAGCTACGCCTGTGCCTGGTGTCATTATGCTTGCCGTGGTAAAACCGCAGTGTGAAGAGTCTGTGTCCGCTTGCTAGCTGTGACACACCATTGTAACAGCCTAGAATCATCCGTTTTGCCAGTAACAAATGTGAGTGGTGTAAATGCTCTGTGTCCCATGTGCTCTCACACTTTTAGCTATTCCAATGGCAACGTATTACCATGTAACTTTAGGTTCAGCGTACTGACACGAGGCAGCAAGGCCGCTCATGTTCATCACACTAGCATCTGCACCAATAGAAAGTGTAGGCTTTGTGCAGCCTTGCTAATAACTACTGATCTCTTGAACTCTGTACAGAAAAAAAACTAAATACCTAATTGCATGGAACCTTGTTACTGTAATTAATAACCTATACAGTATATTTAAAAAAATTTTTAAATAATAATAATGACTTAAATGAAACATCACCACCCGGAAGAGAACAGTGCAAAACTTCTTTTTTTTTTCTTTCTGCGTTCAAGTAACTAAAGATGGAGATATTTTGTAGAATAGTGGAGGTTGTTTATTCATTGTTACAGTTTTTTTTTAAAGGTTGCAGGGTTTCTGTGTCTTCTAAATGTAGTTTAGGAGTTGTAAAATAAAGATAAGAATTGTGCTAATGATCATTTTTGCAACTAGAATTGGGTTTTGAATGTCTGAGGATTTTTAGTTTTTCTTTGTTTGTCTGTTTTGATTCTGGAAAAGGAACATCTTGTGGTTTACACAGAGTGACGTGCAGTAGTCAGTACTGACTCATGAAGTCGTTCTCTTGAAGGGCTCGGTGTGGGTACTGCGCCTCCAGAGATATAAAATGTATGTGTGTTATGCAGAAAGTTGGACGTCCACTTTGTAAATCTATTTCAAACCATGTTTTTTTAAAAATCGAGATTTGTTTTCAAGTTCTTGAACGTCTTTTGTTGGTGCTTAAATCACACACAGCGTTTTCATCAAACAATACTGAATGTTTTCATTCTGAAACGCACGTGAATCGAAAGGTTGACAATCACGAAAGCAATTAAGAGACTGTAGTGCCGTTTCCCTCCATTCGTTCTCGAGCACAGTATGGTCCTGAGATGATCAGTACTGGACAGCTGTCTTTCTGCTTGCGCACAAACCGGCTGGAGCTTTGCACCCACTACTGAGAACGCCTTGGTAATATTAATTGTGGATACATAATTTTATATATATGAAAAAGACATGTCAAATAAAGATTATTTATCTTCTAATTTATTTCCATGGTGTTGCTGCTTTATTTTTGCCTTAACAGTTTGGTTTTGTAACTGCAATGCACACTAGTTACCACCAGGTGTCACTGTAATACAAACATAGGGCTCAATAATCGGTGTGGTTTAGGCCTTACATTTGTACAGGCAGTGCGATTCTCAGTGATGTTATAAAACTATTTAAATATTAGTTGTGGTCGAGTTGTGGTGTAATTTGCAAATAATAATTGCCTAATTACTTACCTAATTAGGGGAGAGTGGGGGCAGTTGCAACACTTTTTACATTTCCTTCAGTTTCTCAGCGATCGTTTGTTTTAGAAAGACAAAATTTATATATATTAAACCAATAAA
>JAUCNO010000795.1:11487276-11503148 GCA_032353835.1 Enteromius viviparus | reverse complement strand
GTTTGTAGTCAGCAGATGCTTTCCAGATCAAGAGATCTTTAAAAGACATCTTGCAGACGTACGTGTGCTATCTGGGCACTGATAAGAAAAAAAAGACCCAAATCACGCCGGCGTGACGGCCGACCTCAGAGGGTTTAGAGGAAGTCAGAGAAGTTAGGGTCAGGATGAAAAGACAGTCCTTGAGTGAGTTGAATGATATTGACTGAAGTCGAGAGATATTTCCTTTGGTTTTTATTTAGTGATTTTTCCACGGAACACACGAATTTGGCGTGAGCGCCGCTGCAAAAGCTGCAGACGTGAATATACCTGCAGCGAGCTCTATTGCATCTTCCGTCATTGAATTAGAAACAGACCGGAGTGGGAGAGAGTGGGTGAGGTTGGCGAGTGGGGCGAGAAAGCAGAGAAGGAATTTTGGGGACATAGCTAGTAGACTTAGGAGGTGAATTTTCAGGTTGGAAGGAGGTGGAAGGATTGACATAGGGACAGGTAGAGGATGAATGGGAAACTGATCTGGATCAGTGGTGGATAGGAGAAAGGAGGGGAAAAAAAGATCGATGTCTGAACCTGCTAGTATCTGCGTGCGGAGGGAGGGAGACACCGGGGTGGGTTCCAAGGCAACGGCGTTGGGCGGGATCGGCTTTGGCGTGGCAGTCTGTAAAGAGAAAGGAGGGTGGGGAGAGACGGCAGGGTTAGTGTGAGGTGTTTGCATGCTGGGAGCTGCGGTGGAAGTAGTGAGGAAGGAAGAAAAGGCAGAAGCGGAGGGGTTAGACGGAGTGATAGGGAGAGCGGGGATGCCAGTGGAGAGGTGGGTTGGATGCCACGAAGGGCCAGGAACGGCCTTAGGCTGCTGATGGAATCCGAAGGTGCTAGGAGGGGCGACTCTGGAAGGAGCGGCCGGCCAGGAGGCGATGGTTTGCTGCGGCGGGATGGCGTAGACAGCTGCCTGTGGAACAGCGGGGGGATCAAGTGAAGTTAAATCAATCGCAGGCATGGCATCCGGGGCTTTGGCCAGGCTGGCGGACGGAGCGGTCTGGGAGGAAGATCGAGGCCGAGCTAGGGCGGACACAACAGATAGGTGAGTAGAGCGGGAATCAGTATTATGCTTGGTTATTGAAAGAGAAATATTAGCAGGTAATATACTACCTGCGATGGCTGCGGCGTGAAGTTCGAGAAGCTCTGCTTTAGTAGTTTTCCTGGAGAAGTACACGCCCGCTTTAGCCAGGGCATGTTTTAGTAGGGGCATCGTCAGTTTGGGAGATGCCGATGATGCGTGGGAAGTGGCAGGGGACGCAGGCTGAGGCCTTTGGGGAGGCGGAGAAATGGAGTGGCGGCTGCGCGGGGTGCGCGAAGCTTGTTGCCTTGAGGCCTTACGCCCTCTGGATGAAGCCGCGGGCTCTCTGGGAGAGCGGGCCGAAGGAGCCCTTCGAGCGGCGGCGGGAGCCTGGGGAGCGCTTCGAGTGGCGGCGGGGGCATGGGGAGTGCTGCGAGCTGCGGCGGGGGCCTGGGGAGCGCTGCGAGTGGCGGCGGGAGCGCTGCGAGCGGCAGCGGGGGCCGGAGAAGGCGCTGCGTCCTCGTACTCGGAGATATCCGAGGAGCTGCTAGGGTTTTCCATGTTTGTGTTGCTGGATCAAATGCTTAGATCGCGGATAGAGGGGGAAGGCATTCTAGTTTATTTATAGGACTGCGCGGAGGATTTGATAGGAAAATAGGATAATTGGATGATTGGAGGCGGAGAAATGAATTAACTGCCTCTGAGCTCTTTCTCCCGAAACGAGTTCAAGAACTATGTTTAATGAAAATTATACATTTTATGCTTGTTGAACTTAAACTAAAACATTTAACCAAAAAATTTATTAATAGAAAGACATCCTTCTACACTGAATAAAAGTAGAAAAAAAAAGATATGTTTGATTTATTTAACTTTAGACATTATCCAACTTGTTATGCAAAACATAAATGGTTTTGATACATCCACGGTATGCCCAATGTATTATTATTATTGTTATTATTAGTAAACAACTTTGATTCATGTTGCAGGACCCCAAGCACAAGCTCTACACGTTACCACAATGGTAACCCCCAAAAATACTAACATAGCTGACAGCCTTTTAAATACAAACATAAAAGAGCATTAAACATTCTGCTAGTTTTATCATCTTAATAAAAATGCCTAAAATAACACTTTATTTTAAGATTTACTATTCTTATCCTGCTCTGTACAAAGCATGATGGTAAGGGGAAATCCACTTCCTAGTTACACAATTCAATTTATTTATGCTCTTTCAAAATGAAAATATTGAGTTGAAACAAAACAAAACAGTTTCAAGTCAGTTTAACACAATGCAGTTGTTTAAATAGGGAACAAAACATAATTGTGTTAAATTAAAAAAAAAAAATTTAAATAAAAAGTTGCAAAGATTACAGTTTCAAACCCAAAGAGATAAAGTAATTACACCCCCCTAAAACAGCTCGTTTGAACATGTCCTCCAGTCACAGAGTGGGTTTATTTTCAAACACCGCCCACATGTTTACGCAAAGAAAGAAGGCCGAACTATTATTCTTGCTGTAGTGTTGCTGCAGGCGCCATGTTCAGGAGACGATAACTAGAAATCAATAAATATGTGTAGCTAAGTTGTCTTTACAACACTTTTCCAGAAAAGTGTTTTCAGCACATTTACGGAGGACGGACTCCTAAAACGTGCAGACCTAGCTGGCTGTGTACAGAGGGGCAATTCCAACTCTGCAAGGACAGTCTGGCGCTTCTGACTCACAACCTGCTACTTTTGAACGCAAGTTTTCAGCAGTGAAGGGTATCATTAGTGATTGTTGTTTCTCCCATCAGAAATGCAGCCCTGTTGTTATGTTTATGAGGCACTATACAAGTACTAAGTCATAATAATAAATGCCTTGTTTGTAATGTGTTTTATTGTTTAGGTGTCATAGCGCATTGATGTGGCATCACGTTATGGTAAGGGGCATAACATTTCTGCCACATGTTTACAGTATTCAGCAAATCACAGTGCACTGGATAGCCGGCCAATCAGAGCACACCTTGTTTTTTTATGACCCCTTTAACCAAACCCACAAAGAAAGATATTTAGGAGAATGTTCAAGCTGCTCTTTTCTACATAACACAAAAAGCTAAAAACCAGCAGATCGTAGGTTCGAAAAAACTAAATAAATTAATTTTGGGGTGAACTAGCCCTTCAAATAACTGCTAGTTGTTTCAAAGACATTTTGCTGTAGAGAATTATGCTTCAAATGAGGCCCGATGCCAAAGAAATTTATCCCTTTTGAAGGTGACACTTCCCTACACAGCTAAGAAGAGAATATATGCTTCGAGTGAGATAAAAAAACACACAATGTGATGTAGTGAAGGTCATGGCCAGTGGCCACCATGGAAAACCAGTTACCATAATTGAAACGCAACAAACTCATCGGGAAAATCTTCCATTGCCTATATTACTTCCATCCCTTATATGCCCTCTCCTTTCCTCCCTCCTACAATTGCTTCCTTCTTGATATACAGTCTTGTTTTCATTTGTTTGGACTCATTGCTTCCAGCAGCCCTCTAGTTGTCTTTCTCCTCCCTGGCTTTTTTTGTCCTCCCTGCACTGCTGGTGATTTCAGTGATGCAACAAGAAATGAACCACATTTAAATCAAAGGAAATGTAACATCAGGGGGAAATGCATCAATGTGTTAAGTGTATTAAAATGTATTACCAGAAACATTAGCAGAGCACAAGGGAGACAATGCTTCAGTATTAAAAATAAGTCAAAATATAGTTTCTTAATGCATATTACTGGTCTTATTAAGAAAGATTGATCACTTCACATTATTTCCAGCATAGAAAAAAAATCGTGGTCTAGCTATGTTCTGATATGCAATGACCAATTTTACTATCCAGTCAATTCCTAATGAATTCCCAAAGTCTCGCCCAAGTTTTCTTTGGAAGTACACTAATCAATCAGTAGACAAAAACGTTGAAAGTTCTGAAAGTAACTGGATTTTGGACATTTACACAGTCCCTCACAACCTTGTTTGCATCTATGTTAAATTCTATATAGTGTCTAACATGATGAGGGTCAAACAGAACACCACCAGCATAAATAAATAATGACTGAATTTTCCTTTTGGGTTAACCATCCCTTTAATTAAAATGTGTTGTGCATGGCAACTCACATTTACTAAGTAAATTAAATGATAGGTTCATATTGGTCAAGTGGGTGTGTGCCATCCTTTTAACTTACAGAAAAGATATCAGCAGTGAAATTCTAAATAACCATACAGTACTGATATTCATTATCATTAAATGTGACTTTCAATAAAAAAAAAATTCTTCTGAAAGAAGAAAGTCATATACACCTAGGATGGCTTAAAAACTACTACACCTAGTAGTTTATGGTGTACTTTTCATTTTTGGGTGAACTAATTCCTTTAATGAAATAAATGTCATTTTTGGGTTAAGCTATTTCTTTTATACCAGGTGTAAAGATGGTCTGTCTGTTTTTATTGTACAGCATAATTATAAGACCAGTTCTGGGGGAGGTGTATATAGTGAGAAAAGTGTATCGAAACAAAAAGCACCAGTTTGTACCAGATTCACTGTGATAAAAGTCAAAGGAGGTTTCTGGGAGCTCAGTGGCAGTGTATTTTCGTCTGTGTGTGGAGTTAAAAAGCCTGCTATCAGCCTTGTGCACCACTAGTGAGTGTCTCTAGGCTCTTCTGAGCTTCCTTTAAAGGAAGGAGGAGGGAAAAAAGCATCAGAGGGTCTTTGGAAAGGCTTGGATTTTAACATTGCGAAAGCTAATCCCTCAGCCTGAGGATTCCCCCAAAATATTCATCATCAGTATGCATGTGTGAGAGGGAGAGAGAGGGATGAGGCAAGTCAGACATTCAGTGTGTTAATAAGGTTTAGGTCATTTGCTTGCCTCATATATCTGCTTTAATCTCTGTGAGGTCAAGTCATTTAAGAAGTAAGCCATATTTTTAATATGTGAAAGCAATGTTAATTTTTTTTAAATTAACAGTATTTAAGGCCTTCAGGCATGGTTCTCCATCATCATATGTGACCCTGGACCACAAAACCAGTCATAAGTTGCAAGAGTATATTTGTAACAATAGTCAAGAATACATACTGTATTGGTAAAAATTCTTATTTTTTCTTGTATGCTAAAAATCATTAGGATATTTATTAAAGATCATGTTCCATGAAGATATTTTGTAAATGTCCTACTGTAAATATATCAAAACGTAATTTTGATTAATAATTTGCACTGTTAACTTAATTGCTAAGGACCATTTTAAAGGCAATTTTCTCAATAGTTTTTAAATTTAGGTTTTAAAACATTGACCCTTATGACTTTGTGTTGCTTTGTGATCCATCTTCACATAGACTATGGGTTTCTCAAAATTCATGTACATTATTATGCATTGTACAATCACATGAATAATTGTTACCCTCATATATTACAGTACAGTACAGTATATATTTCTTCACTGTGTTTTTTTTTTTTACTGTATTGAGAATAAGAGACTTATTAATGTTCTTAAAAAAAAACTTACCGACCCCAGATTTTGAATGCTAATGTTGAAAAGCATAATTCCTAAGACTCTAACTAAATTGTTTTTGGTTTTGAGTCTTTGCAGGTCTACTTGTAACAGCAGGAGCCTCCTCGACACTGATTGAATCATAGGTTTCAGCTTTCTCTGCACAGACAAGACTGATTTGCTGATTGAGACAGGGATCTACAGATTGTAGAACTGTTGTTTTTGTAGTTGTTGTGTTCAGTGACAGGTGAAGCAATGGAAGGAGCAGATGGCTTCTGCCCGTGTCCCATTCTTATTGCTCAGTGTGAAAATCTGCCATTAGATCATCTCCGACCTGTAAACTCTGATTAGCTCCGTATCTTATTTCGTTGTCGATAGCAAATTTATTGTGGGCCTTAACTAGCTGAATTCAGGCTGTTGATGTGGCCCACATATCTAGCTCCTAGCATACATAGCTCCTGGGCCTCAAACGGCCCCTTATGCTGCTCGCCTAAAGAATACCAGAACCATGCCTAAAACTGACCAATAATCACCCACAACTCCATAGTGTCCCCAGAAAGCAGCCATAACTGGTCCACAACAGTGCCAGAAGCCCCAGATATCAGCCGAGCAAAAGCCAAAGCCACCAGCTTTACCCCAGAATTCAGCCACATAATATCCAGAAGCGGGGTTGGGGTCAGGAAGTGAATTCGAATTTACATTAATTCTCAATTCAATTCATGAATGGCGCCAACACTGTCCAGAAGCTCTGGAAATTACACTATATTTAATATATATATTTCAACATTTATTCATGACGTGTAGGAAAGTTCAAGAAAGAAAAAAAAAAGGCACTTACCAATCACACCACATCACTTACCAATTTTTATGCGGCAAACTTTGGTTTGGCGTTTTCCCATTTACAGTACACCACAAACATTTATACATTATTTTATTTCCAATACAATTTAAAGTGATCACTTACATAATCTTTCATATTCACGTTTAAACTCAATTCATATAAACAGCTTACTGAATGCATTTGGCTTCTACATATTGTGTTGCTCAAGCAAGCTGAAACACATTTAAGCATGTACATCATATAGTCTAACCCACTTTTCAGGCATTAGGCATAAATATTGTAAATTGTTTTAATAATGATAATGAATTAAAATATTAAATATTAATATTTTAAAAATTTTAATAATGAATGAATTATTTCACATTTTTGTTAATCACAATCATGTTTTATTTCCCAGAAGGTTTCAGTAAATAAACTTCTCTTTAATTATAATATGTAGTGTCTCCTATTTGAACTAATATAGCGAATTTATAATATTAGGAAGACACAACTTACACAGTTCTGTTTTCTTCTAAATCACATTCATGCCAAAGATCTTTTATTTACTCTTCAGCTAACCAAAACTCACCCAGATCTCAGCCGAATATTTCTTTTTTTCTGGCCGACCTACATCCAGCCACTGCTTAGCAAAATAGACACAATTTGCTTTTAGTTCTTTTGAGTGGACTAAAGTCAGCCAGACTTGGCCCACACTCTGTTGCTATCTGGGATAATTGGAATTAGAACGTCAGATCTATTTTTCTGCATTATCTTTAGCTCTAGACTAAGAGGAAAACATGTATGACCTTTTCTCTTTGTTTAAAAGGTTTCTAAATGGCTTCACTTTGCTTCTTGAGTATTCTGTGTCAGAAAGCCCAGGTAGTGAAGAAACTCAAGCCTCTCTGTGGGAGCTGCTTCTCGCTGCTAAATGAGATGGCCAGATGAAACGGTAAAACTTCATTACTTCAGTGCTCTATGCTCAAAACTACTGTATTAGAGCGGTCAGCATTCAATGACTTTTATATTAGACTCCAGATTAAATCTACTAAAATAGCCTGGGTCGTTTCTCTGTGTGTGCACAGGCCAGGCTTCACCACAGAAGTAATGGAAAGGGATATGTTTTCACCGACCAATTAATCACATCTCTAGAGGACATGGTTTGGAAATAAACAACCCCCAAAGCCCTCAATCTGGAGACTAATTCTTCCCTCAACAGATGGCAGGAGCTCGTAAACACATTTTAAAGGAAAACTTTGAGCAAACCTTTGCAATGAGAAAAGCCGCAAACCTGTGACGCTTAGAGCTGGGTATCGTTCAAAATAATTTTATACCGATACCTTGGGTTTCAGACCTGTTCCTGAACAATACCTTTTTCTTACCAATTTTATGAAATCAGTTTTAACAAAATTACATTATCTCAAAAAACATTTTTTTCAGCTTGTTGACATCCAGCTCCTGAACCACTGCACGGAAAAAAATATATCCAACACAATGAATCAGTGCCATTTAGTTTTAATAAAGTTCAAATAGTTTTCAGTTTACACATCTGTTATGCTACATTTACACTAGTGCTTTATTATTTATTCTTACAATAGCCTTATGATTTTTCCCCTTTAAAAATATTTAGTTTAGTTAAAAAAAAAAATGTTAAGGCATAAAACATTTGTTTTTGTTTTAATTAATGAAGAGTACATTTTATTGTTGGAAAATAAGGGATTTTATATAACATCTTAAAACACTGAAGAAATATAGTTTTAATAATTTTTGTAGTAGCCTATTATGTACATTCTACTGAACAATAGTTATATATTTTTGCTGCTAAGTCCAAACCAAACTTTTATTATGACGGCTTGCCATGAATACCTTTACAGTTCTGTGTGTACATGATATGACAACAGAGTTACTCAAATGCGCTTGAAGTAACGCTCGGGTCAGTTCTGGAGATGTTATTCATGTAGCCTACTGTCCTCATTTAGTGAGATGCAAGACCGAAGCCTCATGTTCAGGTCAGTATGCTAGTAAACAAATCTGCACGTCTGCACCATTCATTAACACAGAAACACACAGAATTAATCTTTTTGCGGTTTAATATTGATAAATACTATTAACTGCGTCGTGCGCGATACAGAGAGCGCAACTTAATATAGAGACAGAAATGACTCGCAATCGTGCAAATAATATAAATAACATAAGGTTATTTTACACACTTCTGGTCAAACACACTGGCTAGTGCTGCAGTCTTATTGGCTCACTGACGTTGATGAGATCAACCCCTTTAGGTATCGAAATTGGGTACCGAACGACGAGAAGTTTTTCAATACTCGGTTGTATCGAGGCGAAACCACCTAAAAAGTATCAAACTCAATACCCAGCCCTAGTGATGCTAAGCTTTGACAAAGATAGCATAGACATACAGATGTGAGAGTGTGGGAGTAGCAGGTGTGGTTTAGAGAGGGATTTTTTCAGACAGAAATAGTAATTGTGAATCTTTGGGTTGACCGTGAATCAATTCAAAAGCAATTGTTGCAAATTCGGATCAGTATATACTTTGAACAACAATTAGTATTTATTTTACTGTATGGCAATCTGTGGAATAATTAGCCTTTTAAACCAATCATTGAGCAACAAACAATTCATGTTGGATATGAAGTAGCAGGATTTGTTGTACTGTAAGTGCAGAGAGAAACCAGTTACAAACTCTCCTTTTAGGTCATAAGTGACGTGTCTGTGAAGCACTGACCTGATTGTCTGTGAAGGGTTGAGGTGGTTACTGTGGGAATACTCCAACCCACTCAAGTGAGAGATCAAATACCCTTTATCTCACTCAAATCGGCATTGACTTGAAAGCCATCAGTGACGCCTTCAGATGTGTCTGCAGGGAGGCACAATACAGTCAGAAGAGCAGAGGAAAACTATTCCCACTCTTTGTATATTCTGAGCAATCGGTATGAGTTGAGCTGAATGCGGGTGCTTAGAAAATGCAGCTGATGGTAGAATCATTGATTGGTTGTGTGTCAGGATTACAAAGTTTAATAGTTTAAGTTGATTTCTTTTGAAGTTATTCTGATATCTGAGAGTAAAATATTGAGTAAAATCATTTTTAAGAGTGACATGGTACTGACTGACGCAGGAGAGAAGATATAGTTGAATACATTTGTTATTGCTGTTTTCTTTGCACACAAAACATATTCTCATACAGTAGCTTTATAAAATTAAGGTTGGAGCACTGATGTCACATACACTATTTTAATGATCTCTTGGATTTCTTTAAATATATAAATATATATTTTTGGATGAACTATCCCTTTAATGTTTGGGGATAGCGAATGGCATTTATTAACATCCTGCTTGCTCAGGTTGTAGACCTCATTTGAAAAACATGATACATGTTGGCGATATGTAAAGCAGGTCCTGGCAAAATCTATTTTAATATGGTGATTAGAAATGAGCCATTAAAACAGATTGCCTTCCCATCTGCATGGTTTGGCAGACAGCTGGATCCTGAGAGAGAACACAAGACTGGATACACTTTTACCATGAAGCAGCGCTCTCTTTGCAGAGGTTGTTTTCTTGAAGCTAGTCCTGAAGCTAATGTTTTGCCAGAAGCTTAATTTTGTTTTCATATATTACATTTTGTTGTGCCTGTTGAATTAAGTTCAAGAACGTGAGCGAGTGCAACACAGTTCTTGAACTTAATCACATTGCAGCCAATTTAATTTGTGAAAGGTAAAATTCACTTAATTCATTTGCATTGAGACTACATAAATATTCCTAGACTTTTGTAATTCATGTACTATTAAAATATGTATTTTTTCAGTTGTTTTGAGTAGTTTTGATATGTGCTTTTTATATTTTTGCCTTTGTTTTTGTGTATTGCAATAACAACATTGACATTTATTCTAGTACTTTGTTATGTTAGGCCACAGTGAGGAAACATGTAACATCTCCCCTGCATATATTATGTACTCATACAGTATTTTAGAGTTTTTTTTCCTTCAGCTTTCCTGCATTGCAATTCATTGCTACTGTAGTTGTTTCTGCTTGGACTTATTGCCATGGAGCTGTTTTTAGTCTCTAGTGTTTGTATCTCCTGATATGGCTAGCATCATGTTTGTCTTTTGGCATAATGACCTTTCGCCACACATAGTGTTACACAGGGAGCTGTCATCTCACCATAAAAACACTGTCCAGTGAGGGCTCTAGAAGAGACAAAGGACATTAGATGAAATGTAGACAGTGTCCATGTTCAGACAGATTACATTACAGTACAACATATACGAGTTTATGCTTAATTATTGACAAAACAATGCTGTTTGATTTTAATATAAGATAGTCTTACAACTAAAGCTCATGCTATGCATTGTGAAACTGGTCAATAAAACAGCTCAGCACTGTCCACATATCACTCCTGTGAGATACAGTACAGCATCGTTAAAAGGGCTTTGGTTGGATTCCCCAAATCCCTAAGTAAAATGTAAAATGCAGTAGGATGTGTGTTTTGCATTACCTTTTAAAGCTTTTTTTCCCTCGTGGACATTGTTATCTGCATAACCCATAAAAACCTTGCAAGGTGGATTGTAAAGAGGCCTGACTGTAGAATAACAATGCAGTGGTTCTTCCAAAAGTCATGAATGTGAGTGACGTTCAGGCCTCAAAATGAATTACCTTCTTTTTAGTTATTGTAATGTGTGTTCATTTGTTGTTCCTAAGCTGTGTAAGTTTCTTTTTGACAAACAGTGAGAGTGAAGAGTTTAGTTTATAGTAGCGAACCATGCAGCATTTCAACCTCTTCACACACTGAATTATGTCGAATAGTTGTGTGTTTTGGCACTATTGAATTGGGTTGATTTGTCAAAGTAAAGTTGTTAGAACAGTACATACTTTTTTTCTCCCTGAAATTGGTTGTGCTTTTTCGTAGTAGTGTTTTGAGATAGACTTTCTTTCAATGAAATCAGAATTCTCAGAACTCCTTTATAGTGGGTTTTATTTGATTGTCACTAACATTATGTGTACTCCCTGATTTCGCTTCTGCGAAAACCATTAAAAATGCCATTTTTATCACCGTCATAGCCATTACTCGGGGCCCAGAGCTTGTGAAGTCTCTCTCTTTCGCACACACAGTCAGTCCATGTCGAGTTGTTTTTCCAGCTCCTCTCTTTTCAAGCCTCCAGTGCTCTTAATTGGATTTGCCCAGATGAAGGGTGACACAATTACACAGGCAATGGTAAATTTCACAACATGTGCTGAGAGAAGCACATCAATTTCTTGCCATCAAACAAGATCTGCAGTTAAGTGAAGTCTAGTGTTTGCATCCATACTAGGTATTTTCTATAAATAAAGACATTATCAATATCAGTCAGTAGTTAATTTTTTAATATACTAATATATCTTTTACATTTCGAGTTTATTTGTTCATGTTATGTTCAATAATGGTTTAAAAGTTTGGAGACAGTAATATTTCTATTCAACAAGGAAGGATCAAAACTGACAGGAAAGATGTTTACATTGTTACAAAACTTTCTATGTTAAATAAATTATTTTAACATTTTAACACATTACAAAATAGTAAGATAAAGGAAATGTTTTTATTTCAGCAAATTAGTATATTAGAATGATTTCTGAAGGATCACGTGACACTGAATATAAAATATATTCAAATAGTTATTTTAAATTGAAATAATTTTTCACAATATTACTGTATTTGAATGGTAGTGTACATGAATTATGAACTAGATCAAAATGAGCATTAACCTCAATTAATAATGGGATGGGTACCATAACCCAGTACCGGTGCTAAATTATAAAAGGCTGTAGTATCGATAAGCTCTGACTTCGGTACCTTTTTTAATTAGCGATAATATTCAAGACATTTGCCTGCACTTGTTATTGGAAATCTCACGCATAAATTGCGCTGTACACACACCAAAGCAGTGGTTCACATATGTGAGGAACCCACAAACACTGTTAACCTTTAACTTTTTGGTTAAAGCTGCAATTAAATGGTTAAAAACTGTGAATCCTTTTCCAGTCTACCTGCATGCCCCAACTATAAGCACTATCCATTGTTTTACAGGAAAATTCTGTTCATTTGTTTTACAATCGTTTGTTTTTTGTGTGTAATATTTGCTCAAAACATTTCAAGAGTTCACGCTTTCCTCGTAGTAAATAATTTAGCGTGCTGTCTGGGGAGCGAGCCGGGAGAGCGACGAACCCCAAACCTTAATGGATTGAACCCTAGGGCAAGGGCAAGAGTTCGGTGTTCGGCTCAATCTCCGTCTGCCCCCCCGTGAATTGAAGGTGGCAATTGCGGAGAAAGGGGCGGGGGAGGGTTGCCCAAAAACGAGATGTGGGGAAATGGAGGTTGGGAGAATTTATAGTGAAGGGAATGATTAGGTAACTAGCTGCCAGCCGTGTAATTACTCGTTCCGCGATTCTCTCCAAATTATGTTTTTTGCAAAACATCCACTAAGTGTTGTTAATTCTGTTCTTAATTAGTTTATTATTATTATTATATTATATATTATTATTTATAATTATTTTCTGATTAAAAACATAACAAAAAGTATCGATAAGAGTACCGATAAAGTACCGGATCTATAAGTGGTATCGATAAAAGTAGCAATACCGTTAAAACCTTAACGATAGCCAACCCTGCCTCACACTGTATTAAAAAAAAAGCATTACTGAAAACACTGCATACGAAACCAGCTTCCACCCGTGACTAAACCTCACCCACCCACATGATGTTGGAAATGTGATTCAGCTCTTCTTGAGTGATAGCTGTCCAAACACAGGTTTGTCTTCTTCATCCACACTGTCAGGCTTTGAGACATCTAAATCATTTGCGGTGCTCTGAGAGCGAAACCCCTTATTAAAATGTCCTTTTGTACCTGATACAGTAGCCAGGCAGCCCAACCAACAAGAAGGACAATGCGCGGAAGACCCTGCTATTATTCATCTTCTGCGTTAAACTCTTCCATTGTTTCTTTAAAAGCCAGACCAAAGAACATGGTAATTTTTTGCATCTCACTAAGTTATGTAAAGACGTTACATTCAGCTGCTCGAAGTACTTTAAATGGTGGAGGAAGAGCCGTGTGTGTGTGTGTGTAAGAACTGTCCTCCTCCTCCTCCTCCTCCTCGCTGGGCTGTTTTTAGAGGCACACACTGTGAGTTGGGTGAGGTCCAGAGTCTCTCAGGACAAGCATGAATTTGCAGCATTCATCATTTATGAATGATGATTACCATCGGCTAAATTTAGTGCTCTGTATGTGTGTTTTCTCTCTAATGCATACTAGAGATATTTCAGTCGGGATGTCCCCAGATGGATCCAAGCCCCCACAGCGCGGTTAATCTCACATGTTTAGTCGTCAAGCACCATCCAGTCAGCTGGTTCTGCAGGACCCTCATTTTTTATTTGGTTATGGGAAAACACTAGAAGCTCCTCCCCTTATGCCCCACCCACACTGCTTGCCCTGTTCCGGGACAGGCTGTGACCTGTGAAAGGGGACGCTGTGGAGGTCTTAGACGTCTTATGCAGTGCAGAAAGGGGATGCCCTGGAAGTCCCATGGCATACACGATGGGTTCCTGTCCATCTGGGTCCCCTCCCTCACCCTCGTATAGGTCCAGATCATGCCTCCATTCAGCAGCCGACCCCTCAGCGAGTCCTCAGTCCGTGTGAGTAAATCAAATGCAGCATTCCTAGCTCTCTCTTCCCATCTGTTAATCCCAAATTCACTAGCAAGGGTTAGTAGGGCACGTAGAGGTTAGCTCAGGATTTGGCAGGGAAAGTGCCTGCTGCTATTTTTGTCCTCAAACATGTCTGACTCATCTTTTTACGTTTGTAGAATGAGGATATTTCGTATGTCTGCTCTCGATGACAGCAGTGATTTCGAGTGAGTGGCTACAATAGGTTCCCTGAGACAGGATAATCTGCGTTATTTAATTAAAGTGACCCGGATTACAGACTGACACACTCAAACTGTACTGAACACACTCTCTCTCTCTTTTGTGTTTTGTGTGTTTTGTAAACTCCAGACGTGCTGTATTTAGGCGTTTTAATCGCAGGATAAGAAGTACAGTTTGAGATGGAAATACCCTGCACCCTATTCAACTGGGTGAAAGTCTTTCACAGGGCTGTGGATGGTTTCTGGATGAAATAACTGGTTATATAGGACAAAATGATGTGGTCTTAGGGTGTCCGTACTGCTTATTTGTTATTTAGTTTGAAATGAATCCAGATCTCGAACTTGATTCCCAAAGCGTGTAATCTAATTTTACCCCTGACCTCAACTGACATGCTTTCATTTCATTTATCACGGTTAATTAAAACTTTAATTACACTCATGTACCCAGCCTCAAACATGTAAGCAACATTTAAGAAATAATGAGATTGTTTTGTAGAATTTAATAAAGCGATTCCAATTCTATCAAATAAACAGAAAAAAAAACAATGGTAAAAAGTATTGCAAATGTTTTTAGAAAAACAAATATTATATTACAATGTATAATAACAACTTACTATTTTAATATATTCAAAAATGTAAAATTTATTGTGATGGCAAAGCTGAAATTTCAGCTGATTCATGCTTTTTTTTTACTGAAATTTTTTTTTTTATCATTGAATTTTTTTTAAAATAAAAAAAACACCATTAAATTAAAATAGAAATATTTTGCAACAATGTATAAGCCTTTACTTATGCTTTTGTGCTAATGACTGTAAATATAACTTTTTTTAAAACATTGAATTTAGTGTTTTTCTAAAAAGAAAAGAAAGAAGTGACTTTGAGAAGCCTATAAGAAAAAGTGATATTTTGCTGTGTCATCATAATATGCAGAAGATGTTTTTAAATTCCATAAGGAACCATTGTGACAGATTCTCTTTCTGTCTAATGCTTTTCAAACTATTTAAACTCCTTAAGCATTTAACATGAGTCTTTGAGGTGCTTGAGATGAGATGCTATGCAGAGATAAAGAGGAGGATTGCTTGCTTGTAGAATGACTGCAGGGTGGAGATTGAATGCCCCCTGCTTCCTGCCCCCACGTGAACCACGCTCACATTAGCACAAGTGTGTGTGTGTTTGTGTGCAGTTTGAAATGGATCCTTCTAAAGGGCTTAATGGCTGCAATATAAAGCTGTTGTTGATTGTAAAGTAGATGCTGAGACAGCTTTGTATGATTTTCCCATCACATGTCTTCATTTTCTTGTCAGTTTTAAAAAATTGACCTTTAAAATGTAATTAGTTTTCTTCTCTGGCAGTGACAATCAAGTTGATGGCATCTTAAAAAAATGCTGTGCCTTTAAAGCAAGACACGACACAAAAATAGGGAGGTAGGAATTATTCAACCTCAGACAAATCAACTGCAAAAAATGATTGATGTATTTGTTGGCCAGTGTTAGGCTTGCACTTTCTATAAGACCATTTCAAGCATAGACATATATAGGTAGACGCAACATTGGCTGCTGGAAAACGAGAAACGCGGCCGCCATCTTAGACCGGTCA
>JAUCNO010000795.1:11466094-11477614 GCA_032353835.1 Enteromius viviparus | reverse complement strand
TTCATCTGAGACAGCTCAAACATGCAATTTAGTCTGGGACTAGCTTAAGCCTTGTCTGTGAAACTGGGGGATAATGTTTAGACTGTCAATTAAAATAAATCTGAATTAAACCACACAAATACATTAAAACTACTTGTAAAAAAAACTAATAAAAATGACAAAAGCACAAAACAATATAGCTACATTTAGTACAATTATAAATTGTAGTTAAAAGTATTCAAATAAAGGCTTGTTCAAATTGTAACACTGTAGAAATATTATTGATATTATAATTGATGGATTATATTAGTTAAAAAAAAATGAGAATATGCACTAAAAGTCCTTAAGTGTAAAACAGAGTGTTACTCTCCTGTCATTCATATTAACAACTTGATTATATAAGTCTACAGTGCCTTGTTTCAGTCTGTTCTCTGTTTAGTGTTTGGGAGGGGTTCCAGCATAACAAAACCTTGTGTTGACTTCTATTATAATACATAATATCAACAGAAAAGACCACACTGAAAAGATGAAAACAACAGACGCTGCCCTAACCACCCAGTGACGCTTCTTGAAGTCATCTGAGATCCAAGACATCTGGCTGTGTTTTTCTAAGCAGCAGTCATAGTATAAGTGAGTGCATGTGCTCCGGGCCAGTGAAAGAACCGGTCTCAAACCTGTACGGCTTAACCATAGCCAGGTCAGTTCAGCAAGAGTAGAAGAAAGAGGACATGGGCTTAATGTTGCTGCCGCCTGGTATCTAAATCCATTAAGCAGCTCAGCTGTCCGAGCCGTGCACTGTCAACTCCAATTCACACCCAACCTGTGCTGCGCTGTGCACGTGAAACACAGCAGCACACAAACCACCTGCTTTTGATACTAGTAATTATTATGAATTATCAGATGAAAACTTGATATGAATCAAGATGCATAATGACACTAATGTCTTCTGCAGCTGCTTCATAGTTGAACCACCTTTTTGATTTGGTAAATTTTGCAACGTCCGTCATAAGAAAATTGGGATCAGGTTTGATTATATGTGTTTTTGCATCCGTAGTATGCATTTTGGTAGGAAAGGATGACTCAAGGAAAACTCAGAATCAGTGTGCAAGGACCTTGAGTCAAAAAAGCAAATGGTACCAGGTGTATTGCATCTCAGGATATGTTGGTCTAAAGAAATGTAATCCATTACAAAAACAACAATATTCATGTTAAACTCCACACAAACGTGAGCTAAGTGTACTAAAATCACCACAAGCTCATCAGAAAGCAAGTTTGTTTAACAAAAGTGTGTGGCTCTGATCCAGTAGGGGCCAAAAATAGAGTCTTCAGATTATTTATTCATCTGTTTTGTATAGCCTATCCAACTGAATGTGCCAAAATGACAAGTGCTAATTGTTTATGTAGACTTCTTGTAAAAGGCCAGCCAGGCACGTGGCGTCTGCGAAGAACATCCAGAAAGCATGTCTCTCTCTGTGTGTGTGTGTGTGTGTGTGTGAAGAAGGAGAAAGAAAGAATAAGCATACTTAGCTCAGGTTAGGCATGTGCTTCCTAAATGTGTTATTGTTGACCTGTAAAAGAGTGTAGGCCTACATAAACAAAAGAGAAAGGAGGGAAGTCGTTCATTCTGCAGGCTGTCTAAAATAAGGCTGATCTTTCATCTAATTGGCATGGATTAGTCCTGAATGCTCATTAGTGTTTTTGTGTCAGCGTCCACAGCATTGACCATTGTGTTCTGTTGTTCTGCTATTCTGTGCAGACATTCGTTGTTCTGATTGCAAACAAATGAAAAAACACTTTTAGGAAATGGACAGGGGAGCCATCTAGTGGATGATCAGACAAATTTTGCGCCAATATTTACAAAATGTTATAAGGAAAAAAAACACCCTATTTAATGTTCTTGTACACGTTCAGAAAAATGATTAGGCTACTGATAAAATGCTGCAGTACTATTCTCCATTATTATTTTTGAAGCTCTTTTACTGTATAAACTATTATATCGTTTACTCTTTTTGTGGTTATAAAGTAATAATAAAAAAAATAAGTAAGAGATTTGAAGTTCCATTTCACAAGATCATTTCTGACTGGAATTGATATCAATGCACTTTATGCGATAAACATTATGTTTGTGATAGACTACCATCTTGTGGTGAAGTTGTGTCAGATCAAGTGCACAGGATTTAACTGGTAACCATGCTCCAGTTAACTTAAGCTTTGCGTTTAGATTATAACAAATATTTGACCTAAGAAACAGACACATTTTGTGGCGAAAGTAGAGAAAATTTTGAAAGCCCCATGCACATATTCTATCCTTAATTTAATGATGATCCCTTATGGGTAGAATTGAAGTGACCTGTTGTTGTCAGAATGAAAGGAATGTCAAGGTTTGGCTTGTTAGCCCACGAAAAACATTTCCTGAGTGAAAAAAGTAAAGGAAATATAATAATGTTTATTATAGCGACTCCTAGTGTCTGGAGAATGTGTATGCACACACTTGCATATCAACGCTTCAGTATGGCACGGGATTTTGGGATCATCCTACCCAGTTTGTATCTCTGACTCTGTGCTTTACATGCTGTGACACCCTCAGACATTTTAAGGGCAGAAAAACAAGAAGGAGATGAAGGTCAGTAGTCACTTGACATTTAATGTCAAAAATCCAGTCCACACATCATAGTAACATAAAAAGAAGTTTTATCCATCTTTCAGTTTGACCTTAGCTCACTTCCAGCACTGCAGTAATGCAGCTCTTCAACCCCCAGTCCATCTGTCTCCTACCATTAACCTCAGCTTCATTTTGCCCTCAGCAAACGAGACATAATTGTACATCCTCCCCCTGGTTCGGGTCACCTAATCAGGGCAGCACTCTAAAACCTCCCACATCTTCACATCTCATTCTCTCTCTGCACAAAACAAGTGAGATGACATGACTGCGTAAGTGGCTAAATTACAACAATCAATGACTGAACAGCGATGTAAGAATTATGCTATGATTTTAAGGGTTTTTGTTTTAGTGCCTTCAGCTCAGACATCTAAATCCAATGGATCTCAAGAGTTTTGCTTCGGGGCCCAGACTTTATAATTAACAAACAAATGTTTATCTTTGTCACAAAACCTGTATTTAATAATATGAGTTGTTAATTTTACTTTTTTTACCTTGCTTATTTTCATTAATATTTTTTAAGGATCAAGATGATGTCACACTAGTTTCTAGGTTTGGAGTCAGTATGTTTTTTGTTGTTGTTGATGTTTTAAGAAATTAGTGCTTTTATTCAGCTAGTATGCTTTTCAAAAAAAAAAAACAGAGTTGTGTTTCACGTATAACGCATTACTGTAATCTGTAATCCACTTTTCCTGGTTATACAGTTACTAATGTCAATAAAATAATGTTATTAATGCAGTGTTATATACACTAAATATACAGGGTGGACCATTTATATGGATACACCTTAATAAAATGGGAATGGTTGGTGATATTAACTTGATATTATCATGAAAAGTGTCCCCCCATTCCCATTTTATTAAGGTGTATCCATATAAATGGCCCACCCTCTACAATACATATGGAACACAAATCATGTTTTGCGAGTCATGCCATTAATAAATTACTGGAGAAAGCCTTATAAAAGTAAAAAAAAAAGACCAATAGAGCGTTTTGTATTTTTGTCCAGTAAATATTAAATTAATGAAATAACCGAATTTCACTTTTACTTCTTTTTAAAACATAAAAAAAACATATCAATCCCAAAACATTATAATGTAGTAACGTACATTTAAAAATGTTTAATACATGATACTCAATCAAACCTTGAACAGGGGTCAAGATGAGGTTAATGTAAAATGGGCTGCATTTTAAGCAGCTATAAATTTATTGATTTACCTCTTCATTAATGTAACCCTTGCTTCTTGATCATCACTTCCACTGTTAAAAAGTGACTAGGTGGGTAGAAGAACCAAGTTTGCTCTTTGTTTTGAGGGGTAATGTTTCCGATAATAATCTAGTCTCCTGCTGATTAATTATAACAGTAATTCATCTGTACATTAGTTTAACTTTTCTGATTTTCCCTCATGATCTTCAATTCTGCCTATTAAAATACCATTGCACAGGCAGGCAGATGAAGACTTTGCTCAGTTTGCATAGTGCAGCATGGGGGATAATGTTTCAGATAATAATCTAGTCTCCTGTTGATTAATTATAAAAATAAGAGGATTTAGTTTCAGATGCAGAATAGCAGGATAAGGTCGAAAGGAAGTCTCAAGTTCTTTCTCTTTTTTTTACTGAGAATATGATTGCCTCAGGTTAGACTTAAGCTTGTGGTAATCATGCTTGAAACCTCTGTTTACCACTAATAATTGAACGAGAATGTTTGATTTGCATTTTTGCCCCAAACAAGTCAAAATTCAGATAGCATCTATATTTCCAAAACCTCAGAAACAGGAGAGGAATTGGGTATTGGATTTCTGGGAGCTGATGAAATGTCAGGTCAGTGCATAGATACTAGCAGTGTGTAACATTGTAGTTGTCTTCTCATTCCCTTTTACACCGTCTAACTATGTGTTTCCAAAATGTCTATGACAGTAGCTTCTTTACCTCTTAGTCATCATCCCTTGAATAGCAAACAAAGCGTTGACACAAAATCATTAAAGAAACACTGTTTGGTTGTTCTCATGTGTATCAGTTGGTGGTAAAATTTCAGGCAGCCCAGAGGCAACAACAAACAAATAGTCAAGACAGTAAATCTCAGAGGAAGAGAAAGTATTTGACTCTAAATGTCTAAAATCATCACCTTTTGCTTGTACAATAACTGTGTGACAGCCTTGTGCAATATATTATTCATGATCTGTCTGTCTAAGAGATGCCTTGTTTTGTAGCCTATTCATAGCTATAGCGGTAAAAACGTATCAGTACCCTACGATATCATTAAATACTCTTATTCAGTTAGTGACAGTGAGGTACTCTGTTTAACAGCAAATATTCATATTTATTTTCAGAAGCACTGCAGACAGTTAAGTTAACAAATATTATGTGAAGTTGCAACTATCTTTTTATTTTCTGAAACACTCCTGGTGCTGGCACTAAACTAATTAGCACAGATGTCTCAGTTTGATAAAGATGTCTTTTTATAGTAATATTATATGTGATGGCTGGGTGCCTTACATTAAATTTGCACTGTCTAAACATCTTTTAATGTACTGTGGCATATTAATAAGCATATGCCTGCTCCTTTTTGGATTATGATGAAACTTGGTAGGGTCTCCCAAGGCAAACAGGTCTTAGGTGACAGGCCAGACAAAGAGCAGTCCAAAAAAAAAATTATGGAAAGGATCACAAGTAAGATTGTGATCTGGAGCCAGGCCTGGGGTTGAGGCTCGTATGTGAGTGCCTGGTGGCCGGATCTTACCCCACAGGACCTGGCCGGGCTCAGCCTGTAGGAGCAACCATAGGCCCACCACTTGCAGGAGGGACCATAAGGGTCCAATGCATTGTGGGTTGGGCGGCGGTTGAGGCGGGGACCTCAATTACCCAATCCTCGGACACAGAATCTGGCTCTTGGAACATGAAATGTCACCTCGCTGGGGTGGAAGGAGCCTGAGTTAGTGTGGGATGTTGAGAGGTACCGACTAGAGATAGTCGGCTCACCTCCATGTGTAGCTCAGGCTCTGGATAGGGTGTGGACTCTCCACTACTCTGGAGTCACCCACGGTGAGAGGTGGCGGGCTGGTGTGGGCTTGCTCTTAGCCCCCCAGTCTAGCTGTTATGTGGTGGAGTTCACAGAACGAGAAGGTAGCTTCCATGCGCCTTTGGGTCAGGGTTAGGTCTCTCACTGTTATTTGTGCCTATGGGCCAAATGGTAGTGCAGAGTACCCAGCCTTCTTGGGGTCTCTGGGAGTTCGGTAAGGTCATGAAGAAGGACTATTGGTCGGCCTCGAAGAGGTTCTGGCAAACTGTCCGGCACCTCAGGAGGGGAAAGCAGTGTCCTGCCAAAACTGTATACAGTAGGTTGAGAATCTGCTGACTTCAGGATATTGTCGGGTGGTGGAAGGAATTCTTCGAGGATCTCTTCAATCCCACTGATGCATCTTTTATTGAGGAAGCATAGGCCAGGGTCCCAGAGGTGGACTCGACCGTTACCTGGGCTGAAGTCACCGAAGTAGTTAAGAAGCTCCTCGGTGGCAAGGCACCTGGAGTGGATGAGATCTGGACTGTAGTTCTATCTAAAGTCTCTGCATGCCATGGGGCTGTCTTAGCTAACATGCCTCTATGGCATCGCGTGGAGGTTGAGGACAGTACCTCTGGCAGACCAGGGTGGTGGTCCCTCTTTTTAAGAAGAGGGATCAGAGGGTGTTGTCCAATTATAGGGGGATTACACCTCTCAGCCTCCCCATGAAAGTCTATGACATGGTACTGGAGAGGAGAATTCGTCTGATAGTCGAATCTCGGATCCAGGAGGAACAATGTAGTTTTGGTCATGGAACACTGGACCAGCTCTATACCCTCTTTAGGGTACTGGGGGGTTCATGGGAGTTTTCTTAACCAGTCCACATGTGTTTTGTGGACTTGGAGAAGGCATTCGGCTGTGTCCCACGCAGTGTCCTATTGGGGGTGCTCTGGGAGTATGGGGTCCGGGGCTCTTTGCTAAGAGCTGTCCGGTCCCTGTACAACCCGGAGAAGGAGCTTGGTTCTCATTGCCAGCAGTAAGTCAGACTTGTTCCCAGTGTGTGTTGGACTTCGGAAGGGCTACCCTTTGTCACCGGTCCTGTTCATTGTTTTTTTAGACAGGATTTCTAGGCGCAGTCTGGAGCTGGAGGGAGTCCAGTGGTTCATAGTTCTTAGCCAAAAAAGGGTGGCTTGTCCCCTTCAGGTTGGTGGGGAGTTCCTGCCTCAGGTGGAGGAGTTTAAGTATCTTGTTCATGAGGGAGGGAGGGATGGAACAAGAGATCGACACACAGATGAGTGCAGCTTCTGCAGTAATGCGGCCAAAGTACGGGTCTCTCCTGGTGAAGAAGGAGCAGAGCTGCAAGGCAAAGTTTTTGATTTACCGTTCGATCCATGTTCCTACTCTCACTTGTGGTCATGAGCTTTAGGTCATGACCGAAAGAATGAGATCCCGGATATAGGCTGGCGAAATGAGTTTCCTCCGTAGGGTGGCTGGGTGCTCCTTTGGAGATAGAGTGAGGAGTCCGGACACTCGGGAGGAGTGTTCCGGGCATGTCCCACCGGGAGGAGGCCCAGGGAAGACCTAGGACACTGGAGGGACTATGTCTTTTGGCCAGCCTGGGAACGCCTCGGTGTTCCCCTGGAAGAACGAGAAGAAGTGTTTGGGGAGAGGGAAGTCTGGGTGTCCCTGCCCATTCACACCAAGCACAATAATTATAAACAAAACTATAAAGATAAAAATATTAGCATCTCTACCAGTGAACAATATCTTCTGTTGTTTATTCTAAGCGCATATGCGTTTGCCGCTTTAAATTCTCTAACTTGTGAGAACAGGACGTATTCTGATTGGCTGTCAATGTTTGTATCGTTTATCAGCTGGAAAAAATCATTCTGAAAATTATTCCAGCAATATCTTTTCTCTGTGCCATTATCATTGTGGTGTGGACTCACAAACTGTTCATTCATATTAAAAAGAAATTTTAAAAATATATCATTATCGTAATGTTTATTGTTATCGTGCTTGGTGTGAATGGGCATTTTGACTGTATGTGGTGTAAAACAACTCTTTGCCTGTCTTTTAACACACAACCTTTTATTTTCTGTGGTAAAACAGGCTACATTGATGAATAGTCTTAGCATGCTAGTGTGGCAGTGTCAAAGGTCTTCCATCATAATTTTTTGACCTCTTGGCTGACAGCAGAACTTTTCAGCTGATCAATACTTTGTCATTGTATTTATCCTTGTCACCGCAGAAAAATAAATGATGATCAATCAATCAATTACTTTTATTTATATTGTAGCAAAGCACTGAACCTTATCAGATAGGAGAATTTGCTCTTTTACAGATGCTAGAAACATGGCTGTCAAATGAAAGATTGCTATCAAACAGCACACATTGGTTCCTAACTAATGAAGAAGAATTAACAGAGCAGCCATAAAGTGTTTGACAGTGGTTTTATAGGTCCGATAATTAACACCTTAGAATTTAACAGTAAGAAGTTACTCCAATTTTTGTATATCAGCTAAGCATTCTGTTAGTTTCTCAATTTGGTGTGTTTCACCTGGCTGAGAAGAAATATAGAGCTGAGTATCATCAGCATAACAGTGAAAGCTAACACCAAGTCTCTTGATAATATCTCCCAAGGGTAACATGTAAAGCGTAAAAAGTAACGGCCCTAGAACTGAGCCTTGAGGTACTTTATATTGCACTTGTGATCGATATGATACAGTACGTCCTCATTCACTGTTACAAACTGATAGCGGTAAGATAAGTATGATTTGAACCGTGCTAAGGCACTTCCACTAATGCCAATAGAGTTTTCTAGTCTATTCAAGAGAATGTTGTGGTCAATAGTGTTGAACGCAGGACTGGGATCCAATAAGTACTAATAATGAGATACAACAACGATCAGATGATAGAAGCAGGTCATTTGTAACTCTAATTAGAGCAGTCTCAGTACAATAATACGGTCTAAATCCTGACTGGAAATCCTCACAGATACCATTTTTCTCTAAGAGGGAATATAATTGGGAGGATACTACCTTTTCTAGTATCCTTGACAGAAAAGGGAGATTTGATATTGGTCTGTAATTAACTAGATCTTTGGGGTCAAGTTGTGTTTTTTTAACAAGAGGCTTAATAACAGCCAGTTTGAATGCTTTGGGGACATATCCTAATAATATCCTAATAATGATTAATTAATATTAATAATAAACAAAAGATGATCTGAAAGCAGCTCTTTTAATAGTTTAGATGGAATAGGGTCTAACATACAAGTTAATAGCTTTATTTTTCATTAATTTAGTCACTGTATTTAGTAGACACCGATGGTTATGTTTATATTCTTCTAATAGAGACAAAAAGTAATCAGATCTAGTCCTTTTTAATGCTTTTCTGTAAGTTAGTATGGAATCTGTGTTGGCGCAACATGTATGGCACAGACTCGCTGCTTTGTTTACTAGCATACTGACCTGCACATGAGGCTTTCGGTGATATTAACGTCTTGCATCTCACTAAATGAGGACATAAATACAGTAGGCAACATGAATAACATCTCCAGAACTGCTCTGAGGGTTACTTCTAGAGCATTTGATCATTTAATTTGAGTAAATCTATCGTCATATATACACACAGAACTGTAAAGTTATTCATGGCAAGCCGTCAAAATAAAAGTTTGGTTTGGGCATGGCAGCAGAAATATATTACTATTGTTCAGTAGAATGTACATAATAGGCTACTGCTCTTCAGTTTTTTAAACTGTAATATAAAATCCCCTTTATTTTACAACAATAAAAAAAATCTTTACGAATTAAAAGACAAATGTTTCATGCCATAAATTTTTTTTATATTTAAATACACAAAATTTTCAGAGAGAAAAAATGATAAGGCTGTTGTAAGAATAAATAATAATGCACTAGTGTAGCATAACAGATGTGTACTGTAAACTATTTGAACTTTATTCAAATAAATGGTTCATTGTGTTGGATATTTTTTTTTTCTGTGCAGTGGCTCAGCAGATGAGGTTTTGAGATTTCATAAAATTGGTATCGAAAAAGGTATCGTTCAGGACCCGGTATCAAACTCAAGGTATCATATCGAAATGCTTTAATCGATACCCAGCCCTATTTGTGTTAGAGGTGATGATTATACTTGTAACAAGGTGCAGAATTTACAGGTTTATCTATATGGAGTTTACACAAGACTGGATAATGATCTGAGATATCATCGCTTTGCTGCAGAATTTCAACAGCATTAACATCAATTCCATGTGATAACACTAAATCTAGAGTATGTGTAGGTCCTGATACGTGTTCTCTAACCCCAATAGAGTTAAAAATATCTAAGAATGCAGATCCTAATGCATCTTTTTCTTTATCAACATGGATATTAAAATCACCAACAATTAGGATTTTATCTGCAGCCACGACTAACTTAGTTGAAAAACCTCTTTATTATTATTAACATTATTTTTAGTGATCTCTGACTGGCAAAGTCAAACATCATTAGCGCCGACATGAAATAACAATCTTACTGAATTTACGTTTAGCATCCAGCACTTTCAAATTTGCCAAGATATCAGGCACTCTGGTTCCCGGAACACATTGTACTATGGTGGCTGGTGTCTCTATTTTCACGTTCTGTACAATAGAATCGCCAATTACTAGAGCTCTTTCATCAGGTTTCCCAGTGGGTGCGTCACTGAGTGGCAAGAACCTGTTTGATGTTCTGATTGGAACGGAAGAGCGGTGTTTTGACCCTCGACTATGCCGTCTCACAATCACCCAGTTCCCTTGCTGCATGGGCACTGCTGCCGGAACCGAACAATGTATGTGAGCTGAACTACCCACATCCAAAGTCGTATCTACAGCCCTCACATTCTGACTGTCCTCTGTTGAAGTTTGGATGCATGTCTCTAGTTCTAAAATCTTCTCTTTCAGCCTAATTATATCCCTGCATTTATCACATGTGAAAGCCTCATCACAGACAGAAAGAGATAGACTATACATGTGGCATGACGTACAAACAACAAGAGAAGGAGATTGATGGATTGATTGATGGATTTTTCACTTACCACAGGCCCATCGCCAGAAAATCTTCAATGTTCAATGGGGGGACATTTCGTTTTCATTGGGGGGTACACTTTATTTCTGATCTCAGAAATAGACATTCACCAAAACAAAAATAACCTGTAGATATTATTATTTAAATCGATCAAATTGTATATTAAAGAGATTTAAACAGATAGTCTGTCATGATCTGTTGACTTTTGAGTTATATGTTATATTATTACTGTCTATGCATTGACAAGGATATGACTTGCAATTAAAGTTTTTTCATTTCAAGTTTCAACAACACAATAATAATAGAATAATAAAACAATAATAGGCTTAGACTACATGATAGACACTAAAGTTTTTTTCAGACTATTAAAAAAAAAAAATTGCTGCATGATGAAAGAAAATCTGCTAGACAAAACAGAAGTTGTCTGTTTTTTATGGTAAAAACAAAAAAATAGAGCCTATATGTCACGAGCTTACTCGTAAATCGAAATCGCTTACTTCCCTACTATATAGTATCCGAAAAACAGCAACATGCGAGGCGAGTAGTATGTCCGAATTCATAGCATTCGAAATTCAGTAGACGAGACGAGAACTACCTGGATGACATACTACTTCCGGCCGAATTCTGTAGCAAGCATACCATGGACACTTTCCTATCCCATAAGACTCCGGGAGAGGAGGCGTCTTATTTAAAAAATTACGGAAAGTGGAAACGCAGCTCATTTTAAGTGTAAGCACCTCAGGAAAAAAGCGTTGTTTGTTGTGATTAAATTACACTTGTTTAACACACTCTAAATAAACGGATGACTTATTGGAAGTTTAAA
>JAUCNO010000795.1:11429840-11464048 GCA_032353835.1 Enteromius viviparus | reverse complement strand
AATATCACCTCGTAATGGGAAGGGTAAACAGTCAAAATTTCAGGAGCACATTCTAAACAATAATCAAAAAATCTGATTAAAAGAACAAGAAAAGTAAGCGTAGAGCCCTGGTAATGCAAATAAAATGGACATCAGCCTGATAAACTGACATGTTCTGACCAATGACTATATATACGTCACAAATTATTTTCCTCATTAAACCTGTCTAACGTTAACCGTCAAATGTCAGAAATCACTAAGGGTTTAGCACTGTCCTTGCATACATGGCTGTGCAACATTTTTGTGATCACTACTTTATGGTACTTTGGTTTGTAACTTGTAAGCAATCTGTTAACAACACAAACAACACATTAGTGAATGGTTTTGGTTCTTTTACACTTTTCTTCAATTAGAGTGTAATTGTTATAATGTGAATTGAATATTGGAATTATAGACTGAATGATTCACAGTTTTTTTTATTACCTGTTTTATTTATAAGTCAGTGTTCAATAAATTATGTTAAGTTTAGAATCCAAAAAATCGGTAGCACATATCGGCCATCGGCTGACCCTGACCTCTAAACATCGGCATCGGCATTGGTTATAAAAAAAACCATTTCGGTCGATCTCTATATGGAAAAAGTCAACAGTGACCCAAAACAGCCTGGTTACAAACCTTTTTCAAAAAATCTTCCTTTGTGTTCGGCAGAACAAAGAAATTCATACAAATTTGGAACTACTCGAAACTGAGTAAATGATGACAGAATTTAAATTTTTTGGGTAACTATTCCTTTACGAATCCTTGGCATCAAATTATTTGAAAACCTCTGTAAATTGTTTCTGGTCTTATTTAAACAGCAGATCTAACTGTAAATCAACAATATATTGTAACTCGACACTGCCTGGCCATTTAGCTGCATCTGATATTTTGTTTCAACTGCAATTAGATCCAGCAACAGGTTCTATATGAATTGGTCCTCAGCCATGTAATGTATTAAGGTTAATAAGGGTCAGTGCTCATCTTGTCTCCTCTCACATCTAATGACAACCTGATACTTAACAGGGCATGTTCAAAGGGTCCAATAGCTGATATCAGCTATCCAGCATGCCAGCCGGTCAACTAAAAGCATGTCAACATGTTCCTTCCACATCACTGCTGGGGACAGTAACACAACACTGATGGTGAGAGGAATAACTGGGCTCTGAAGCCTGTATTATCTAGAGGTTATGACCTCCCTCTCTTTGAAGGCACAAGTAACTTTAAAATACCTTTGAAACAAGCGAATAAGAAACAGTTGTAGGCTTAAGGAAGCAAAAACCTTCAAAATGCTTTGAGCACAAGCTTGGTCGTTAATCTAATAATTATTGTATTTGTATTTTTATACAATAAATCAATTTGTATATAATTAATAGTAGGATAGTATTTAATAATAGAATTTACTTTTGAAAAATGGTGTTACTTTTGATGGTGATTTTAGTTACCTATTCTGCCATTAGATGGCGACACGAGTTTTAATGTCAAGTGACATTGAGACTGAAATTGGGTTGTAAATAAGGAAGTTAATTTTTACTTTCAACAACACCTTGTAAGAGGCAGCCAATAAATGATTTAAGCAGCGGTGTGATCTGAAATTACCCTTAAAAGATGATAGAATAGTGCGACAAAGATATTGCTTTTCTCAGCAGACCGTTGAAGAGACGCTCAGAGCCAGCGGCGCATTCCAAAAGAACTGTCCGAGGTAAGGCTGCTCTCGATGGGTTCATGAGCACTGAAAGGCCTCTGATGCCCTGGAACTCACATCTTCAAAAATGCTGAAGCAAATTTTAAAATAGACGTAATCTTTTTAGTGTCTTGTTTCTGGTTTAATTGCACAATTAAACTTTTAAGGTTTATTGCATATGTTGATGTTTAGCCAAATCGTTCTTCGGCTATTTGAATGTCAATGTCTTGATTATATAAAATATTTAGGGTTTAGAGGTGAATTCGTGTAGCTTCTTTTGTTTTTGCCTCCTGACAGAATAAAACATATATAGTTACAGCTATATCTCACTATACTGATAAGCAATCTGATTACATTTATACTGTCCTAGACTGTGATACATTTATTTAAATGTTTATTAAGCAGAAACAGAATAATAGAATCTTTCAGTCACAGACTGAATCAATCACAACTCTAATTGAAACAAGCCATTATAATAGCCTCCGTTATTTGAACAGATATGCTTATTTCCCTTAATGGTTCAGTATTGTGGTGGGGGAAAATACTGTTGATGTAAAGCTGTCATCTGGAAAAGAACGTTGCAGGGAGGACTGAAGTGAGACATGAATGTGAACGGATGTGACCTAAATCCATTACAATAACACGCTGTAATATATATCTGTATCTCATAACTTTATTTCATGTATCTCATAATGTGGCTCCTTAATGGGCAATGTCCTCCCCCTTACTGCTGATGCTAGATCCACTGAAAAAAAACAACATTTAGTTCACAATGAACAGAAACAGTGTACTATCTTACTGCTGAGTGGAAAAGTAACAACCATTTGAGAGCAATCCAAGCCAAATGCTGCCGCTCTCTTTTATGCAATCATAATGCAATTAGAGGAGATTTATTTATGTTTGATATGAAACATGTTAATGGGGCCATTATTTGTTATGCATCAATTAAATGGCTTTTAATAACTGAAGCATGAGCATATGGCATCTTAATTTCAGTGAAATTTAGTTTGTGGAATTCATAATCACCCTGCCAACATGGCACAATGAAAACTTCTTTTTTTGTGTCACCATATACATTTACAGTAGCTGTAGAGTGTTGGAAAGAATCCAGATATAAATAAAAGACAGTGAGAAACACAGTACGAGTCTCTGAGAGATGGAGCATCTGTCGCTGCAGGGTTATAAATTAATGCTAGATTTCATATTAATGAAAATGATTTCCTCTTTCTCAGGAGACGTATGTAAAGCTTGCCCTGATATGATGAGGTGCAGGTTTATTCATAGAATATTATATCCTTGGAGTGAAATTACAGCTAGTGTAGCTGCCGTTGAACTGCTTCTATTATTTATAAATAATTATCCATTTTAAAAAAGTTAACCCTTTGGGCATTTTAGTGTCCAGCAGGGTGGGTTTACAAGAAAACTGCAAAATGTCCTTCACCAAGGTCAAAAGCCCTCTATAAAGACTTCTATAATTTTACATTATACATGTACTGTATACTGTATGTGCGTGATCTGCCTGTCCTGTGATGGCCTGTCCTATTTATGCATGTAAAAAAAAAACATCCCACACAAATGTTTCATAGCTCTGCCTGGGCTGCCTGCAACCAACCTTTCCAGAGGAGCTATAGTCAAACAACACACACATGCTGTATCTATTTAAACTGTCATCAAACCAACATTACGCCATCATTTCTGGTCAAAATATTCCAAATTTGTCTATAATAATGCTTCCTACACTTTCAGAAATAAAGCTTTCACTGGGATGGTACCTTTTCAAAAGGTACACTTATCTTTGAGGTTCAAATATGTACACTACACTTTGAGTACTAATATGTAAGGAACCCCTTAGGTACAGATATGCCCCAGTGACAGTTTTTGTACCTTTTATTTCTGAGAGTGAACAGTGAGAAAGTCCATACTTTGCTTGTAAACTTTTCTGATCATTGCATAGTTCTCTCCTGATCCAGACGGGACAACTTTCATTGAAAAAAGGAATATAAGAGGCCAAAAGCAACAATTTCAGTTAGGAAAATCCTAATGATTTGTTTCTTACAAACATGCAGCTTTCATATTAACTGATGGACTGTCACTGGAGTCACGTGGACTGCTTGTTTTCATTAGACTCATTTGGATCCATTGGTGACCAAGTGATAATGAATGTTTAATTTCTCCAAATCTATTCTGATGAAGAAGCAATCTCATCTACATCTGGGATGGCCTGAGGGTGAATCAATTTTGAGCAAATTTTCACTTTTGGGTGAGCTACTCTTTTAAGGATTTCTGACTGTAGAACTAGATGGGGGTGTGATATATAAGATTCAGTAGATATATATATATGCACATGAGAGATTACAGGTTTTGCAACATACAATATTCTAGGATTTGTCTGATGTAAGTAGACCTTCATTTTGCTTGTGAAAGAATGATTTATTGTGTCTCGAAGATCCATGACTTAAATAAGGCATATGAGTGAATTATTAAAATCTAGAGATCATACATAAAACCTTTGTTCTGTTACCTTATGCTCGATGCTCATCTAAAAACATGCATTAAAGTCAAAAATACAGTTAAAGTGAAGCAGAATGAAAAATATAGGCTGTGGTTTTAAATATATATAATTCTGAACGCCATGCAGCTCGAGCTGACGGCTGAAACATGCACATAAAGGATGCAGTGCAGAATTATGGCCTTCATAAATTGTAAAATTAAAGGTAAAAATTTTTTTTTACCTTTAGGTGAGTTTGATCTTGAATTAAAAACTTAAGCAGACAGATAGCTTGACCTTGATTTGAGGCCTCTGGTCCTCTTTTCAGCTCTCTCGCTATTATACTACTGCAGTAACAGCTTGTGAGATGTTTTGTGCTCTTCTTCAATTAGACCTGAAGTGAACTGGGATGTATTATAGAGGAGACCCACTGCAGCTTGAGTTTGTGTAAGTCTGATCCAGCAGGAATGATGCAAAAGGGAATGAGGAGAAGGTAGAGCACTTGCACTCTGGAGTAGCTGCTGGCCTTTGAACTAATGAATAATGGATGAATGGATATTTATTCTCTGAAGCTTGAAGAAAAAGTTTTATAGACTAAGCTGTATGTTTTTCACTTAGTGATTATGAGTGAGTAATGCGAGTTATGAAATCAGTACTGAGGACGGAACTCTGGATCATTTTAGGGTTTTGAACCAAAATAAAAATGATGAAATCATGTTGGCTAAGACATTTTCAGAAATTGCAATACTGTAATTCAGTGAAATAATAACTGAAATAAAAATAATTATTTTAATTAGCAACACATAGCAGTTTGTTCCAGAATTAATGTTTTATGTAGATCCAATAAGTAAATAATTTGCATCTAATAATATGCATACTTCCCTACAACAAAGAAGGTAAAAAAGGTGTTTCATATTTGCACAACAAAAAATCTTGGCAAAATCTTGACTACAAATCTATAACTATAAGCAAGATTCCAAAATGTGCATCCAATAAGCATTTTAGTATCACGTGAAGCCACAGGAGATGCATGCATATTACTGTAAATAACATACTGTACATTTGCAAAGTAATTATTTTTAAGCACCTCAGAGAGAATTTGATTTTGGATGTAGCCATAAGTTTCATTCCTGAATCAATGTATTTAAACAAACCAGTTGATTGAGTAGTTAATGAAATCATGTACTCCAGTGGTGGTGTATCCTGCTGAAATGTTTAGGACCGAAACAAATTTATTTATAATATGTGAAGTAATTTTACAAATTTAAAATGCAAACATAATCTTGTTCCATACAGTTGCATCTTCATGCTTTTCAGACATGCTTCCTTGTTCTCCATCACAAGTAGCTAAAGCTGAACACATGATTGGTTCTTCATTTACATAATTAATAATTCTGTTTAATTTAGCTCCATAATGTTGTCATGCAGAGTATTTCATCCTGAATAAACTGTGGTCTGGTGAAGCATCAATAAGATTATTAATGCATGTTAGAAACCACAGAACATAATATATGTGTTACTCAGGACAATTTTAGGTCCCTGTGCTTCCTCACACTGGGAAATAGCAGTGCCGTGTTGATGGTTTTTACTCATGGAGTGACGGACGGTCGTGGAAAAACTTGGGGGAACAGGGGTTAAATTAAGTGTCCTATCCAGGAAGATATGAGTGCCAGGGTGTACGGCTCTGGCTCTCAGGAGCTGTGTGATGCTGACTGGCACAACAGCGGCAGAAACATTGCTCCGGTTTAGCCTCTGACTGCCGGCCCTGGCTGGTGGTGAACTAACACACACTGACAGACATTCCACCCCCTCTGCCCACAGCATAGTAATGTCAGAGAGAGAGAGAGAGCTGTTTACAAACACACACTCTAAAAGCAAATAACCACTACTGCCTCAACAGATAGACACGCACAGGGGCAATGTGGGAGACTGTCCGGATGGATGTACCTTGACAACCTGGACGTCTCCCACTGGCTAAAGCCTGAGCTTCAGACATGCCGGAGCTAAGCGGAACAGACAGCAGCTAATCTATTCCGCTCTCTCCTCTTTCATAAACCTACTCTATATGACTCATTCCATTTACGCTCTGTGATTACGTATGAGCGTTATGGTTAGTTGTTAATCATGATTTGTTGCTGCTTCCGTGTAGGAACAATCAAATCAATTTCTCTGAATGACATGCGGAAGTAAGTTAGCTTTAGGTGTCTTGTCTTAGATTTCAGGCAGTTTAAATGATTGGACCAATGTAGTGTCTTATTCTCTATGGAGATTATCTAAAAATATGCATGTTTTTGTTCATTTTCCTTTTTCTAAAATTGGTAAGTGACCACATGACAGGGTTTAATATTTTATATATATATATATATATATATATATATATATATATATATACACGTTTCTGGATTTGGATGTATAAACAGTCCATGTTACATGAGTGGCTCAACTTCAATTTTGCGATGCTAGCAGAGTAATTTTTTCATTCAGAGTCAGAAAACAAAAAATAACATAATTTAATCAACCATTCTTCTTCACTGAGTTACGTCTTCCACCATTTTGGAGAGTATCGCAATGCAACACATAAGCACACTTTAACGTATTTAACGCACATGAACGTAATCGGTTGTTTATGCCTAGTGGAAAGCGTGTGCATTCATTGTGACACTCTCTAAAATGGCAAAAGACGTAACTTGGAGGAGAATGGTTGAGTAAATTGATGTTATTTTTGTTTTTCTTTGCACAAAAAATTATCCTAGCATCACAAAACTAAAGTTGAGCCACTGATGTCACATGGACTTTTTTACCAATGTATTTACTTCTTTTCTGGACCTGGGATTATTTAAGTTGTATTGCTGTGGGGGTTAAATGACTCTCTGATATCATCAAAAAATATTTTAATTTGTGTTCCGAAGATCGGGTTATGAGTTTGACACAAGGGTGAGTCATTTTCATTTTGGGGTGACAACACTAACTAACCAACAGTATGTTGCTGTCTGGGTGGTTGTTTAGCTGTATTTTTCAGTAAGTACTGTGTTCTGAAAAGTAGAAATCTATAAAATATAAATTCATAATCACTTGAGATTTTCTATCAAATGCACCCTCAGGCCAGTCTTATTTCTGTGCACCAGCAAGGTCTTGTTTTTATACAACATGCTCACATGCAGTTATTTGGTAGTGAAAAACCATGTTATGGTTTTGGAAGACACAGGGATTCTCTGTTGACTTGCCATTATTTGTGGCTCTACTCTAAGTGGATATCCTTTAAAAAACACAAATGTGGAAAAACAGATACCCCTGACTGTTATAGGCCTCCTATGGATCTGCTTTTCCAGCACAAGGGCACAGGACAGGGGCTTGGGGCAATGGATTATTTATGGCTCTGGTGAGTTGCGGTTTATGGGGCCTAAAAGGCACTTACCTGTATCCCAAAAATAACTGGCAGACTATAGATATAGCGCTCCACACCTGAGTGAGACTGAAAGCACATCAAAGCTTTCACACTGAACTTAGGAATGAGATATGGACTTGGCTGCTTTATTACACGCTGTCATTTGCCCACTTTAACATCTTCACACAGTCAGCTCCCTTTTGGGAGAATTCCCCATTTACATTCCATTATTTAAATTTCCTCATGAGCAGAATTAATGACTCAGGCCTTCTGATGAGGTGCCGCCATTGCCGCCATCACTTAATTAGAATAATCTATCTCTACGGGTCAGGATGCATGAAAGGGGGGCACAGCATTGGAACGTTTCATTAGAAAAGTTCATTAGCAAATAAATAGCTTTGACTCGTAGAGAGAGTGAAGGTGGGGAGGTGCTTGGAAAGAACATGACTGTCTGAATATCGCTCCTTTGAGAGGAAAAGGAGGATGGAAAAGTGCAACAGCTGATTGTTTTTTATTATCAAAGGTATAGTATCAGAAGCATAGTGGGATTCTGGCAGGCAATTTCATGTCATGCTGCAGCTTAATTAGTGTCGGAAATGGGACGTCTGAATGTTAATTACATTTGATGAAGGCTTGTGCTCACTGCAGAGTGAATTATGAACCCATGCCACTCCTTGCTGCTCAAATTGGGAGATAATGACGTTCCGCCGAGAAATAACCCACTGAGCATATCTACTGTAAAAGCATATCTACTGTACACGTTTTAATGAAAGAGAGCAGAAATCAAAACAGTGTAACAGAAGTAATTTGAAGTGCCTTTTATTTTGTTTCAGACACAGTTGATCACATGACCCAGAGGGAGAGAACAGGAAGTTGCTCTCTTAGAGGGAACACACACTAGTTCCAATGCATACATGGATACTTCCATCTTTGTGACGGAGCGGTGATTGTTTGTGCACTGAATTGCGCTTATATTAAAATCTTTATATACATTATGACCGATAATGTTCGACCACGCTTAGCTAAATATGTTATGTTTTGATCTAAAGATCTGGCTTTGATAAAAATGTTTCTTCACGTTATGTATCATTTAAGATTTCGCTATTTCTTGAAGGAATACATATTGACATCTTTCTATATAGAGTGTAAAATAGGGAAGGGATAATGGGCAGTCAACCATTATCACCAAAAATGTAACCCTGTCAGGTGTCTTATATCAGTTTATAAGAGTTTGTTTTGAAATGATGACGATGTAACTGTACTTACATTAACACACATATTTGTTGATCTGGGTTTAAATCTCTCTATTAGCTCACTTGTAAAGACAACCAAGAAACAGACCATGAGCACAGAGCAATGCATACCTAGCAGTTATGAAGAAATATTTGACATTGGAATGCAAAAATTGACCAATCAAGTATTTCAAAGAGCTGTGCAAAAAAAAAAAAAGTCATAAATTCCATTTTAATTGTTACTTTTATAACAAATAAAAACACAGGTAGTGCAAATGAATAATGACCTTTGAATAACTATTATCTTTAAAATAATATTTTTAAAAATACTGTTCGAATGATCAAATACCAATTTCATACACATCTCATTTCCTCTGTGACATGTAAAAGCAAACAGGCATGTAAAATGAGTGACGGACAACCATATGAAGTATTAGCTGCTTCATCTTTGCTTTTCGATCTTCTCCTGAAGACCTTTATAACATCATTCTGTTCAAAATGTCAAAAATGTATTAAAAACTGGAAATCTGAATAGGCTCACATTAGCTTACAAATATTCTCGAATGCCCATTTATCAAACAGCAATCTACAGATCACACATACATACAACAAACACATAAATTTTTTTTTCCATTAGAACCCTGCCCCAAATACCCATACTCATAGGCCAAAAACACAGATATTTGTATAACGTGTATTGTTTGCTCACAAACAACAACTAGTGCATTAAAAATGAGAGACATAAAAATAAATGTGGACAACAGTTTCTATAGACTGCATTCTTTTTATGTTTGTTTTTATGATTTTTAACTATTAATTTGGCAGATTTTGGACAAATATTGCTTAGCTGAGAAAGTGACAACGAATACAGTATTCAGTCATGCACACAATAACTGACTGAGATTAGCTTTATAAAGTTCTGGCGCGATAACAGAATAAGTACCAGATGGGTGTCACTGGATGAAGTCACATCTCCTCCAGAGATTCAGAGCCTGATGTCTGTCTTTGAGTCACGAGGAGGAAAGCTGCTGTAGAGGAAGGGTTTGAGATGACTAAAGGCTGACTTTAAGAGGATCTTCTTTTGCAGTCCAATTGAGAATATGACAACAGAGTAAAGAGAGAGAGCGAGAGAGGGAGGACAGAATAGAGGCAGAAAATCCTGGGCAAGCTGATCACAGCTTGTCTGACATCAATCCAATCATCTTGTTTTTCCTGTTGGTTCACTGGACACACAGCTGATTTTTTAGGCTGGAAAAAGAAAAAGAATTTCAGGTGATACAAGAGGATATTACGGTCACTGCAGTTGAGAAGCGCTTTAATGTAGAAACATTTACATTTTCACCTATCCAACCCTGTCATTTTTTTCTAAAACCTTTCAGAGCTCAGCTTTAGGGCTTGGAGTGGTTGGCGTTTAATCCGGTGTCTATATCAGCTAGATTTAAAAGTTAAAGTCTAAAGTCAAAACACAGTAAATGTACCCCACACTCCACACATAAGAACCTATCCACTTCCCCCTTTCATCACAGGGCTGTGAAAAATTTCACTGGAACAAAAGATGATAATGTGCTGTGTGGAAACATGAAGGTGTTATGTCATTACACATTACCATAACTCTGACTCTAATGCAGCCATAGAGAAAAAACAGGTTTAGTTCTCACAGTAAAAGATGAAAGGGAAATTATGCTTGAAGCCTGTAATTTGCTGAATCATTTCTATATCCTGTAAACCATGTTAACATCTCATTAAATATTTACATTGAAATATTGATAAGTGACTTTCGCCCTTGCAAAAGACAAATCTTCAAGTCGAACACATTAGAAAATTGGTGTTATTTGTCTTCTGGTTGTCAGTAAATATTTTATGGCTTTGAACTCAGAGTACAAAACAAAACGAATAAGGTCAACAACCCACGGATGAAACCTTGAAATGTTGTCAATCAGTTTATGTTGGAATTTGTGCAAGTTTCTTGCAAGTTTTGGTATCATAAAAAAATTAAACTATTTCTTTTTCTGGATATTTCACAGCTGTAAGGGTTCATTATTAAAGACACTCAAGGACAAGCACAAAGAACATTCCTTGAAGTCATTTGAGGTCACTGCTGATTAAACTATTAAGAACAAGAGGCTGTATCTACCCAGATGTTACTGCCCAAACAACCAAGATAACGTTTGGTCAGGAAGCCATGTAGAAGCCAATAATGTGCTGTAAGAGCTATGGAGACTGAAGTCAAGGCACACTTGTCTGCATGGTTGTGGTATAACATAAAGAAGGGCTCAAAAACAGGATTGACAACCGTATTCTGCTGCGGTGCAAACGCAGCCTTTAGTTGTTGCAGTCTGGTGCGACAATGGTCTCGTTCAGTGTAAACACGGGGTTAGTTAATCATTTACATGTACTGTACATGTCAATATTGAAAATTTGGGTGCACCTTAGAAAAAAGTTAGGCACACCACAAAAAGTTAGTCTGATGGCTAATTATGTTAAATTAAGCACATGGTTAGAGTAACACTGGAACTGATTGTATGGAGCAATAACATCCCCAGTGAGAGCACTTCAGGGCTTTAATTACAACTTTAATCTTTGATGCACCCCATTATTGTTAACGCCGTCATAAGCCAAAGAACGGATACAAAACCCTGCAAAAACACCACTTCGTGTGACATTTCGAAGGACTCTGCTGAGGTTCAGGTCACTTGATACAGTGAGAGGGAGAGGACTGTTTATCTTTGCCATAGTAATGAAATACCCCAGATGCCTCTTCAAAGGGCAATTTGCATTTCAGGCCTCAGCACTAAAACCATCCTTCATTTCCAAATGCCAGGACTCAGAGGGTTATTCAAATAAATTCTGCAATACACAATCTCTTTAAACCGGCTCAGTGAAATCAAGAAAGACCTCCCCACCAGCTATGCGTCTCCTGATACAGTGAATGAGAAGTCTTTGGCAATAACTTGTTTTTCACATTGTTTCATAATTGCTTAAATGTCTCTTTAAAACTATGGCTAAACATGCAGTAAGGCATGTAAAAACCAGGTTGTTTTTATTATATAAACCAAGACCCACTAACAGAAAGACCAAAAAAGCATTAAAGACTTCCATGTGAGAAATGTTGCCTGAGCAAGTAACATAAGCTAGCAGCACTCACTCTATAATAACATTTAGTATTTTCACCTAAAAAACTTGTAATGCACAACAAAGCTAAACCCTGGATAGATAATGGTCTCAATGGAAATTATTCGACAAAATGTAAAAAGCAAGATCAAACAGTGTATATTTATGCAGTTGCTGATGCAATTCAGAGCCTGTGTGTATTTCAATGTGTTTTCATTAGTTTTTTTGTGGTTTTATCCGCAGCCAAAAAATCCAGTCAATCAATTTTTGGCCAAATCTGATTGTGTGCTTTCTTTTACTTTGTGACAAACGTAAGCTTTATTTTACTTTCGAGAGATGTTTCTGATTTCTTAATAGGGCAAACTCACTAGTTTACTCGGCAGAAGACACAGGCCTACCTCCATCATGAGGTTTTCATACGGTATTTGAATTGTTGCCACTCCTCTTAAAATAGCCGTATTAAACATGCCATCCGTTGTTAATAATTTACAGTGCTCACATCCCAAATTAAGCCAAATGAAGTGGCCTGGAGCAAAATTTTACATAATAAGCTTTACAGCTTTAGAGCCCACGTTCAAATGAAATTGCTGTTGCCAAACCAACACTGACCTCCATCCACCTTCTACCTCCCACCTTACATTCATTCCTCCCTCTGGTGTTGTTTTCAAGTGCTGAACTTAAATATGATGGAACAGTCCGATTTTCACCCGTGCTGTGTTTTGTGATTTTACTTACAGTACAAAGCAATTGAGACAAATACATTTAACAGGGCTCTTTTTTTTCAGCTTTGTGAGGAAAATAAAGTGTTAAATGACACAAAACCTTCAAAAATGTCACGGTGACATTGTACTTTTGATTCTGAGACCTTTCAGTTCCTACCAAAATTGACCACTGGGTCTTTCTTGTGCGATTTCAATTACCCAGACCTCTGTATGAGCAGGACTCAGGCAGCAGGACCCTGAAAGTGAGTGCGCTGCAATAGTGGTGATTCATTCTTCTCCCGAGGCAATGCTCAAGCAGCTTCCCTATTATGCTTCTGAGTGGAGGGTGGGTGTCTCAGGATAGAGACATCAAAGAGTCATGGTATGATCTTCTGCAATCGCAGCTGTGATGTAAAATGGAGGAAGCACTTGGGGCATACAATTTGCATTGAAGCTGTGGGATTGTGTATGTTAAATGCTGCTCTTCACGTGTAGGGTCCTCAGAATGGATCAGCCCACAGTAAAGGGCTACTGTAACATTTTAGTCATATACTGTACATATTAAATTATAGAATTGTTTTCATGAATTAAAGATTATTTGAGTCAATAGAAATATTAGATTTTCTCTTAGTGCAGATTTATGTTGGATGATGACGCTGTTGGTTTTCACAGATTTAAATGCTTATTTAGGATTTTTCAAGTCAAGAAATCCACAGGCAGAACATGTGTTTCATATTAACAATAAATAATAATGAATAAACTGATTAAATTATATATTTTGTTATTTATATTAGGTTTTATTGTGTTGCAAAAATGTAAAATGATAATAAAACGTAAAGCCTTTGGTTTTTATTATTTTAAGAACATTGGACTAGAAGTTTCTATGGAGAACTGAAGTCTGTTACATTTATTTCTAAGAGTGCATCTCATAGTGATCTACAGTATAAATACACTACCTGTAAATGATAGCAGGTAGAAAACAATGTGTCAGAGCCATGTCTTCTTGTCGATTTTAGCTCATCAAAGCGAGTTCAAGTTGTTTTTCTCCTATCTTTACTTCCACTGTACTGTATTTTCCAAAATAAAGCAAAAAGCCCATGAAAAAGAACCTTGGCATTCTGAGGTCAAGTTTTTATTTGACGTTTCTCAAGACAACCAATTGTGTATAAAAGAAAAGAAAATGCAAATCAGAGGAGGAAAAAAGGAGAACAAACCCACAAATCACTGACATGCTGATGGGAAACACTTTCACTCTTCAAAGAAATAATGAAATGGATGAATCAGCTGTGTCTGTATAAAACAAACAAGTCTACACAAAGGATGGCTTTTCAAGATGAAATACAATTTTTAAGGAATCCAAAATGCCACAGCAGGTTTTTCAATGTCACATTTAAAGGCATGTTTCTGTAGGTTAACTGGTAGATAATGGCACGATCGACACAAAGGTCAAGGATTTGAGGGAACACACAGGCCTACTGATACAATATATACATAATTACACTTTGAACTGCTATGAATAAAAGCCTAAATCAATAAATGTTAAAATGGGGCTGCAGCATCCCCGTGATCCTGTACAAAGGAGAATAGATGTGATTCATTTGAGTTTCATTTACTCTGTTGTCATTTACTCATGATGTTGTTCTAACCTGTACTTTATGTTCAACTTTGCTTTTTTCTTGTTCACCGACTTTCATTGTGTAATGCTATGTTTTACCCTTTTAATTTACTGCTGAACCAGGACCGTTCAACAGAGTCGCTATTAAACATTTTTTCCTTCACATTATTTAATAATTTGTCAAGACAAGTAGCGTATCTTAGTTAAGTGGAAAGGAGAATTGTTAACTGCATCAAATCAATCTCAATTTCTCAAATGGCAACAGTCATCCGGCATGATATAAATCACATTAACGTTAACTTTCGTAAATTTAACAATTTACTTTTATATAGTTTTTTTAAGCACAGTGTGACCGAAATATCGTTAACCTAAAAAAAAAATAAAAAGCTCCATGCTCCCCTTCTGTCTCTGTTTTTATCTTCTGTCACACAAAATAAGTCCTCACCTTGTCTCATCACAATATGATGCCAAAGCAAACACTTTTGTTTGAAGACTGTCTTAGGCTATTTGCTCAGACTGTAACAAAATCAATACCTCATGTTTTATCGGCGCTTGGAGTGTAGACATGTTTATTTTACTCCGAAAAATCAAGATTACCCTAGGGAGCTTACTTCTTGTGCGAGACAAACAAATCAGCCAAGATGGTGTTTGGAAAATGGGGCAAGTGAGATTGAAGGCAAATAGCTTGTTGCAGACAGTATGAAACTGGAATCAAAGAGCTGTCAGGTCTGAACGGAGGCATATCCTCCTGGCTGTAAGGTTGCAGAGCAGGAGAATGGTAGTGGGAATAAGATGATGGACAGGAGAGGGACCAAGAGGAAAGAATTTCATTAACCAGCAGGGTTAAAGCAGCGCTTGGTGTAAAAGTTGGCTGGAGGAGGGGGACGGTGATGACAAGTTATAAGGCAGACGTCTTACAGAGTACCATTTAATGTACTGAACAGCACCTTTAATCACTTCAGATGAAAAACATTGAGGAGACAGACGGCATCCCTGATGCATTCTATGGGCACTTTCATAACCTTTAAGTTGTTGTTTGTGACGGCTAGTAAATTGAGATTTGTAGTCAGCATTTGTGGGAGTCTTTTTATTGTACTCTGATTACCTGTTCAGGCAAACGTTTACAAAACAAATTAATAATGACAGGGTTTAAATGAAAAGGTGTTTGTACCAAATAAAAACTGCAATAAAAAAACAGTCAAAGCTAATTGTCTTTGTTATCATCTTTCTGCAGTTGATACCATGTGCTGAAAAACTGAAAGCCTAAATCTCTATTATTATCAGATTATGGTTATAAATCGTTACATTTTAACATTTCAATTGTAACAACTTACATCTCATTTTCTCATATTATTATGAAAAGTTGATCTTTACATCTGTAAGAACAACATACTGTAAATGTTCTCCATCAGAATGTCATTAGCTCTGAGGCATACTTTATAAAACAACAGTAGCAGTTACTAAGAGGAAGAGTGTGTTTGTTGATGAGGGGATAAAGAAAGGCATGTTTCTGTATGTAGTAAGCATGCTGTTCATGTATTTGTAAGCTATTTGATAGATGTTGCGACAGGAGTGTAGTGATGCGATGGTAATGAGCCTGTCGGCCATGGCTTGACCTATTGATACTGCCTAGGGGAGGAATAAGTCTTTTACCTCTTTCTTATTCTACCCTCATCCCATAGGTACTGTTGTTGCTTTATCATCTGTCTTTTCTATGTTAATCAGGAAATCACATGTACGCAAACACTTGTATCATGGGTCACTTGCTTATGTGTGTATAACCAGCATTAAAAAACTTTTATCTTACAGAAAGTTAAGAGTATCAAGAAAACAAGGTAACACTTTATTTTAAGGACCAACTAATATAAGTCACTAGTTGTTTAGTAGCATGCATATTACTAGCACATTATGTGTTATTAACACTCTTAAATAAGAGAAAGAAAAAATGTAAATGCTCTAATGGAGTGAAGATAATTCATACATCCCTTAGAGCTGAACTAAATTACTAAATATTAAGTTGTTCTCAGTGTGGCAGGGGAAAACTATTTGGCTTGTTGGCTAGGAGTGTGCTTGACTGAATGAAGAAAGGAGGAGGCAGGAAGTTTCATTTAGTCTGAGGAGATGCAGAGTGTGTCTATTGATCTGCAGACTTATCGATACTCTTAACACGAGAGGGTCATTTGTTTCACCATCCCCCTACAAAGAGAGTGAACTGACTTTCCTCATTGTGCCTGTGTGTGTGTATACTATTATTAAGTTTCTGTGTTTATCTGATGATTGTTTTTATCAAATGAAATGCTTGTGAAGCCGCTTCAGGTTCGATCAGGTTCATGTGAAGTGTCTTTGATGAAAATGGCACAAATGTACAGTAGATAAAACAGTAAACATACTTTATGCCTGATTAATATTCACAGACATGGGTCTATGTCGTGATTGAAGTTTACAACACTTATCCAAGTTTTGCCAAATCCTGCATTGCAGGAATCATAGGGCCTTTATATTATACCCAGCATGCCTCTCTGGTTATATTTTTGTGTGACAGCATGTATTTGTATCTCAATCAGTCAACTCGTTGAGGTGGTCCACTCAAAACAAACCACCTGTATAAGGATCAGCAGGCAGAGTGCAGAACAGTACACCCCCAAAACATATGCTACTAGACAGGGAAGACATCTAATATGATGGCAAAGGGTGATAAAAGATCTGGTCATCTGACAGCTATGTAAATGGAGTCAGGCTGCACTTTATTTTCTCAGAGTTATAGAGCAGTCTATTTTGTCTAGTGAGGAGCAATGGAGAAGGATTTTAATAAGCGATGGACAGATGCCTGAGAGTCTAGTCTCAGTGCTCACTAAAATTTTGAATGTGCTCCTAATGTTTGCAAAACTAATGACCTGCATGTGTGTGTAAACAGAGGAACTGGGGTCAGCATCAAATTATGGAGTAATTGCTTCAAACACGCTTTGAGCAGTGTGTTGAAAGAAGGTGGAAATTCCAAACAAACACACTGCCAATACAGAGGCCTGAAAGACTGAGCAAGCGTAAGAGGTAAAACTCCACTTTTGGGATAAATAAAAGAAAAACAGTCCGGAAATCCAATAACAATTTAGGAACATTCATGCATACAGTATATAAGATTAAGCTTTTCATTAATCCAAATGATTTTGTAATTTTGACACATTCAATGTATTTTTGCCTATTGCTACAAATATACCCCAGCGACATTTTTGTGGTACAGGGTCATATATATATATATATATATATATACACACACACACATAACATTTTGCTTAATTATATTAAAATGCAATAAAATGGTACTGAGTTCAAGCAGCTTTAAATAAATTTGAGCATTTAGATGGATAGCATCAATATTGGCATGTGAAATTTTTCGCAAGGTTTAATTTAGCTATTTTACATAATTATTTACAAAAAATATTTAATTTCTATTATTAGCATTTTTTTTACTTTAACTTGATTTTTATTTTATTTTATTGCTATTAAACAAAAATCCAAAAACACATACTGTATAAATCGAGGTGCATATTGGCACTTACTTGTTTTGGTGCTTGGAGCCCTGCAGGTGTGCATGATACTGTGCCACTGAATTCAGTGTGACACTGCAGACATCACATGTGTAGCAGCGTTTTAAACCTACACAGAAAAGAGACACACACAAATTTGGTTTTTAGCAACTACTAATTCAAATGCACATAATCCAACATGACAGTCATAGTAAGAAAATTCAGCTGTGAAATCTGATCGCGTATGTCTTTCAATGACATCATGTTAACAGCATTTAGAAGACAAAAACGATTTTACTGTATTTAGAGTAAATCACAAAAAATAACATTACATGCATATCCTTTGACTATCTTTTGTCTACAGCCTCTGCGCCATGCTCAGCCGAAAGCAGAGTGGTCAATAAAGCCTTATCATGTCATTCCTGAGAACAGAAGGACTAACTGGGGAATGAGATAACACTGGTCTCTATTTCTCTCAGTCAGCCGAGGCTCAGCACGGGTCACTGCTCGGCTGTGTTTCGCAGTTCTGCCTGATCAACTCTCCTGATTACCGTACCCTGAGGGATTTGTGTGTGCGGAGAGAATCAATTAAAGAGATATAAATATAGAAATGTCAACCCTTTTTATTTATTTATTTCTGTTTTTAAGAACAACTATGAAATTACAATGGAGGGTCTCTCCATGAAATGCGATCGGTGTCTAGGGAGAGGGACCTTAGAGGAGGCAAGTTCCTCTGTTCTTGTATGTGTGTGTCAAGTGACCTTATAAATATTTGAGAAAGCCATGTGGCTTGTAATTTTGCTTGGGCTGCTGATGTTGTTGCACCCGTAAGGGCAAGACAGGGGAAGCCACAAACTGTGACGCTCTTGGGCAGTAATGAAGAAATATAAGTACTGAAAATTGAAATTTGTACAAAACAAAATATGACTTCATATTGTTATTCAGTGTGGAAGCTACTCAGAATTGTTAGTATATTTAACATGAAATTGAATATATGCTTAATTTAGATGATGAACAACCACGAAAGCTACCTCAAAATTGATTTGATGTTGAATAGTTTATTTAGTAAACAAGCGTCTTTATTATATATAACAAAATAACAGAGCATGCTGACAGCCTATGCTATAAAATAAAATGCGACAAAAAATACAGTAATGTAGCATCCTGTCACACTTCTACCTGTTGGAAACAGTACAAGTCAGTAGCAATAATACTTATACTGAGTTATTCTCTTTTGCCTGTTTGTGTGTTGACTCTAGACAGCAAAAAGCTTGTTGCTAACGTGACACAGCAGCACTTTGGCTCTCTATCAGTGCTGTTTGCTGCCTGCACCCCCCGTTATGGATTAAGCGTCCCGTGTAATTGCTGTCATGTTGCACTAATGATATTGCAGCTGAAAAATGGCCTTTGCAATCTCCTCCTCTCCAAATTGAGTTAAACCCATAAACAACGTTCGCAGGAGAAGGGCATTGAGAAATTAATGTCGTACTGTTGATTCATCATCATGCTTAATTTTACTCATTCTCATACATCTAGAGATTGCTGCCTCTGTTGATATTTTGTATTACAGCAGGTTGGCAAAAAAAAAAAAAAAAAAACTGACACTGACAGACCAGGAACAAAGTCTTCCTTGTGTCTATCTGTGTTATACCCAAGAGTCTGATTATTTCTGCCACTGGGCAGCCAGCAGGAGTTTTTAAAACTTGCTAATCATATCAGCAACAGTGAAACTGAAAAGCACAGCAAAAAATGTCCTTTCCCTCCACAACTTTTTAAAGCTTCAAAATTCATGGTCATAAACAAAATATATTTATTATGACTTCAGCAGTTTAACATTTGTACAGTGTGCCCATGGTTTGTCTCAGGCTGATGGCCCAGAAAGAATTTGCATATTTTTATTGCGTTTTCTGCACAGATATTTTTGGGCAGAAATTTCTGCATAATTCTGCATGTAAAGTTTTGTGGGTTGACCACATCATCAACTGTTCGATTTAGCTGGTATATTTTATTGGTGGAATAAATACACCCACTAGCTTTAATCCCCCCCCCACACACACATACTCTTGGGTACTGACATTGAGAGGATGTGGCAGAGCCGTGTAGCTTGCGATGACTCCCAGCTGGCCTTATGACGGGGCGCCTCTCAAATGCTTTTTGAAAAGGTGAAATAATGGAGCACCGCCCAGGCATCCATCAATGTTAGCCAGCCGTTCCGCTTGTCGCGCTACCCACAGAACACATGAGCAATAAAGAGTCGACCAGTGCGCAGCTCCTATGAAGTCTCTCTCATCTGTGTCACCCTTGCCTCAGATTTATTACCATTAGCACAGAATTTCCTCCAAATGTGAACAGAGGAATCACACGTGGAAAAATAAGATGGAAAGTTGCCTCTTTGATATCCCTGTTTCACAGCATATATATGCTGTATATTACTTTTCACAGAGCACAATACACCCATTTTCATAGCATATGGATGCAGATAAAGACTCGCTTAAATAGAAATGTAGAATTTCAGAGGAAATAATTTTTTCCATACACTAGGAATTACATTTTGACCATTTGGCTAAGAATGTTATTCAAAAGAAAGATGTGAAGTAGATGGAATGGAACAAACAGCTTGCAGAATTCCTAGAGCACAATAAAGTTTAATGATGCCTTTTGGGATATTATCACCTCCTCAGGCTTCTGGTCTTGTCAGGGATCATAACACCACTGAACTGGGACATGCCTTGGGACATATCACTTGCTGAGATTCCCATCTGCCGATCCTACAGTTTATCCAACTTAAACTAGTTGGAATAATAGTAAGACGATTAGTCACTAATCATTACACTCTGAAAGTAATTTCATTTTGCCATCATTAGCCATATAAGACACCAGGACACACTCACCACAGCTGGGATTTCTACACTAATGTGTAGCAACTATTGGACTTTTTAAAAAGTTAAACGTTAGCTTGGCCATCTTTCATTTGCTATTGTATATACAGTGGTGTTCAAATGTTGGCTGATGACTTCCCTGAGGTAAATCAAATGCTACGTGACATTTTGTTTATCAGCCGTTGTAATGATGTCCTTCCATGGTTGAAGCACTAATTGAGCAATTACGTGAGGGGTGAGATGTTCATTCATATATATTTTACATTAAAACTACTAATAAAGAGAAAGGAGTGATCACGCTCTGCACTGGTGTCTGAACTGAGCTGTTATACGCTGATTTGTAGTATCACATCAGAGAGCATAAAAACAGCATTGGAATTTTGATTTATTCGCCACATGTGTACGAAACCGAAATTTTCTCTACAAATACATGTAACGTTACACCCTTAATACACAAATTACATATACAGTGTACACAATACTACTGCTGCTACTACTACTAATTAGAAAAAATGCACGCCCACATGCTTTTTCCTATCTGGCATCTATAGGACAAGCTCTCTGGCAAGTTAATCATATATGAACTTTAAGGCAACCTCGGTTCATCTATCTTTACCTCCAGACATCTGTCCCCTGATGGTACTGCACAGATCTAGATTTGATTGTCTCAGTGAGCCAGAAAACCAAAGCATATGTTTAAAGAGAGAAACTAGTATAGTATTATTCTGTAAAGTACAAGATATTCCAACTATTACATCATTTACATGGGCAGTGATCATGAGGGCAAAGGTCACATTCAAAGCACCCTATCATATTCAGCATTTTATCAGCCACTAACTTGTCATACAGGCTTGAATCAGCATGTTTGCACTGTAAATAGACAATGTTTCTGCCTCAATTTGTCATCAGATCTGCTGTGTATTCAAACATGAGCAAAAATATGCTAAACAACAATGAATGAGAAAAATATGCCCATATTTGTACAGTGACACGCAGATGGCATCTAAATGGTGGGTAATTCAGCAAACACTGATCCACTTCTGCTCCAGAAGAAAACATATCAACCATATCAAATTGAAAAAGCCCATGGCTAGTGGCCATATAATACAATTCATTTAGCATCTTCCGATTACATTCACATACTAATAATTACAGTACCTCAATTATGTGATAAATGTACATAATATAGTTTACCCAAAATGAAAATCTGGCCACTATTTACATATGACTTTCTTTTTTTCTGCAGAAAACATGTGATGTTGTTAAACCAGTTTCGGGAGGAACGTTGACGCATGATTCTCCACGGCTGGCACCGCATAAACCTACTCTGTTCAATCAAAACTACAAGCCTCCTCCTTAAATAAACTCACTTGCTTCCCTTCCCTATCTCGTTTCGCATTCCCTCCTACGCCCCTTCTCCCGCCTAGTTTCACTCCTTCCCGCTCCAGGAGGGTACGAGGGGTTCGAGCCAAGCTCAGTTCTGACAATTGCTGGTGTGAGATGTCTTAAATTAAATCTTTTTCCAGGACGTAGAAGCCACAAAAATAGCGCAATGCTTTTGTCTTTGCAAAATCATTTTACAAGAGGTAACATCTTCCTAATACAATAATTTCAATAAAGCCTAAGAAAATACAGATAACACCTTCGCATGAAATCGCAACAACCACAAACACTCCTCGATCGTTTTCAGAGTGGCACATAAGACTAATGGCTTGTACACTGAAGCACTAGGCAAGAAGAATGTAATTGCAGTCCTTCGGAGTGAATATGCTGATTACCAGACGAGCCAAATTATATCTTCAAACTTGTCTTTCCAATTAACCAGCAGGACTGTGTTAGGGTAGATGGAATTTGTCATAGGCACTGCCTGACAGGACACATACACACACACACACACACATAGAAAAACTCAGAGAAAAGATCCATAATCACTTCTGAAATCATATCAGTGTGAATTATATCAGCATCCTCTGTTAAAATGAGAACAGCTAATCAGACTTGATTGATAACATGTTTGAAATTGAAGCTCTTTTCCTCAAAGGCAAACCAAATCATTAGCTAAAGTCCAGTTTTTAACATTCCTTTTGGTCACTGCATTGCTACAGGTACATTAATAGCTAAAGAACTGTATGAGATCAAGCAGGTTATAATGCTGTTTTATTGAATATGTGTGACCCTGGACCACAAAAGCAGTCTTAAGTCGCTGGGATATATTTGCAGCAATAGCCAAAAATACATAGTATGGGTCAAAATTATAGATTTTTTCTTTTTTGCCAAAAATCCTTAGGATAGTAAGTAAGAATTATGTTCCATGAAGGTATTTAGTAAATTTCTTACCAAATATATATGAAAACCTAATTCTGATTAGTAATATGCATTGCAAAGATCTTCATTTGGACAACTTTAAAGGTGATTTTCTCAGCATTCAGAAAACCACTGTGTATAATTCCAACAGAACGCAATGTTGGATCACATCAAGGGCTTCCTCCACTTCCTCTAGCGAGTGCTGAGAAAGAGGAAAATAATCCCGATTTGCTGCCTCTGCTTTAAAATACTATGGATTGGCCCTCTAGTGAGTTGGGATTTTGTTCCGTGTGCAATGCTAAGTGTTAAAAGGATGGGTTGGATGAATGTGAGGGTGAAAATAGCAACTACACACTCATGAAGTACATGAGGAAAATGAGTGAGAGTGAAGAGCAAAAGAGGATGAGACATTCTGCTGAAAAACAAAACTGTTACACACATATTACTTCACATGTTCTATTAAATTTTAGTTCTAAAATTCCACAAAAGATAAAATAAATATAAGGAGTAAATAAAAGGAGAAAAAAGGACTTGTAAATAATGTTTATAATTCATTCATAATAAATATGATATTTGAATATATATATATATATATAAATATCATGTATTAAATGTGTATGTATATGTATTGTGTTAAACCTTTAAATACATTTTGATCAGTACATGTATATCATGAATGATAAATGTGTATATACCTATAAATAACATAATTATATATATTACCTGTCAACTTACTTAACCCTTCTGAATCAATAATTTTAATCAATAATTGCTAAAAATCATACATATTAAATTTTTTTTTTGTTATATTTAGCTTTCTTCATCACCAGCTGCACCAAGGCGCAAAACTCTTGTGTTTTTGAGGTAACATTCAACTGGTATCATCTGTGGATAGTGGCCCCTTTTCTATAGTTTAAATAAATGCAGGAGAAGCACTTGATGTTTACCCTCCCAAAAAACTACAGAACACAGAAGTAACAGTTGGCCCCCTTTTTGTGTAAATAAAAAGGTGTTGCAATTCAAATCAGCAGGAGCAGAAAACGTGCCATGCACTCACAGATACACACACGCACACACACATTCATGAGAAACCACGCAGACATAGTGCTCAACAGAAAAGCTATGAATATTTCATGATGTTGCAGTCTTCAAAGTGTGACTGCGTGCCTCCCTCTCTGATGCTCTGAACATCAGACAACACTCAAAGGATGCCCGGGACAGATATATGCACACAGAGAAAAATGCAGAAAAATCTAAGGCGGGCAGACAGACGGGGAAGAAAACATGGGATGGATACTGAAAGAGAGACAGAGGCAAGTGTTGTAGGTGCTAACGCTTTGTGTGAAAGATGAGCCTGCCACCAGCAGCTCCCAGCCCGATGAATTAGACAGCAAGTTCTCCCGCAACATTTCCCTCTCTGCCAAACTCTCTCTCTCTCTCTCTCTTGCTCTGGCCGTTAGGGTGATTTGCCACATCATTACTAATTGATAATCATGTTGGAGAGAAGCCATCAGAGGCATACTACCGAATGCTGCGGTGTCTACGGTGACATTTCCTGGCTGGAGTAATGACTAGGTGACATTAGTGAGAGACCTTGCAGGGCAGACAGTGAGAACGGGCAGCCGAGGGGAAAATTGCAGAGATGGTTGGCCCATCTATTTTTCCCTCCTTAACCCAGTGAAGAGGAAATGTGTGTGTGAAAGATCAGCTTTGGGGCAGTACACCGTCTGGCTATTTCTAAAGGTCCATTTTTGTCCTGGTCTTCCTAATGCTGAAGTAAATGCAAAATAGATATATATAGTAGAGCCCGGCGATAACTGTAATACCTTGCGCCAGTTTAAACAGAAAGAAGGTGTAAGTCACAGAGGACAATTAGGGGTAGGTGATAAAATGCTAATAACAATAATTCTTGCAAAATAATTATTTGATATATAACAATAAGAGTTTGATAAATGTTCAATGTTTATGCTCCAAAAGTGGAATGAAACAGCGCTACTTAATTTGAGCTGTGCCACCAGTGTTGCCAACTTCTTTCAATGGAAAGTTGCTAAAGCCAGCTTTAAAAAGCTGATAAATGTAAAAAGCTGACAGGGATCTTCCCTACTTAAAAGTGTTATCTAAAACTCTGATCTTTAGGCCCCATTTACAATAGTGCATTTTAGTTTTAAAACTAAAAACACTTTTAAAAGTGTTCAAAAGTGTTCTAGATTGAAAACGATCCTTATTTACACTGGCATTTCACCGTTTACTCTACACAACCTAAAACGCATGTCACATGACCATTTATACACGTACAACCCTAGGTATCTATAGATGTTGTTTCAACAACAAAACAAACATCTGCTTTGACATCGACATTGCGACGTGCGCGTGAGCGATAGCTACATCGCCGGAGCATACGATGTAAAGGGTAGCAGCCTATGATGTATTAAGAGAACGGTAGCACACAGTAAACACGAGTTTTAGCGCGGATGTATAGCCAAATTACACTGTAGCCTTATTCGGACGGGACTAGTTTTCTAAACTACTGTACGTGTGAGCTTTGATCCTTATCACCAGTCGTCCGTGATCTTCATGTACCGTTTGGATCGCATTGGTATTAGCTGCACAAAACCTGCGCGCTGACAGACTTGCGCATTACTAGCGCGTCTGATCGCGGCTGCGGATAAATGCGCTTGCATTTTCTAATGATTTTATACAAAACTGATGAACCGTCAGTTATGTTTTCAGAGTAGAGCAAAACATCTGATACATGGAAAAGAGATCTGTGCTTAAGTCTGAATGCAGCCAAAGACAATACTATTTCTGTAGTCCTTTGTATACTCAAAGAGCACTTTTTAAAATGCGTAATAGTTTTAAAAAAGTAGCCTGTTAATATAATGATTAAAAAAAGTACATTTTGCACAAAATAAATGTGATTTAAAATGCCATGTGCAGTAATACTGAATAAGAATGTCATAATCTCCTGGTTTCACAGACAAGGCTTAAGCTAGTCCCAGACTAAAATGTATGTTTGAAATGCTTTTACTCAAAATATCTTGCTCTGACATATCTTAAAATTTTGTAAAAGATGCATTAATATCTTAATTTAACTAACTAAAAAATAATCTATGCCCACCCCTAATTTGTACATATCGCAATATATCTCGCAGGAAAAAATATATCACAATGTAATTTTTTCCCAATATCGTGCAGCCCTAGTTTAAACCCTAGCGTGGGCAAGAGTTCAGTGTTCGGCTCGATCTCTGACTGCCCCCCGAAGGCGTGAATCGAAAGAAAAGGTGGAGAAGGGGCGGAGGTGGGATGCATAAAGCGAGATGCGGGTGAAATGAAAGCTGGAATATTTATAGTGAAGGGGAAATGAATCGATTGGGTGCGAGCTAACAAGGGAATGATTAGATGATGAGCCACCAGCCGTGCATGATTATTTCGTCAAGCGTTCCTCTCGAAATTGTTATTTGCAAAACATTCACTAAAAATGCAAACTCACTCTGTGCCAGCAAGATGTGCTTTAAGGACGAGAAACGAGGGGTTTCCCCGGTAACGGCTGTAGTCAAAGCAGCTCTGAGCTTACAAATGCTGCCTTATATGCCGAATGAAATGAAAATGACATTTTCTAGAGAGAGTCTTCCTTCAGAAATACAGTGATATAAAAATCACACCCTGGTTTGATTTTTAAACGTGCATTACAATAACGTAACACAGACTGGAAGTTAACTTAGGTCCAGGCATTTCCGCCCGATGAAACCATGCATAGATAGATGCTCTACGTGCTTTAAGGTTAGGGTGGGATGGGATGGGAATCTACCACTGCATATCTATGGTTGCAACAATGAGCAAGATGTTATTGTTTACTCGGTTGTCTCTATTTTGCTTCGTTTACACTGTAAAGCAATGCTGACATTTTTAAATGAAAACAGGGTCTGCAGCATTTTCAAAAGTCTCAACCAGTTTTCAACCTCTAAAACGCCAGAGTATTGGAATTCTATCCTCAAGTGAAGTAAAAAGTTTATTTTTTCTTAAAGCAGTTTATTTTCTCATTCGGCACTCAGCCTTATTGTTTTCCATTTTAATCTTGTGCTGACAGAGTAATAGTCACTATGAGCCAAGTCTTGTGTGTGTCTTCCATTAAACAAGGTTGCTCTGAAATCAGCATCCATCACTTTAAGCTAGGGATAACCTTCAGTCCAAGCAAACTAAACCTAACCACAGCTCATCTCAGTCTCACAGCACCAATCTCTCCAAAGCTTTGATCTGCACTGCATTGAGTCCTTTTAGCTTTAATGAGTTGAAGCATCCCATGCTACTTGCTACTTGGAAGCCCTTACAGCAATGACTGCTAGCCTGGTCTCTTTCTCTCTCACCGAATAGAAAATTTATTTGTAATTGTTATTGACATAATGTGAGACATGAGAGCACATTCTTCATCCCTCAGAAATTAATAGACTGTATCGAAGTCCCTGGACGCACAAACCTATTGCTTTTATTCTCTTGGAGCCCAGGCTTGGGAAGAGGCAAGGGAAGTAAAAGACACATTGAGAAGTTTTATTGTATTATGTGAGTGCTTCCATTAATCTATCGAGGAAGTGAGCCCCACGGCACCAACTACCGCTCTGAGCTGGGAGTAGCCTTCAATACAAAAAACACTGTGAAATATAACATGAGCAACAGAGGTCAATCTTTGTGACCTCACAGTTTGCCAATGAGATCTCATACCTTGAAAATCTAAGAGGTCATATAAAAAATCACACAACTCTGAATTCTTTTTCAATGTAGTTACTTTTGAAGATATCACAGCATCAAAGGAAAATGAATTGTTTTTTTTTAAGTCTTAACAAAATTTAACAAAATTATAAATAAAAAAAATACTGAAGCCAAAAACAGTTCATAAGCTTTTCAAACAACAACAAAAAACTTTGATGAATACTGATCAAGTGACACTCAAAGAGCCTGAGTGCTACTTTTCATTTTAATTGTAATGCTGATTATATAATTTTATGATTATAAATATTTACAAGAAAAATGTAAAACAGATCCATTTTGAAGAATGGTCTTTAAGACTTTTGGACCTCACTGTAAATACTTCTGGGGTTGCTTATTTCAGTGAAACAAATTATTAATCTAAAATACCGAAATTATTTCATAAAAAACATAGGGAAAATATTTGCATGTATTCAATCGATTTATGCGTAAACCTCAATTACTATTAAATGGCATCACACCTGCCGTAGTCATTTCAAGCTTAATTATATGACACAATAATTTTGCATAACCAATTCATTTCTAGGCAGTTGCACTGGCCAATATAATCGGCATATTCATTTCCTTCAAAGACCTGCAGGACCGTAAAGCAATACAAGTCTTTTATCAATCAGTTCAATGCTCCATCTATTGAACTAACAGAAAAATTTATCATGCAGCCATAAACAGCGTTTATGTTTGTACCTTTCATCTCTCCCATGTCTAATGTCTTCCCTAGTTGTTCCAGAAGGTCTGCGCGTGCTGCATTTTTCTTGTGCTTTTTGCCGTCGTAGTGTTGCTGAGCCATTCCAGGATTGTTGAACCAAGCATTGCACAGCTGACAGTAGCGATCAGAATCCCGGTGCTGACGGGTCGAGCTCACAAGTGAGGTTTCTGAGGAGGGTGTTTTCACTGGACTAGGTGTCACCTCTGAGGAAATAAAGCGGGACCACAATTAGAATGGAAAAATTATTTAAAACATGATTTATTTTATATTTATGTATTTAAAAGGGTCATGAACTGAGAAATCCAAAATTCTTTGATATTTTGACATATAAGCCTTTGTGCTATAAAAATATCCTTTAAGCTTCAGAACCCAAAACTTTCTTGTTAGTCTGAAAACAGCCTATATTAAAAGCCAATCTGCCGACAGCTTGCCGAATGTGCTATTTATGATGTAATACTGTGGCTAAATACAGCCTTTGCAGAAGATCAATGTCTGCTTTTACACCGCTGTCTGTTAAACCTGCGCCCACCAATTTGCACATGTAACGTAAATAACAGCAAACACAGGTCTACACAGAAAGAAAACAATAAAGATGGCTCAGAAGACAACTGTGCAAAACTCTTCTGCAGTGCAAAGTTGTGGAAAAATGCATGCATCACCTTTCTTTTTCATCATAATGTTAGGAAAAAATTGATGGATTTTACTTTTTTTTTATTTTTTATTCCAGACTGTGTAAGTAGAACATGGTCCTATGTTCATTTCATTGTACTGCAGATGCCTTTACAAACAAGGCACAATTTGATGCAGGATATTCAGGATTGAAACTAAAATGCTATGACAAGTATATTGGATCTGACAGTAATGTTTTTGTAAAAATGTTGATGACATTATAAAAGTGGACCTCAGAGAACAGGACAAAATAAAAAGTAACGGCAGTTCATGACCTCTTTATGATTTCAGATTCGAGTGCAATAGCAAAATATGCTGGGGAGGTGTGTTTGGAAAATCTGCAGAAGTTTGGCAACCAGGTACAAGATGGTCAATTCTGTAGATTGCTATATAAAGTTTTAGGCAATGGCCAAGATTCGGTGCTCTCTGGGACATATATTGGGAGAGATTCACATTTTTTCCTCCATATTTCCATTTTACTCTCTAAACGTTTGCTGGAACCTGGGTTCAAAGTTATTGCTTAACAATGCTGGAGAAATTGAGAACATTTACAAATCATAAATGTTTGTTACTCTCCACTAAACTTGTATTATGTTATTTAAAATATATGTACACTACTATTCAAAATATGACATTAAACACTTAAAGATTTCACTTTCCAATAAATGCTGTTCTTTTGCACTGCATATTCATCAAGAATCCTGAGGAAAAAGAGATATGGTTATATTTTATTTAAATTGTCAGAAATTATTTATATTTTTCATTCAAATTTAACTCTGTAACACTACTGTTTCCATCATCATAAATCTCAGTGACATGAAAATGCTACAAAAACAGATTATTTTTCCCTTATTGCTGTTTTAGAAGCTTAGAGTATAGAATATTCTATGCATCTTTCTGAAGAAAAATGCTTTGTTCTAGATGAAGAGGTGAGGGCCAGGGTTAAGGTTTCACAGTTTGTACTGCTTTGATTCTATACTGCTTACGTCACAAGGGGCACACAGTCTGCTTTAAATCATGTAATGTTGCCATTTCTTATAAAATGATCTGCCAACTGGCAATAAACTTTATTTTATTCACTTGCCAAAGCCAAGTTTTACTCTCATTTGGCCCTTTAAGTGTATGATTTTGGTAGTTGCAATCCAGATAGCTTGAGGATTTTTGGATTTCCTCACGTACATGCTCAGAAAGCAAAAGAAAACTCGCCCAACAAATTGTGTGATGGCATTTTACTGTTTGAATAACCCAATGAAACAAACTAAAGTATGTCTTATTCTTGTATTCTTCAGTGATTCTAGTTGTAAATTATTTTCCATCTTGACAGCAACATCCCAATTACTGAGATTTTATTCATCATTGTGTTTGGATGTGTCCTCTGCTACATAACTAACAAGCTGTTGCCAGTGACTTTATCAGGAAGATGATGCTCTGCATTGTTTCTGACAGTCCTGCATTTGACCCATAAACACACACAAAGCTTTTCTCATTTATCGTTGTGCATGGATGCCGCCATCACCACAGAGCAGACCAAATAAAAAAAAATACACCAGAGAATCATAATGCCAGGCCAAACAATCAGTTTAACACCTCAGTGGCTGTCCACTCTGCCATGGACAATGTTTACAAAAGCTCTGTTCAGCCTCGACATCACATCCAATTTTTGGCAGAAGGGACAATTGGAAAGAATGAGCCACTTCCTGTCTGAGTTTATTAGTGTTCATAGGTGTTATTCAGCGGTGAGAGTGAACTGACCCAATATCTTTGAAAGATTTGAAAGACTGACTGCCTGTTCTCCAGCTTTATACTTTATATATGATTTGATACATAAAGTGCATTAGTAGTGACTGCAAAAGCTATGTCAGGGGCTAAAGAGACTCCGCAGAAGCTTTCTACAAAGCTTTGATTTATTAGAATGTCTGTAAAAACTGGAAGGTCCACGAACAAAAAGACACATTAAAAAGTACCCTTGTTGTGCACAGAAATTTATACCCAGCCAAAACACGTGCATTATTCCTTCAATCTGTTTTTCACTTTTCTTTTGCATTCTTTCCAGCAGAGTTGATAAAAGTATAATGCATGCTTTGGATAGGACACAATATTTAATTCAGGCAATTAACAACCACTGCTGCAGAAATTAAATTTGATACCGTAAATTAAAATGCTACATGAGATGAAAATATAAAGAAGATAAATGAGCTGCCACAAAAGAGGGCGACAGCACATGAGCAGGCAACTTAATTTTGAGAAAGCTTAATCTAGTTTATTTTTAACTGACGGTCATTCTCTAAAGAAATGTTGTTTATTGCAGGGCCTTTGAGTTCTTGGCACAATAAAAGACAATATATTTGCATTTAAGCCATTAAATTAATTAATCCTGCCTGAAGTGTGATCCTACAGGAAATGTACATAGCATTTATTGTGTGGCAAGGCTTAGCTGTCTATGAAGAACAAATGTTAAAAGTGTGAAGAACATATACATTTAATAAATGTGACAGTAAAGTATAGTAAATAATGTCTAGAGTACGAACGTAACCCGTTACATATGGGAACTAGCCAGAGAGACCAAATGCCTTGGAGCTTTATACAAAAGGCCAATGAATATTGGCGTGCACTTGATTGCGCTCAGGTGCACCTCATCACTGTGTGAGTATAAAAGGGCATGAGGAGAGTGCACATGCAGACTTTCGCTTCAGAGCCGAAGCCGTTCTGAGCTATTTCAGGAGACCCCCTCTCCGAGTTTGGAGACCGATACGAGATCCGCGAGATCCTGCTTTCAAGAGTTCCTGCTTTCCAGCTCTCTCTTCTCGTCGTTTTATCTGGGCGGCTGTCAGTGGATCCCGTGGACTGGTAGCCTTTTTAAAGGCTGGATGTGCCAGTCATCTTACGAATCCAGCGAGCAAAAAAAACTTTTTGAGTTGCCGCGTTAGGTCTTTCCTGGGCAACCGGGAGAAAGAGCACATTTTGAGATTTTGAGCAAATGAGATGTCTTCAGCAGCATTAGAGGGTGAGTCAGATGGTGAGGCTGAAGCCGACTCGGGAGGGCGCCGCACTGCAGCGACCAGTCCCTATCCCCGCCCCGCTATGGTCTGCCCCACTGCTGGCACGGCCGTCAATGTTCCCTTGATACCCCTGTCGATGCGGCTTGGAGCCTGAATAGCGCTCCCGGCCCCCTCGCAAGTGGTTGATTTTGACGGTACGCCTCAGCTATGCGATTCAGTTCGCCAGGCGCCCCCTCCCAGGCATCGCGCCATCCGCTTTTCAGAAGCCGATGCTGCCGTACTGCACGCGGAGCTTGCTATCCTGCTGGCGAAGGAAGCAATCTAGCCTGTCCCTCTAGCCGAGATGAGGTCGGGATGTTACAGCCCATACCTCATCGTGCCCAAAAAGAGCGGTAGGTAATGACCCATTCTGGATCTGGAAGCTTTGAACCGGTCTCTTTTTCAAAAAAAAGACGCCATTCAATATGCTCACTCTGAAGCGCATACTAAAAAAATATGCATTCGGAGCCGGGATGGGCACGAAGCCATCGACCTGAAGGACGCGTACTTTCATGTCTCGATTCGACTCGCCACAGACCCCTTCGGCGGGTTTTGTTTGAGAGTCGAGCAAATCAGTACTGAGTCTTACCCTCTGGCCTGTCCCTCTCTCTCCGCATCCTCAAATATCTTTTCACATGCACAGGGACATCGTGCTACGGCACCTCGCCAGCTGGGTCTTCAGGTCAGCTGAGAAAAGAATAAACTCTTTTTTCGGCTTGGAGCTGCACTCGATCGAAATGACTGCCCGCCTCTCCAGCTAGCATGCGCAGGCCATGCTGAAATGCTTGAATACGTCCAGGCACAAAACAGAAGTTCCTCTCAAAACTCAAAGGCTCCTGGGGCATATGGCAGCTGCAGCCATGGTCTCGTCGCTGTGCTTGCTCATATGAGACCGCTTCAGCGTTGGTTACATGATCGTTAGTCCCAAGATGGGCATGGCATCGTGGCACACTTCGGACTGGCGTTTTCCCGGAATGTCGCCGCCTATTCATCCCTTGGTCCGACCCTGCTCTTCTACGGGTCCAAGTGGCCTTAGTACAGGTTCCCAGGCATGCCGTGGTCATCATGAATGCCTCTTCCACGGGCTGGGGGGCTGTATGCAACGGGCAAGCAGCCTCGGGTCCCTGGACAGGGTTTCGACTGCTTTGGCATATCAGTTGCCTCAAGTTGATGGCAGTGTTTCTCAACTCGCCCGCCATCTGCTCCGTGGAGTCACAAGCGGCTGAAATCGCTGCACGCTATTCATGTTCCAGGGTTCTCAACCGTGCAGCCGAGAATCGGCTCTCACGGCAGTCCACCCACCCTGGAGAATGGTGATTCAACCCCAGGTAGCCCAGCTGATATGGAGTCACTTCGGTGAGCCCAGGATACATCTCTTTGCCTCCCCCGAGTCGACCCATTGCCGGCTGTTTTATTCCCTCCACGAGTCCCCCAGCGTGCTCGGCAGGGATGCACCGGCATGCAGCTGGCCTCCGGGGCTCAAATACGCCTTTTTCCCCAGCGAGCCTCCTTGCGCAGACCCTGTGCACCGTATGGCACCCGCGCCCCGATCTAGGAGCCTACACAAAATCTGGTTCCTGGACGGGACACGGCAGACTTCTCCAGCCTTTTAACGGTGTTATATCTCTTAGTGCAAGCTCCCTCTATGAGGCAGGCTTACGCTCAGGGATGGAGTCTGTTCGTCGACTGGTGTTCCTCTCGCGGAGAAGACCCACAGAAATGCAAACGCCTTCCTGCAAGAGAAGTTGGAGCGCAGGCTGTCCCCTTCAACTTTAAAAGTATATGTCGCTGCCATAGCCATATATCGCAATGCAGTAGAGGGCGAAACAGCTCATCGTTCGATTCCTTAAAGGTGCGCGTTGGGTGAACCCCCCGAGACCACACCATTTACCCTCTTGGGGCCTTATCATCGCCTTAAGTGGTCGCGGCTAGCTCCCCTCGAGCCTCTTCAGTCTTTGGATTTAAAATATCTGACACTGAAAACAGCGCTTCTCATCGCGCTCGCTTGCATCAAGAGGGTTCTTTATTCCACATGCGAGAACTGTGTGTTAGTCATGTGCTCCGCCCCCAACTTATGCTTCAGCACCACTGACAGC
>JAUCNO010000795.1:11400700-11422892 GCA_032353835.1 Enteromius viviparus | reverse complement strand
CCAAACAGGCATATCTTTAAATCTGAAAGTCATACAGACATGGGGGTGGCCTCGTTTGATTCAGGGCAGCAAGCAGCTAATCATGAGTCACTTAACTTTTTCCTAACCTCGCCCTAGCAACCACTATCGAGCACCTTAGCAACCCAAATCCAAACTGACATATCTTTCAATCTAAAAGTCATAGAGACATGGGGGTTGCTTTAGGTCACTCATATTGACTTTATAATTCAATTACTGGCAGCAGCCAAGCCACTCCCTAGTAACCAAACACTGTACCCTAGCAACCGTTTTGTAAGACCTATATCTTTGCATCAGAACATCGTATAGACATGGGAGTTGGTACTTCTGACTCATGTGAGCAAACCGAACAACAGACATGTTAGCCATGCTAGCAGTGCTACATGCTAATATTTATTAGCCAAGTGCTAATTCGTAAAGAGGTCTCTATCAAAATCAATAGCACATAGCGAGGGCAGAGTTTTGCCCCGGCAAGCTCCACTCACATTTTCTTCAGGAAATGTACTATCTAGTATTACTATTACTATTTATTTAGACATTTTATAATACCAATCTTTTGAAATAATAATGATAAAACACTATTTTTACTTTTTAGATTTTTACTTTATTGTTTTTATTATAATATTTTGATTTTTGAAGTCGTATATATTATTATATTAAAATCGATGTAATTTGTAAAAAATAACTCCTAATTTAATTAGTTTTATTGAGGTATTTTAATCATTAAATTGATTTCATTATTATAAATGTGAAATATTTGTGTAAAATACATATGCATAATTAAATGTTAAATACATTTAAATGAAAAGTTATTTAATACTTATTATTATTCATACATACTTATTAATAATAATATATCCCACAGGATACACTGTGGTTTTCATCCACCTGCCTTGTATGCCTATAAGATTACATCAGTTTGACATAGACAGACTGTGCCTCCATCTCAAGCGTTAGAATTGTGTAATTGATCCTAAACACTAGAAGTGATGTGGTGGGCCTCCTAACTATGCCATATGTGGCACAGCTGTCCAGCGAAGAGTGTAATTAATAAACACATTGGCCATTTACATGCACAGCCAGTAGGAAATCTGGTGACTAATGGATGCTGAACGGAACTGAGAGCTGCTGCAGCCTCTCTCTCCATTGGCTGAAATGGAAATGACACACAAAGCCTCTCTCTACTGTACACACTGTATATCTTTTGTGCATCCTCCTACAGGCAAAGGATTTCTGAGAGCCCACAGATCCCAGAGTGTTTCCTGCTCATTGCTATTGTGCTGTAAACAGGTCGGAAACCTAACATGCACAGCAGAGCACCGCATGACAGAGACCTAATGCAAGAATGAACACACACATAAACACAAATATGCAGACAGTCTGACAACAGTATTCTCAAACTCGCTGGGTTCACTCGGCTGCTTTTGTAAAGCTCCTTTTTTATGAAAGCACAGACAGACACACTCATCCGCCTTATTTTTAGGTCAATTACCCCTGTAGGCAAAAAGGCGGTGAGCAATGCTGTGCAGTGCAAGGCTGTGAGTGTCCGGATCGTTTAGACGCCTGTCCTGATCCTCCAGCCACAGACACTCATCTCCAACAGATCTCCACAAACATAAACACTAAGGTTGGGTATTTTGGGGGTATTTTTCAACACTGGTGCCGAACTGTTTTTATTTTTTTCGATAAATGATCGATACTTTAAAAAAATGTTTTAAGTAACTAAACATTTCCCAAAAAAGGATGGATTGGCCATTAGCACTATAAACACATGACGCCCATTTCATTCATATTAAATGCCAGAGGGTAACACATATCACAGAAGTAGCGGTACTCATAGCGGTCAGTGGTGCTATCACTGTAACGGAGTAGACAGAAGATAAAAACATTCTGAATGATAAGGAAAAAGGTAGACTTATCAGGGTTATTCAAGCCATCCCTGGTATTTTTTTTATAATAATTACATTTATTTATAATCCACCACTAATCAATGTAGTATTTTTACAGTAGCCTATGGAACATATTTTCTGCATCATTCCGTGACTAAAAGCTACATCAGATCACAAAAGAAAACATTTTACTTGTGTTTTGAAGTAAAAAGGTTATCTTTTGTTGGGTTTAAAAATGTGCTTTTAATTCAGAACATACGTTGCTACAAAGATTTGTTGCATTTGTATTATTAGAGCTTTCTGACTTGAGTTCAGGTGCATTTTCTCAGTTGGGAAATAATATTTCATGTGCAGTGCTGATACTTCTTACGTCCATTTATGGAAATATTTCAATCGATCGAGGCATGGCACTGATTCAGTTCTAGTTCATACAGGTTACTTGGGTACCCACCCCTTATAAACACCCTCCTAGAGAAGATTTTAGTGCTATGTGTGTGTTTATGTAAGAAGCACATACCTTTGGCTGTTATGGTAGGTTGTTCCCCCAGCAGAAGTTTGAGCCTCTTAGCATGGATCTTGCCTTGGTAATGAGACTGCGCTACCACCGCTGAAGTAAAGGACATGTTACACAGTGTACAGCACTTGTTCTTATCCACATCTCCCTCCTCACTCCCCTGCAACACATCAGACACATTTATCAAGGTCAGAGGGAGCAAGGGCATGGGGTTAAAAGAGGCATTCGGGAGCTTAGCACAATATTTCTCTCAGCTGATTTTCTCCTCCTAACCCCTGGAGCTCAAACCCCTCAGCAATGCTTGAGGGTAAATGAGCTACAAATGTAACAGAGTGAAGAATGAGAGCGAGGGGGGATGTCTTGATATTTTTTGAATTGCTTATGTGGCTCCTGGTGGGATGCAAACGGAGGTGATTTAACAGTAATGGGGTCAGTTTGATTGAACCATCAGAGCAGTAAGATCTATTACATACTTTACATCAAATACAAGATGTGAAATCTATGAAGCCATTTCATGACCGAGTTCATCTTCCTTGTGACGCATTCATCAGTATGTGCATAGGCTGAAGATGCAATAGAATTCACTTTTAGGGATGCTCGTCTATACCAAAAAGCAGACAATAACCGAGCAGTATACAGTATGTGACCTATGTTGGTGGAATGAGTCAGTATATACAGTTTAATTTTTGTGCTACAGCCAAAAGAAGAGAAAAATGTCAGTGTTGGTCGAATTTGAGGTTTTCACAAAAATGATTTCATTAAGCCCTCTTCTAGCGAACCCAATGCTCAAAAAAAGTAATTAAACATCTTAAAGTATCTTTTTTTGTACGCTTTTTGAGAGGAGTAACCTACCTTTTTCTCTGCTCGCAAATTGTTGGGGAAAAATCTGATGTGTAAAATTATATTTGATCCATGCATTACGGTAGGTCTTAATATAGATGTGTCTCAATGTTAATCAAACATTAAAAAAATGTCTCTTGATTAAACTGCTGTTTATTTGCATCTTTTTTTTTTTTACTGTATCTTTCTTTTTGTCTAGTTCCAACAAGTCTTATATAATTTTTAATGGAGAAAATTAAAAAGAACACATTTTTGTGCTCATTGTGACTCATTTTGACAGCATGGGTCACATATATTAAAGTCCCATATTGCCCATGAAAAAAAAAAGAAATAAAGAAACAATATAATTATAAATTATAAAGAATAAAGAAATAAATATAACTTTAAATGATAATTATTCAATTATTTGTGTTATTAAACATTCATTTCAAGTTATTTAGTGATCTTTTAATGCATTGAAACAGAGCAAATGTAATATTTGTAATGTCGCTAAAGATTTCTATACCAAATAAATGCTCATCCTGTGACCCTGAGGACTAGAGTAATGGCTGCTGGAAAATTCAGCTTTACAGCCTCAATAATAAAACCAATTTACATATTAACATACATTTACAGTTGTACTTTTATTTTAAAATAAATAACAAAGGAAAAGAATGAATAAAGCAAAGCTGTATTATCAGATGATAACCAGAATTCTGTCCTGTACAACACCCCTCATTGATATCCCAACTGCTACTGTACATTAGATTAACACACTGGGTGCTTCAACATCACCAAAACAGAAATAAGGCAACGAACCTGATGTGATGTCTTTCACTTTTTCTTTTTCTTTTTTTTTTTCATTCCACCAACTTTTCTCTCTCTTCCTTTCCCTAAAACACTGTGATTTCATTAAAGTTCCACTGTGAAATTTTCTGGTCTTTGGCCTTGTTAGATGCTCCTTACAGGCATTGTAGCTGTTAACTGTAATTACAGGAAGAGACTTTATATTGATAGTAATCAAAAACAATCGTTGCCCTACAGCTCAGGTTCCAGCTCTATGAATAAAACAAGGAGCTTATTTGCATAAATTTTCCAGCAATTTTGTTCCATAGCCACACAGAGCCTTGGACCATAGGAGGGGCAAAATTATATGACACGTGGAGTGAAAACAGGCTAAGGTTGTGCTTGGAGGCATTCTTACACAAGCATGCAAACACACAAAATCACTCTCGGCCTTCCTAAACTACTGCATTGCTAACACCACTGAAGTATGTTAAAAGAGAGTTAGACAACAACGATGCACTATACATTTGGAGAAATGTGCTACAGCAGCCATGTTGGTTTTGTCCATTACATTGAAGCTATTTTTGATCTGCAGAAATCTATTGTTTTATTTCTCTGTTTGCAAGTATCATGGAAGCCAAGCACCCTTAGTGTTAATGGAGGGACCTCAACACACAGCACACACCAACACAGCACTTCTCCAGATGACCTTGCTCTGTGCACTGTACATTCAATATATCCATTACCACATCACCTGCTCAGAAAAGAAGAATCTCCCACACAAGTCCTCATATAGTACATTCAGAATGCTGTGGCCTTTGTGTTGCAGTGACATTCACTATGAAATACAGCCAAATAAAATCAATGACAAGAGCAAAGCAGAATGACTCTCTATTAAAAAAGCTAATTTGATAAAGAACACAGGTGTTAATGACTGCAATCTGCAAAAAGGGGAAGGTCACCATGTTGCAAATTTGCATTGGCTCAACAATATACATCAGATTAATTGTTAAATTACTGTATATGGACAAACCCAGAGGTTGGGTTAAACATTTAATCCAACTGTTGGTTGAAAGCAACCTAATAGCTGGATTTGTCCATATTCGACCCAGTACTGGGTTGTATTTAACTTCTAACTTTGGAATTAAAGGCATTTTGATGTGTAGGCCATCAATTCCCAACGGAGTGTTACTGACTGTCCTTATTCACTTGGAAATACATCAGATTATGGAAGTAAACTGTGATATGTTAACAGTTCATGCTGTCTTTTAAATTAAGGAAAAATAAATGCATATTTAAGCATCAAATACAGAGTCTGAGGCATAAACATGTGTATGCATGCAATAATATTGATAACATTTGAACTGAAAAATGACATCCAGGGCTCTTCTATAAGAAAACGCAACAGAAAACCCTTACTCAGCTGTATCCCCCAAGATTTAATCTCCAGTGTGATTCGTCAGATATGTGCGGCTCACTTATTCAATTCAAGTCAATGCGCAAAGATGAAGATAATTACACGTCGGAATATACGTCTACACAGCAATTCATAGCCTGTCACTAGAAAGAAGCATTGCTCTTAAGAAAAATGGATTTGTGTCTTTTTCATTGTCACAATAAAATAATCTTTTTATCTGAAAGCGGAAAATTCACTTTACTGTCAACACAAAACAGTTTTCCACAGAGCTTTACTATCATAATAGTATCAGTGCGACTTCAATAAGCAAACAAACAAAAAGCTTATTTATTGCTGTCCCTACATATTAAGGTTGGAGATAAGAAAGTATTTTAAATAACACACATCACTTTAGCAAAGAACCCTAACTATGACCTAGCTAGACAACATAGTCTTTAACGTTGTTCTACTTAAGATTAATGTTTGGTGAATGCTTGTTTTCTAATGCAGCCTATTCACACACAACAATGAAGCCTCTTTGCATTCAACCATCATCCGCTTCAGCAATAGCTAATCTTTTCTGAATGCATGCATGCATGAATACCTTTGCCAACTCTACTCAGTTTAGAGCTTCTTTTTTTTCATTTTGGGATTTAGCTCTTATTGACAGAGACAGTTGAGGACACACCAGAAATTAATCAAGGAGAGAAAATTAAGTGAGAGTGGGAACAGTACATGATACCACAGCCACTCCTCTACAACATCATGGCTTCAACATAATCAGTTTTCTTTATAATTATTATAATTACTTGCAGTAGTACTTACAATGTGAAGGTTTTATTTTATAAACGAGGTGTACATTCAATTCAAAGCTATTTATTGGCACAAAATAATGTTACCAAAGCATAAAGTCCCTCACATGCAACAGATAGGTGACCCTGGACCACAAAAGGTAATAAATTAGGATATATATATCATCTGACAGCTAAATAAATAAGGTTTGTCAAGATAGGACGATATTTGGCCTACAACAGTTTGAAAATCTAGAATCTGACTGAGGGTGCAAAAATAATCAAAATACTGAGAAAATCCCCTTTAAATTTGTCCAAATGAAGTCCTTAGAAATGCACATTACTAATATCTTTTGATATATTTACGGTAGGACATTTACTAGATATCTTCATGGAACATTATCACCAATGCTATCCTAATGATTTGTGGCATAAAATAAAAATTTATAATTTTGACCCACATTTTTTGGGCTATTACTACAAATATACCCTTTTGTTAAGACGTTTATCGGTTTAATCAATTTATGTTAATTTGCCACCCCTCAGAGCTCTTGAGGACTTAAATTGAAGCATTTTTGCAATTACAGTACTGTTTTATGTTGTTAATATTTTTAGCCATATTTTGCCTATTTTAAAGTGTAATCTTACACGGCAAACTCAAATTGACTAGACTTGTAATTCAGGGTGTCATTCACAATTCTGAACACCGCTGAGAATAAAATTATGGCAAAAACTACATACAATATGCTGGTTAAATTGCTGGGCAAATTCATCACTTGCAAGAGATAAAAAGGGCCGTGGCAAAAAAGGTAGGAAAACATCAACACTCGTAATGCAGTGGGCTGTAAGCAGGAATAAAAAATGCAGAAGAACAATCTGTAGTTCCCACAAAATCCCTGGAGCTGTCAAAAGTCCACCAGGTGACATAATTTACATAATTTTGCTTACAAATAACATGCAAAAATAATAAACTATTACTAAATTTCCATAAACTTACTGTATGTCAGAAACACGTATAGCTCATACTTAGTTCGAATTTGAATGGCAAACTGAAATTATTATTATTATTATATTTTAGTACTTCATTTGTGCAGTCCAGCATTTTGCATATCCGCTTTATCATATGAAGTCAATTCAAAGTGACAAATGACTGCCTATTGCCCAACTAAGCAGAGACAGAACTGTTAAGAGTCTGACAGGGGTTCATCAGGGCTGTGATGGAATAATCAGAAGGCTGATAACCATCTGATTGGAACAGCAGAACTAGCCTGTGGGAGAGAGATGCTGAATTTGTAATTGCTGTTCAAATACCAAGAAGAAAGAAGGAGATATGACTGTATACAGAACTAGTCTCAAATATAAAGATAAAGTGCATATTTTTATGTATGTTCAAAAAAATTTATTTTTATGTAAGAAAATAACTACAATATACTAATAAAATTGTAAGAATATCAAACTGACAGGAAATTAATGACAAAAATATAAAAACTGTAACAAAAGCTATAATAAATAAATACACAAATAAATAAAAAGTAGATTAAAATTACATATCAACTGCTTATAAAGTAACAAATGAACATTTATAAATACAAATATATATAACAAAAATACTGTATAAAGCAGCCACATATATTTTGGCTTGGGAGCAATAGTGTAGCCTAATGCTGACAATGTCAAATTAAATGCATGACAAAATACACACTATATATATCAGCCATGTATTTTATTTTTGTTTTGTTTTAGATCTGATGCATAAGCCTGTGCACCTATATATGAGATCATAAAGCAGAGTACATTTTTGTGAACAATGAAAGACCTCAATTCAGCACTGCATCTGAGGCTTGCAGGCAGTACTTGCTGGTGAAAGTGCTCTGGGGGCTTTGCAGAGATTGCTTTAGTGCAAAACCTTTTGAGACTTAATTCTGTTTACACCGTATATGCAGTTGCTGTACGTCATGCTATTGCTTTGTGGATTCAGAACCCTCAAAACCAAATGTTACAAGCACAATGTGCTTTTAACTGGAGTTCAATTATGGATTACTCACTTGTATTTCTTAATGTTGACTTCTTGCAGCAAGAATGGAAGAGTGTTCACTTTGAGAAAGCAACACAATGAAAGAGAAAACTCAATCTAGTCTGCGGCTCCATGAGAACAAGATGCTATGCCAACCGTGGCAAACACATTCCTGTCAGTTAACATCGTATCAGTCGGGTTCCAATGGATACTTCAAAACCATCCCCATATTTAAGGCACATATGTTTTAAGCCATAGTGCAAATAAATTTTATTCTTACAGCTTCATTGCTTAAACAGATGGCAGTGCTTAACATGAAGATAGGGCAGAACTTCTCAATAAAAAAATATTGCCTGTGGTTATTATTGTGGTAAAATTATTTGACAGTCAAAAAGACATTGCCTAAAACAAAACAGGTGATAAAAAAAGTCAAAAAGACAACAGTGTCGATATTGTTAACTAAAATCATTGACGGGTTAGTTCATCCCAAATGTAAAATTCTTTTATTTATTACTCACCCTCATGCCGTCAAAATCGGTAAGATCTCCATTCATCTTCGGAACACAAATAAGATATTTTTGATGAATGTCACATTGACTGTTTTACTTATGTACTGTATTTACTACATTTCCAGGTCTGGGATCATTTCAGTTGTGTCTTCAGAGGGTCAGATAGCTCTCCAGTTTCATCAAAAATATTTTAATTTGTATTATAAAGATGAACGAAAGTCGTGTGAGTTTGGAGGTGAGCAATTAATGACAGAATGTTCATTTTTTTTTGCCTTTAGTTAGGCTTCTAGTGTGTCTGCCAGCTCCAAAAATCTGAAAAGAAATCACACAGCCAGATTTTTTAATGGCTGTCTGAGTTCGAAACATTCAATGAGCTGGAGCTGTTTGTGACAAGGTAAAAAGGGTGTTGTTTTACACAACCATTGAGGAATTTTAGCCAAAGTATGTTACAGATTTTATGAAGACCCTCAAGAGTAATACAAACTTGCAAAACGAGCATCCTATATCCCCTTCACACAAAGCTTAATCTGTGCAAGCATCCCGTTTTTCAGTGTTTTTATAGGTTTTCTATATACATTGTATATGAATGTGGAACCCTGACGAAATGACTTCTGATGATACCCAAAAGAGAAGCGTAAACTGAAATGTAAATGTAAAAAGCCGTATCACTCTCAGGCTGTCTGGACATTCCACACACAGTCACTGATCTGTCATTAACTCAGTGAAACAAAGTCTAGAACAAAAGCTGAAGATCCAGGCTCGAGTTCCAGCTCACTTTCTCCTCTCTACTTTGGTTCTTGTCCTCCACACACACTCCGTCTGCCCTGCTCTCCCCTGGAAACACAAGCCCCAGCAGGGGTTGATTTAATCACCGCTAATTAAATAGGAGTAAGTATCCGATGGGCTATTCGATCAGTGCAGAAGTTGTCCCAGGCCGCTAATTGTATCCTCCGCCAGAGCCCTTGCATTGAGTTACAGTGTGCTGGAGACTTGGGGAGAGATTTTTAAAGTGTCCTTAGGGGACCATGTAGCTATTAGTAGCTGCTGCAGACAGCTGATTTGTGTTAAGCAGATGGATGTGACCAGTGATCTCCTGTACGATCTGCGGCCGCTTTATTAGGCGTTGAGAGAGTAGAGGACAGCTTGTTAGAACTTGGCTGCTTACTGAGTCTTAATGCAGGTGAATTTTAGTTCTCTGCTGGTCAAGGGCTAGTTTACCCTTTTACAACCCTGGGGAACTCTGGGAAAGAATCTAAAGGAAATACAGGTAGCAATTTGTGTGTAGCACTGACTAATAGATACTATACAATTGGACTGGAATTGAAATTATGAAGCACTCCCTTTAAAAATGTAGCCTTTAAAAAAATTTTGGAAAAAAGTTCACACAACATTGTTATTGAAGAAATCAAGAAAATCTGTATGCCTAAGCTTTTTACGCTAAAGCAAAATTGCAGGCGCAAAACTTTCAGTTGTTTTTTTTTTTTCCTTGCTGTGGAGCTACACAACAGCATTCACACAACAGTAGCCATGTAGAGTTCATTGATCTATAAATATCAGAAAGAGCAATGTAGTGGAAAAATAATTGCTTTCAGTTCCACTCTGGTCCCTCAGTCTCACTGTGAAAAGTGCTGATTTTGACTGAACGCCTCCTGACTTGGTTTTTCTCTATCAAGTGTATAGGTTAATGACAGAGAAAAGGTAATCACAAAAATTCCACATCTTGCACTATTTTTATATTGATTTTCAGAAGTGCATTAACTGATTAGTGATAAGAGAGTGTAAGAGGATTAGCTCAGTACTTAATTGGGAAAACCTACCTTAAACATTCAAATTTAATTAATTCAAACTAAAGATTTAAATTAACAGTTCTCTCTCCCCCCTCTAAAAAAAGGACCAGGCTAATATGACTCTTATACTATATTTCAGGTCTCAAGGAATAAAACGATAGAAACAAAGTGAAAGCGTGTTTCTCAAATAAAGCACTTACACAGGTACTGTACAGTTGGACTGAAATTGAAATTATGAAGCACTTCCTTTAACATTTAAACTACAGAAAGTGCAATTCTGCCAAAGCTTTTTAAACTGAAGCAAAATTCCTGGCGCAAAACTTTACAACAGCATTCACACAAACATGAACAGTTCTCTCTCCCTACTAAAAAAAGTACCATAACATTGGTTAATATGACTCTGATGCTATATTTCAGGCTTTTAAGGATTAATATGACAGTTAATACTTGACAGTCACGCTTGGATCTGCATCAAAATGAATGAATGAGATGGTATCGTCTCGATTAGAAAACCAACTCCAGAGTGACTCACTTACAGTATGGTGAGAAAGGACTCTAACCATGCTGTATCATAATTCATATTGGGAAAGGCATAATGTAAAAAGCAACCATGTCTATTTCTGAAGGTGATTGTATGTGTATAATACACAGTTAATAAACAGCCAGTGTGTTAGTAATATACATGCAAATCAGCAATAAATAGTAAGAACTGGTCCTTAAAATAAAGTGTTACCATATTTTTATGAACAGTCTATAGGTCTTTCTCTTTCCTTTCTTAAAAAAATGGCAGTTTTGGCCTATGATCTGTACTCATTGACGAGACATGTCCATATTTCCACCTCATTAACATCAGCTTCACCGTTTAATGGCTCATTAAAATTTGCTGTCCGACTTGCACAATGTCTAGTTTGTCTACAGAGCCTATTGGCAGACGACACATGGACACACAGAGATCGATAACTATTTGTTTGCCTGTTCATTGCTACTATCGATCTGATACAAGCTAAGTGTTAAAGTTCAGTCGAAGAACTCAAAAGCAGCACCTAGCCTTTTGAAAACTGGCCACTGAAGGTGGTGGTTCCCTACACAATAATCTTATACTAATCACCTTCATTACTGCAATTCTCTGCCAGTGTCCATACCTCAATAGCGTGTTTAATGATGTATACAATTACTGGGACCATACAGAATATCAATAAAACACACAGCGTTCAATATCATTTAATTCTAACCATATCCCACCGCCGATGGCTACGATTTTGCATTCTCAGACTTTCCCATAAACATTTGGATGTGCATTTGGTCTCCTGCGGTGAGAGCTTTGTTGGTCTGTTTGGAAGCTGTCTAAAGAACATGTAACATCTGCAAAAACCACGAGCATCATAGACTTTCTTCGCCCGGCTGAGAGCGCAAAAAGGCTGATCCCAGCAACATTCACACATCCTCGTGTTTGTGAACCCCTATCGTTGTGTGAATTGCCCATCAAACATGGCAATAAAGCAGAAGTCTGCTTTATCCTGCTGGGAGAAGCAGAGCGGACAGACTATTGTCTCAGCGAGACTCATCTCAGAAGATGGCTGAAGCTCAGAATTGAGTTGAACTTTCTTGTTTGTTTCTTGAATTTAATTGGCCTTCATTTAAAACCTGCTTCATTCTTAAACCCAACCATAAAACCATAAATTAACTCAAAGTGACATTGCAGGTCAAAACCATATCAAAACATTTTACACACACCAAGCTGCTGTCTTATGGTAAATGCTGGACAGATGTGTCACCACTACAATCATTCATAAATAGTTCACCAGTCACTTGGTCACTCTTTATTTTAAGGTACAATTCTTACTTTTAGCAAATTCTTACATTAAGCCTCAATAAACTACTAATTTGCTGCTTATTAATAGTAATACTGAAACTCTTTGGTCATTTTTGAGTGTGAAGCTAATGGTCTTATCAGATTCAGTTATCTATCCTAAGCTAAAGGGCTACCGCCAGACCCGGAGATCGGATGAATGAATCTGTAAACGGTAAAAGCTCAACTATTGAACTGTAGGGGAGTTGGAAAATTGGCCTATTTTCAAAAATAGTATATTCTTTGTACTCCAACTACCTAAATGCAAAAACGCATCCTACATGAACATCATAACAACATCAAATAAAACCAATCTAAACCTAAATCCTTTCATACGGAAACTTTAGTGCACATTGAAATTCTACAGAAATCACAAATATGGCAGAAAATGTCATGCATTAATAATAGCCAGACTATCCACAGATGCAGGTTTGCTTCTTTGCCATTCAAATGTATTTACTTTTATTTCAAAAGAAATTTGCATACACAAGTTCAATCTATTATATTAAATGTTTGCATTAAAGAAAGCATAAAATGAAGTGCTTTTTAATGGTTGGAGTTCATGAAGCATGTTATTGTTTATAAAAAAAAAAAAAGGTTGGCTGTGGAGAGCAACGACTAGAACTCGTTAAAAGAAAAAAGGTTTAGGACCCTGATCTTTTCAAAGAATGGTTCAGGGCAAGTAATTTCTGAACACATTACAGAGGTGCCATTTGTAATAATTATAATAAAAAAAGAATAGGATGAGATACTCACATCATCTGTTCTGAGCTTCTTAGCTGGACATCCCCCATCTACTGGATGCAACATATAATACAGACGCACTTTATTTGCATGTTTCCGGCTCTGAAAAAGAAGAATAGAAAGGGAAAGTTTATTATTTTTGTATACAATCAATTATAAGAGAATAATATGATGAAATAAATCTTGTATCTTTATTAACTGTTGTTTTTTTAGCTTATGGTTTGCCTAATCAAGTTTACCGTCCTGGAACAGACCAGAAAATATATTAATTGCAATAAAATTATTTTAAAAATACCAAAGAAAGATAAGTAAGAGGTGAAATGCAGTGCCAGTCTCATGCACAGGCCAATAAATAATTACTGTAGTTGGCGTTAAGTGAGTGTGGAGCCACAAATCACAAACCCATCAATTACTTGGGTTTGACAGCACAGCTTTCAGAGAGTGGGCCAAATCAAGTCACTGCTCAGGTTACCTGAAAGTGATGTTGTTTGACAAGAGGTTAATTGAGCTTCATCCTCAACATAAAGGAAAAAAGGAAAGTGTGGAAATGATGGACAGAGAGTGGCACTGGAATATTCTGCATCGAAAGCTACTAATTTCCTCTAGAAGAAGTGAAAGATTTTCTGTCTGCTTTTCTTAAATTCTCAAAAAAAAAAAATGACACATGGACCTGGATGAAACAGACCTGACTGACTGCAGATGAATGTGGTTCAAAAATATGATCTGTCATCTTGTGTCTGAAGATTGCCTGAGAGAATGTTATTAGCCTGGTCCTCCTATTTCTCCCCTCAAGAGAGTAAATATGAAATGAGACAGAGAGAGATGGAAAGGGACAGATGGAACTCAAGATTTATTGAGAATGCTGCTGCTTCAGCACCTGAAGTGTGTGCAAATATAAACATATTTCTCTTCAACCTCTTCAGCAACAATTCTATTCATAATTTCTCAGTTTCCTATAACACCAGCATGCAATAAATATGCAAATCTGCCTGTCAGAGAATAATAGTCCGGTGCTGTCAATTGATTTTCTCTAAATAAATAATATACTTTGTATATTAACATTACATACTTATATCAGAAGTACCATTTAATTTATTTAAATGGCAATTTTAAAATGGTATAAAACACATTAAAATACATACTAGACATGCATGTGTATCATCATGTTTGAGATTAACTGTATTAACCCCAAAGAAATCATCAGACATGGAGGTAGACAAAACAAGTCTCAAAGGTTTAGGTAAACTCAGACTGGGGTTGAACTGTCACAGCAATAGTTTTAGAGGGCCACAATTTAGCTCTAAGCACAAAAAGCCCATGATATTCCAAACCCCACTGTCATTTGGCCAGAGGAAAACATTGAGCTCTACTCATGGGTAAGCACAGGGGAAAAATAACTGGCAAATAGAGAAAGCTTTCAAAACTCATTACTGTAAAAGGACCCACACTCCACTGGTAAAGGACTGTTTACTGAGACATGTCTTCTTCAGGGTTTACTTTATACGAGTTAAAGAGTTGATGACCTTGTCAATACTTTGGAGCAGGATTACTGAGTTTATTCACTTGAAACAGACTCAGTTTGATTAACAACATTTCATCTTGTATAGACGATGCTGTAGTTTCTGATAACCTTGTTGCTAATTAACTTTTTAAACATGTGGTGTATGTAGGTTTTTTTTTTTATTAGACTCATCAAGGAAAGAGCTGACTCTGCCACCTTTAGAGATAACAACAGCATGTGTGCCATAAGGACACAAATTAAAACCAATCAAAGACTGTTTAGTGGCACAAAGACAGTTCTCTTCCATGCTGAGACACATTTTAGATGAACCCAGACAGCAACCGAGAACAGAGTAAAATTTTGCTATTCACTCTGACAACATAATTCGAGGGGAAAATTGTTTATAAGGAAAAGCCCACTTTATTCAACATATTACATCCTGCCCATGCTGTGAGCTTCTCATATGTTGTTCTGGGGTTTGTCTATACTAGTTTACTGCATGGCTAGCTAGTTTTGAAGGCTAGAACTAACCAGTGGGATAATAATTATGCACATTTCTATGAAATACATCTTAAAGGCATAGTTCACCCCAAAAATAAAAAAATAATTACTAACCCTCATGTTATTCCAAACACATAAGACCTTTTTGTATCTTAGAAGCACAAATGATTTAAATACAGTATGATGCAATTTAAAATTTAAATATGATGCGATGCGCTTTAAAATGTTCTGTTCTCTTTATAGTGTTACAAACTCTTAGTGCATAAAGAAGATCTGTAAAGTTTCAAAGACTAAGGTCTCAAAGCCAAAGAGATATTCTTTATAATAGTTATCACTTGTACACACGTCCCTAAAATGGCAAAGAATGAAGGCAAGCTATCGCTGGACGTGCCATGTTCAGGAGATGCTGTGTGTCATTGTAAAGTGAAACCTGGGAGCAGCCTATGCTAGCTGTGCACAGAGACTATGTGGCAATTCTAACTGTCTGGCGGTTCTGACTCACAACCTTTACGAAAGTTGCATTTTCTTATTAAAAGAATCTGCTACTATTTAAATGCAAGTTTTGAGCAGTGAAGGGTAGTGCTTGTTGTTTCTCTGATCATGAATGCAGACATATTATGCTTATGAGGCAAAACAATGCATTAAAAGACATGATAATCAGTCATTTTGTAATGTGTTTTATTGTTTTGGTGTCATAGCACCAGGACGCAACATCATGCTATTGTGAGGGTTAATGCTGCACAATTAATAGTATCGCAATTGCGACATCAGCCTATGCGAATAGATTACAGCAAATGTTGCGATTATATTAAATAAACAAATGCATTCGTGGACTTAACAAGACATTCATTCTTGCGTTCAAACCAGACACGAATAAAGCGCTAAGCGCGAGTGATTTACATGTTAAATCAATGCAAAGATGTGATTAGACTCGAATCAGCTTAAATCGAGTGATTTACGCATATCGATTAAGTTGAAAAATCTAACCTTTGGTGAAAACTGATTTGGTAAAACCAATCAGGAGCTTACTCTAGATGTGACGTGATTACTAGCAAGCGGAGGCAGAATTCATCGTCGCTGTATGGCAGGGGTCACCAAGTTTGGTCCTGGAGGGCCGGTGTCCTGCAGAGTTTAGCTCCAACCTGCCTTAACACAGCTGCCTGGAAGCTTCAAGTATACCTAGTAAGAGATTGATTAGCTGCTTCAGGTGTGTTTGATTAAGGTTGGAGCTAAACTCTGCAGGACACCGGCCCTCCAGGACCGAAGTTGATGATCCCTGTTATACAGTATCTCAGTTATGAGATTGTTAAAGCATTTTGATATTTGGATATTGGATTGGATTTTTAACAAATAGAATACAAGTGGTAAATGGCATTTTATCAGATTTATTATGTTTGTGGGCTCATCCCAGTGTTCTTTCATCCCTACTTCTTATTCTGTACACCAGTAATAACCAAAACAAGGACATGATCATTGTCACACTATAATCCTGTCTTGTTCATTGACATAACCTGCATCCCAGTGTGCATAATTCCTAATTCTATTTAATATTATTTTTAATATTTAGGTCAGTATTGCCTAATTTTACCTGTTTTTATTTTCAGTTTTTTCTCTGAGGATTATTATTAAAAACTGTGTATTTGGAATTAACCTCCATTGTGTGCTTATATTTGAATCCTGCCAACAAGTGTGACAATCATAGATTGGTTAATCTGAAGATAACCTGCCTCCTGGTATATGTAAGCCCCAGTTTAGTCCTGAAGTCTTCCTCCAGCAAACAGTCTTCTGGACTAGACTAAGTCAGAAAGTATTTAAAACCATGACAGAGAAAGCTGATTTCTTTTATTTCTGGTTTAAATGGCCATTTTAGGCTAGGACTAGGCTTAATCTCTTATATTTTTTCTTTTTTTTAATTAAAGTTTATCGAGTGCTCAACTATAGGTGTACCTTCTTATGCGTCTTTTGAATCCATGGCATTACAAGTTTACCCACTATCATAGCAACTTATCACCGTCCACCCAAACCTAATATAATTTTTTTGACTTAACTTTCTGCTTTTTTTACTTTAATATGTTCTATTTCTCCAAATGTGATTCTGATTAGAGATTTTAACTTCCATGTTGATAAAGCTACTGCTACTGTAGTGGCATAAAATGCTAACCAAAGCTGCAGAAGCTAAGCGTGGGAATGACTTGTGACACGTCAATCATCCATTAAGTTTGCATCTTGACACTTATTTGATCTTTGAAAGACTTAACATTAATAAAACTTGAAGGCTTTTGCAATCATTATGATGAGTATACACAAACATATATGTGCTCCCACACTCACCCCCTACCTTCCTAGCCTTCCTACACACAAAAAGCACTTAAATGATCACATTCAGTGACTCTCTCGAATTTTCCCACAGTCGCATGACATCACACATAAACATTCTCATGGCTCTTATAGCTACTGACACAAGATTTTTTTATCATGCTTGGATAGTTTTGGACAGAAACAGTTTTTTGTTTTTCCAACTCATTCAAAGGGTCACACATTTGACCTTATTTCTTGTACTGGAAAAACACTTTTAATTGTAGTTCATATGACATTTCCATATCTAATAATAAACTTGTATTTTTCATTACATAACTAACTGTATCAAAAGTTGCACAGAATCCCAGACACAATATATGGATTGATCCTCAATGATATTCAGCAAGAAATGTGCTGCAGCCTACTGGAGTTGAAGTATTCTAGAGCCCTAGAAAATAAAGGAAAATAGAAAATGTTATGCTTCCATGGCTTTTAAAATTATTAGGCTCATAATAGAGCATTGAAGGTTGTAATAATGTAAGTATTTATATTCAAAAAAAAAGTTAATGTATTCACATACTTTCATGCTTCCTAAAACATTAAGTACAAGACAAACGACCGATGCATTCCCTGCAAAACTTTGAAAGATGGTGCTGGTGGAGAAGACTTCAGCAGCTTTAAAGAACGAAGTGTGTCTTTATCCACAGAATCCTCAAATATCACAGTCCATGTTGCTTTGCCACATTTTTTATTCTGCAGGTTTGGGGCTTCATAGATGTACTCATTTTCACGACAAAATGTGCTTATCTGAAACCAAACATTTTGAATGGTTAGTTCTTCTATGTATTGCATACAACAGACTGAATGATGAACATTATGGAACTTTGTGTGTTTTGATATTTGTTAGGAAAAAACTTGCAACCTTTAGTCGGTATAGAGTTTGTGGATCCGCGCGGCATTGAGAATTTACCTGAATTATGCCGAAGCACGATAGAAGATGTTCACCTTTTGCCCCATATTTAATAATGAGTGCATTGTCTCGGAAGAAGTTGGGGCGAAAATGAATGTACTGACCCTCAGCTCCACATTGTCCATACTGATTAGTGTAGGGTTCATCGCCGTATACTGGATTAGGATTATCAATTATTATTTTGGCCTGTGTCATTGATAATAAAGAAATAGCACAGCAATATTAAATGGGACGGAAATCATTGACCATTTAAATAATTTGACAGGTAATATAAAAAGACATTATTATTTGTACCTTAACAAAGGTTTCTTTTCTTGCTTTAGAAAACTGTGAATTATTCCACTGAGGAACTAGTATTGTAACTTCTTTGAAATTGACCTTTTTATTCAGTGCTTTAAAAAGATAAAACGACCCTTCAGTGACCTTCTCCTGTCAGAATTAAGTTGTAGGTAAGTAAATGAAAAGAACTCAAAATATGTATGCATTCATGAAACATTTGTACTCTTATTATGATGATCTATTACTCTCTGTGTCTATTTTGTAAAGCGCTTTGGGGAACTTAGTTGTATAGTGGTATATAAATAAAAACTGAACTGATAAAATGTTGAAATTTGAAATACATACTTTATATTCTTTTAGTTTTTTATTTTTCACAAAAACCACTAAAAGCATTAATGCACATATAGTTTGTTAAATATACAAAACAAAAACATATTCACCTTGATTTTATCAATGAGCATGCGATCCTCTGGTACTTTTGAACTGATTGCGATGGCAATGTCAACATAACCATTTCGATCCAGTTTGATTTCAGTGGAGGTGGATGACAGCAACATGCATAATAAGACAAACATTGTTCTTAAATCCATTGCTGCAGAGCATAGATGAACAGTAACTCCTGAACCCTGTTTTGAACAGTGGTCTTTAATGTCGTAAGTGGTCTTGAATGGTCAGATTAGAGATAAGTGGGTGGTTTCTTTAATGTTAGCTTCAGCCTACATCAGAGGCTGAGTCAATGGTCCATTTGAAACATAAAGTGTACTGTTATGACCTCTAGGGGTCAGCCACAACAGAAAGTAAGAACAGAGAGATGGCAGCTAAAAAAAAAACAGAAACAAAAAAACCTTTGTTATTTTGATCAGGATTTTCTTCAGGAGCAGAGAAGGAGCAGACAACAAACTTATAACTATTTAGAAACTTCTTTACGTCAAACAATTAGAATTCATACTATTTATACAAGGCTTTTGTCTTTCTGATTCGATGATGATGTGATTGGGAAATAAGGATCCAGGCAGATCCGACTTTTGTGGTCAGCTGCTGTGTGTGTGGACATAAGTGAGCATCTCTTACCAGAGCTGTCCACGTTCCAGCTCGCTCAGTCCACTGAGACAGCAGCGTGTGTCGACGACCATCTCTGGCAGGAGAGCCGATTTAAGAACAGTTTCTTTCCACAGGCAATCTACCTCATGAACAGTTAAAAGTTGTCCCACTGTGCAATAAAATTTTGCAATAACCTGATGTTTATTTATTATCCTACATTCTTGTACATCCGTGACAGATCTTCTGAGACAGTAGGATCCATTGACTCGTAGTTGACAGACAGAGAGTTCGTACATGGGCAGAGACAAACACAAGAATGGTCAAATAACAGGCTTACTTTCAAGAGGCAGGCAGCAGAGTTCGTAATTGTAATAAACAGTCCAAGGTCATACACGGAAATCCAAACACGGGAGGAAACGCTCAGGAATATGTCCATGGGAACGATATAACTTCGCACTAGAGAAGCGGAAGAGAATGCTTTAAATAGGCGGAGAAAGCCGGGAATTTGGCACGAACTGGCCGGGGTACGTGGGTCAATAAAATCCGGGGGGGGAACTAATATTCGGGAGAGGGTTCCCACTGCTGGTGGTCGGAAGGAGACACAGGTCTGTAACAGAGCCCCCCTCCTGCGAGCGGCTCCCGAAGCGAGCCCTCACTTGACGTCGAGGCCTTCCTCGGGGGCGAGGGGCCGGCTTGTCGGAGAATTCCAGGTGGAATGCAGCAGTAAGAGCTGGGTAGTAGATGTTCCGGGAGCAAACCCAAGACCTTTCCTCCAGGCCGTACCCCTCCCAATCGATCAGGTACTGTAGAGCCCGCCTCGATGTCGAGAGTCCAGAATCCGATTGACCTGATAGATCCCACTGACCTCAGGTGCTAGGAGGGGAACCTCTGCCAGGGGCGCCTCTTCCTGGTCCCTCACTCCTCCCGGGTCAGCAGCGGGCTTAAACAGAGAGATAGGGAAAGTGGGTGAGGTACGATAGCTTGCAGGTAATTCGAAACAGAAAAAAACGTACCTCGGACTCAGTTTCTTGCTGGCAGATGAAGCCGAAGGTCTCTAGATGAGAGCCAGACCCACTGCCCTACTTGATAGGGCCGTCTCTGCGATGGCGGTTAGCCTGCTGAGTGACCCGGCGGATGGCACGTTCCAGTTGGGTGTGAGCGGAAATGGTGGTGGTTGGAAGCGGAGTACACACTGAAATGGGGTTAGGTTGGTGGCAGGTTTCCGTAGAGAGTTCTGTGCGTACTCGGCCCATAAGAGGTACCCACTCCAATCCTGTTGATTACTCTTTGCTTCAATGCATTTAGGGGTGTGGTCCTGGTCAAGACAATCTCCTGAACTCCAAACTGAATATTAGAATGAAAGATGTTTTAAGCAATTCTGAGCGTGGCATGGTTGTTGGTGCCAGATGGGCTGGTCTGAGTATTTCACAATCTGCTCAGTTACTGGGATTTTCATGCACAATCATTTCTAGGGTTTACAAAGAATAATGTAAAAAGGGAAAAACATCCATTATGCGGCAGTCCTGCCTTGTTGATGCTAGAGGTCAGAGGAGAATGGGCCAACTAATTCAAGCGGATAAATAAGCTCATGTGCTTTATTAGCTGCCGTGAACGTGCAAAGCACTTTGATACAAAGGTGGTGCTAACCCAAGAGAGTAATTTCGCTTTCATGAGATGGCTTTAGAGATAATTATTATTTTTTTATTGGCGCATGTGAATGTTCTTACAACGAGTAAACGTGACTTTACCTACCTGTCCAATAACAAACTTGCCACCTGTGCATCGGTTTGGAAGTACTTTTGACGGCGGAATGTAAATCGCCTTATATTCCTCCGAGCGCTTTTTCTTCAGTCATGCCTCAGCCATTTCCAAAAAATAATATTTAAAAAAAATTATATTTAGCATTCAGCTAACCCACTCTCAGATTCACGCTGTACAATCAACTCTGTCTATTATGTGCATGCGCATTAACTCCCACCTCTTCTTGCCGAGTGGTTGGCCGTAGTTTGTTATTGTTTTGGTGCACATCCTGTGGTGTGGTTTTGGTATTGCAGCCTCTGTGTTGTCCTTCGAGAGTGTTTTTTCCCCCAGTGTATTCAGAGGGCAGACTACGACGGAACTTTAGTGCCACCAAAAAAAAATAAAAAATCTAAAACTACGAGAATAAAGTCGTAATGTTACGAGATTAAAGTCGAAACTACGAGAATAAAGTCGTAATATTACTAGATTAAAAGTCGAAATACTACGAGAATAAAGTCGAAATATAATATTTGGTGTAGTGCACTTGTAAATGTGCCAGATTGAGAGGACACCAGATATAAGCATATTTGAATATTCCAAGCGGCCGCTTGATGTTACTGAGATGAGATCTAAGAACTCGTAACCACGTAATATCAAGAATATGATTATTAAAGCGCTTTTGATCTTAACATCAGCTCAAACACTCAGTCCACAGTCCTCTGGGGGGCGCTGAAGATCTCTTATTT
>JAUCNO010000795.1:11377198-11400600 GCA_032353835.1 Enteromius viviparus | reverse complement strand
TAACCCTAGCCTCCTAGAGGGTTAAACCTCCTAGGGCTCGGAGGCCGCCGGGCTCCCTGCCTGTCCCCCGGACAGTTTGCCAAACAAGCTATTTTATCGCCGAGGTAGTGGGAACTAGTGAAATGGGTATTTGTTTTATTTATCTGTACTTTTGACTTTTTAATGACTTTTTTAAATTTAATTTAATGCAATTCAGTAATTCAGTATTCAGTAAATATATATTCTCATTAGAGAAATACAGATTTCAGCATTATTAGTAATCTTTGTGAGCATTTTCCTTGATAACAAGCAAGTTGAGTCATTTTATCGTATAGAAATGGTAAATCACAATTTTGACCTTAATAATCGCAATGTGACATTTTTCCCAAATCGTGCAGCCCTAGTGAGGGTGTAACATTTTCACTAAATGCCTGAGGTATTCAGCCAATAACAATGCCCTGGATAGCTGACCAATCAGAGCACACCTCGCTTTTTTAGAATGATGAGCTTCGTACAAATTGGCTTAAACCACATAAACACATTGCATTTCACCAAATACACAAAATAATGTTATTTTAAGCAACATCGTTTTTAGATATCCAAATGTTTGTCTATTTTTGCTTTCCTTTGCTTATAAAAAAGTATTTTAGCTTTGTAAAACTATGGTTGAAACACTGATGTCAAATGGACTAATTTAACAATGTCCTTACTACATTTTTTGGTATGGGAACATTTCAGTTACATTGCTTTCTATGACATCAAATCTAATTGGATATCTTAATTTGTGTTTCGAAGATGAACAATTGTCTTACAGGTTTGGAATGACTTGAGGGTGAGTAATTAACAACAAAATGTTATTTTCTCCACAAACTAACCCTTTAAAAAAATAATAATAAAATCAGCTACTCAAATCTTCACACCATCACTAAATCGGACCCCAACTTCCAGTTACACTTCTAATAATATACCAAGATATTAAAAATGTGTTAAGGTGCAAAAATCCAAAAGATTTTAATTAGTTGTGTGCATCAAATAAACTAGGTTCCCAACACGCCACAGAACCACTGCATAATATTTTCTTCCAAGACACTATATGCATCCTCACTATTTAGCTTCTGGTTGCTTAGTCACTAGAACACCTTTAGACCCAGTTTTGGAAGCAGGAATACTATCACAGAATGCCAGGAAAATGAGTGGGCTTTCAGAATCATGCCAAAACCTCCTTGCACAACCGTATTCACAATGCTGACGGAAGATTTGTAGATTTTATAAAATAGGACAGATTATTAGAGCTTTTTGCCAATTATTTTGTGAAAACATTTCAAACAAAACTCCCAACATACTTTAACATGAGCACCTTTAAGCAACGCATTGAAAAAACATGAACTGTGTTATTATTATTAGGATAAAATACTGAAAAGTACCCCTTTAAAAAACAGCCTCAAAATACAAACAGACAAAATGCCATTAGCGGAATACAAGACAAACCAAAAACTTCTTTACTGGTAGTTGCATCAAAGTAAAAGACGTAACTTGACATTCTTAAAATATTGTGCATGGTGAATCTAAATGTGGATCAAAGTGTGGAAAAGAGTTCATTAGCGATCAGTCTTTGTCTTGAGTATGGAAGATTTTCTGTTACACACAAGGACTCTTCACATGATACGTTTTCATGTTTTTTTCTGACAGGCGCTCATCCATATTTCATCAGAGCTTCACAAGCCTTTGTTCTGTCCATTAACACCATCTTCTTCCAATTTGTTTGCCGCTCCTCCCCACTTCTAAGAGCTAAAGAAAGTATCAGAGGAGACAATGAAGAATTATGCTACGGCCTCAGTTTCACCAGATAATCTGTGCTCAAAGAATAAAAATCCACTGCAGCAAGATTTAAATCCATCAAATGATTTCTTTAATGGATGTATTGTGCTTTGTGCCTTCAATACGGTGTTATGTCAAACTTTTTAGGAATTTCATGCCAATTAAAAATAAGAACAAAATATCTTTATGTTCATTAGAATAAAAAACATTATCAATGATCAAATATAACAATTATTGTATTTTGTGGGCCATTTTTGCTCTTTATCTAAATATATATCTATTTTATTTTCACACGTACTGTAAATAGTGTTATGGCTGGTTAGACCTCGCTGTTACTGTAAGTAATGACAAACAAACCTGTAAAGTCACGTCTCTGACAATGAATATTTAGAAGAACATTAATGGTGCAATTATGCTTATATTGTGAGATTTTCATTTTGCAGTCATCTCAACACTAGACAATGTACTACATAGCCTTTGTAAAACACATAAAAAACTCTAGGCCAGCATTCTTTATTTTTATTTCTTTGTTGTTAACTATGAAAGAAAAACGTGAAATCAGCTGACAACAGATTCATTATTTTGTAACTGTACAAGATGAGCTAATGAGAAATACAATTACTGGTGCCAGTTAAAATTTTTCATATTTAAAATTGTAGATTGCATAAGACGCTGAGAATCAGGTTGACTGATTGGCCTCATGCATCCCAGTTTTATTCTAACTTGTTTTAATTAGCACTATCTTAAGAAGCGTCTAACAGAGAAATGAATTCTTCTCTTTATATGAATCTAACGGCTGTTAGGCCAACAAGAACATCCCGATTTAGCCAACTGTACAGGAGCTAATTGAGGAAGCCAAATTTAGAGCCATATTTAAAGACATTACTGGTCCTCACTTAGATAATAACAGAGCAGATGTGTTTAATAGAGCTGTGCTGAATCAAGTCAGACCTTTCACAGCTCAGCGACAAGTTTACGTTCACAATACAGGATTCACATTCTACAGCATTTAACCTACGACATTTTGCTTGACTGGTTTATTATCACACTTAAGCATTTTCACCAGAATGAAACATGAATCAATGAAACAAAATTTAAAATAAGAAATAAGTCAAACCAGTCACAATTTGGTTCACTATTACAATATTTTTATATTGCATAATCATATACATACATAACCAATATATACAGTGCTGCTCAAAGGTTTCGGGTTGGTAAGATTTTTTTTTTTTTTTAAATGTTTTTGAAAGATGTCTCTTTATGCTGCTGACCAAGTCTACGTTTGACTGAAAATACAGAAAAACAGTAACATTTAAAATATTATAACAAATATGTAATATTTATATTTTTAAAATGTGATTTATTCCTATGTTGGCAAACAATCATTACTCCCATCTATGATCACTCAGAAATCATTCAGCTGAAATTTAATATGCTGATTTAGTGCTATATATACTGCATATAATAAAAAAGCAGGTCTCACCTCAGTTTAATTATTTATTATTATTATATTTTATTATATTGAAAAAAGTTTAGATACTGAATATTATGTGAAAAGACTGATACATCTGCCACTATAATACATCTTTACTGAATAAAAGTATTTATTTTTTAATTGAATCTTACTGACTGATAATTTTTTGAATGTATACACGTTCAAATTCTGATTTAAAAAAAATTCACAAAAAAAAACTTTAAGCAATTATGTGCATTATAGTCACATGAACAGGAAAGGTTCACCTGTGATTATTGTCCTTAGTGTGAATAAGGAATCTCATTAGAAACAAACGCATATATAGACCATATCAATCTTGTAGAGGAGGATCCAGGACAATAGGAGGGAGGTTTGTCCTTGAATTCTGATAATATCACCATGACCAAGCGTAAATAAAAGCCTACAGTCTTCCTGCTCTCCGCTATGCTGCTCATACATATGTAAGATTAGAGAACTCTGATTGGAATTGCATGGACGAAACACATAAGCCAAGGGCACACAAACAGAAAGAAAAAGAGCGAGACAACAATAGCGCACCAGAGAGATTACACTCAATAGGAAACACAGACCACAGACCTCACTTACTGCTTAAAAGGCACCAGATAACTTCTGTTTGCTTTTGGTAATGCATACCTGATGTACAGTCAGTAATGGAAATATATAGAAAAAAAAAAGTCACCTTAAAGCATGGTGTTACTAATCATATCAGCACAGCAGTATGCTTGGAATTTAACATTAATAAAATGTTTGCTTGACAAAAGTAACATTAATCAAACCTGACTAGCCTCACAGTCTTAAATGAAAAGGTATGGAATAACCTTGAACACATAAATAGACTATAAAATGAAACCCAACGCTGGAAGTGCTATTCCTATCCATGATTGTCTTTCTGCATTATTAATGTCCCTTTTAATATAGCTGCTGTTAAACTGTTCAGTTCAAATGTCTGGATGTTCTCTCTTTCCTTCAATCTGTCTCACTCTCTTTCTCTCTTTGGCTCCCTTTCTCGCAGTCTTTGATGTTTCAGGAGTGAGGATTAAAAACTCATTGCGGAGGAAAAATTGTGCCCTCAGCATAATTTCTAAAACCATGACCTGAGCGCTAAAGCCTCTGTAGATGTTACAGCTTCTACAGCTTCTACCCTTCCTAATAAAATGAACTTCAGGGCATTTTCAAGTCAAATACAAATTATTTTGTTTTTACATCAAAATTGTGACAAAGCTCCTCATTAATTTAAATATCTACTGAATACCAGAAAGGATTGAGTAGACTATGTAAGGTTTCCAAATACGGAATTTAGCAAATGAACCATTTCAATAAAAGGAAAGTTGTGTGATTTGTTTCAGTTTATTGATTACCATTAGAGTGAGTAAGTATGCTTTTACCCTGTACTTCATGATGCAGTTTTTTCCCCCAAACATACTTCCTCTTTTGCTGCCACAAAAAAGAGCATCGTGGGTGATAAGCTGCAAATAAACCGTGATTGTCCACTTCTTTTCATAAATACTTTAATTAAATGCTTAATTAAAAATTCAGAAGCATGTGGCTCTCTAAAGTTTTCAACAGTCTGTGGGTACTTCGGAGTTTGTCTGAGGTGAGACGGAGCAAGAGAGACAAAAATTCTCCTCCACAAAAATATTACTGTGCCCACTGCATGTCTTTCCACATTAGGAGCATGACGGCATTTTTCATTTATAGCCTGTGGAGGTTTGCAAAATTTAAACAAAAATCAGCAAAAAGATTTTAGCTTTTTAGCAGCTTTTAGTAATTTTCCCAGCAGCCTCAGATGCACCGGATAGTATTTTTGCACCGTAAAGACTAAATTAGTCATGCACCGAAACCAAACTATTTATTATTTATTTAAAAATAACATTTTGGGTCATTCAGCTGTTCAAGGTGTCGTTCTCAGGTGATCTTTAACCACTTGTAAGTCATTTTTTTCAGCAATAAGTCATCTCTCAATATTTCAGCCAAACAAAACACACACATTGCTCTGGCCTCACTTTAGGTCATGATGAAATGCACACTGACACAGATGCAACTGACAGTAAAGTGATAAGACGTTTAATTTTTGGATAAACAATTTTATTCACAAAATAAAATACCTTATAGGGTTATGATGATCAAAACAGTTCTAAACTACTGTAGATCAGGCTTTGATGTTTGCAAACCAAACTATCACTTTAACAAAATTATATTTTTTGCCCACTAATAAAAGGATTTTATTACTAGCTTGCTCCACACTGAAGAGCTGCTATATACCCTTTATATTGCCATATGAGATCAAATGACTACTCGACCACCAAAATGTTTGTCAACAATTTTGTATAGTCGACACTGTTAATTTTGTCGACTACTTGTTGCAGCCCTATTTCAGCAGCATTACTAACTAAAGCATTGAGTTCTTGTGCCAGACTTTAGCCTGATAGTCAGAAGTTAAGAATCAATGCAATCAATTTGACATTTGTAAACAAAATCATTTCAGATGGACGAGGTAAAGCGATCGTTTGTTCTGAGACCTGCAGCTTTTAGTGATCCATTAGGAAGCCAATTTTTCTGGTCCAGTACTGTCTACTATTGAAATGCATGGAATGGTTGCAGACTGGGCATTGGCAGGGGACAAAAAGGCTCAATATGCCTACATCACTCAGTCCACATGGGACGGTCAAGCCAGTAACACACTCAGCGTGGACAAACAAAACAAACCCAGAATTAATATTTTACACTGACCGGCACACTACAGTACCTTTCTTGTACTCCATGCCTGCCTGGGCAAATACATTATGTTCCCATCTGGACCCGTTCAGGTTACAGCTCTGTTGACAAGTGGCCATATAACTCACCGTTCAATGACCACAGGGAAACACTCTGTAATACAGCTATGCTGCTACAGTATTCCTCACAACACAGATCAGAGGACATGCACACATAACCTCTTATGAGTAATTGTAAGAGATGTCCAGAAAGCAGGATAGTAGCTACATTAATTGCTATATTTAATAGTTGACACTGAGATACTTAACCCCTGATTGCTTCAGGGGGTTGCCCGTATGGATAGCAACATCGAAAATGACAAACATCAACCAAACAAAAAGGCAGGGAGAGATTTGTACGCACAAGCAGACAGGATGTAGACAGAAAGCAGGTCTCACCTCATAATGTGCCACTCTCTGTGACTCTGAGATGAGCTGAGCGCTGCACACTTTGCAGTAACTGTCTGTGAAAAGGCCTTGATCCACCTCTGTTGACTTCATCTGAACAACAACAAAACATATTATATTTCAGCACTTTATTATACACTTCCATTACTAAACACTGAATTTGAAGATGACAGGAGTCGAAATCACAGCACGAGCTGCACTGCTATTTTAGACATACTTTTGGGAAAAACGGTGTCACGAAAACATGTGTTGCATGAATTATTCATGAAGACATGTTGTTTCTGTCACTTTAATTATTTCAGCATGCGTCACACATATTAAAACACTGAACCAGCATGAGGACATGACATGCCTCTATTGGAGCTGCAGTTCACTACCAGAACGGCTTATAAACAGACTGCAGGGGTTTTAGAGCAACAGATAAAACCTAAGACCTTCATGTGATTAAACATAATAATAAATGCATTTAAATGGCAGAAAAGCACAAATAAAATGCATGTGTATTAAAGTTAACTTTAAATACCATGTTCACTTATCATACGTGAAGCACAAGCAAAGGGCCTAAAATTCCTATATTAGTTATATGATGGTTGAAGTCAGATACAGGTGGAGGGAAAAGTAATAAATAGATAAAGGAAGAGTAGAAAACATTGTGCAATAACTAGAAATGCTCTCAGGTTGCAAGCTTTACTTTCAGCAAATGCTAAGCTTTACTGTTATTTGTGTGTCCTTGGTAATGAAGGACCTGATCACACTGTAGTTGGCCTTTGCACATATTGCCTTATAGACCAATTAGAGTGTCTTTATTACTGCCACTTACTAACAGCTGCACTGATGTGGAGACAAGGTTTTAAAAGCCTACAGACTGTGTTTGAAAGCAGCTGCCATGCTGCACAACTGATTATTGATTTAACAGACAGCACATTTGTATGAAGGCACTTCCTAAGGAAACTGGTCTTAGGCCAAAGAGAGGTGTAATAACTGGAGAAAGCTGTCTGTTAGCATCTCTATTTATCTTAACAGCACATGTGGAAGATACAGTATGCCTGCTGCAATCTTTGCTCAAGGGCATAGAGTTACGCTTACACACGGCTTCCTACGCACACAGGGCGGTGGGATATATATGGGATGCTAGGTTTAAAAAAATGACCAGACAACAGTTATTACATTGGATTCAGACATGCTTTGATGCCTTTCGAGCTCAATATAGTGAAAATGATAGGCATACAAAATAGAGTTTCTTGATCTAATTGAATTAAAAGTCGAGATAAAACGGAAGTAGCAAGAGATCTCTTCTTCCACATAGTGAGTGAGAGAAATGATCAAAAGAGTAAAAAAGAAAAAAACCATCTATCTATCAGTTGTTGATTGGATAGAGGTAGATCAGAATTCAGCTGATTTTAAGAATTGTACAGGGTTTAAGTAGACTAAATGAAAGTCCTTCTTCCTTTCACCAAAAGATTAAGGTGTGATATTTTGAAAAAAACCTACAGGGACAAAACCAGTTTAAAAAATGAGAAATGCATGGATGAATCATTAATAATTAGATCAATAACATGCATTTGAAAAGATGGGTGAATTTTCATGCCAGCAGATTAAGACACTGGGATTTTTGCATTTTGAGCATGGCCTGATTTGCAAATGCTAATGACTGCAACTTCTCGAAGACAGAATAAATAAACATACTGAATAGTTTCCAAATAGAGTCGGTTTGTTACGCTAATTCATGCATACATAGATATCACACCATTTGCATATTCAAGATGTTCAAATAAAATTACTTTAATATTTTTCTATCTCAGGCTGTTGCTAATCTACATCTTTTTTTAAACCTTGATCAGATTAAGAGCTCAGGTGAATCTTCAATAGTGCTCAGTTGTGCTTTCTAAATTGGATTTCATTTCAGATTCTGACAAATACTAAAAAACTTCAACTGAAATATACTTTGCTGTTGTAACTAGTGATGAATCTGCAAAACCATACACCAACATTAAGGATACTGGGCATGCTTTTTCTGCTTCCTTTTGTTTGGGGCCTCATTTTACCCATCGTCAGAGAAAAGGCAACATTCTCCAACAAAGATATGTAGACGTGCTGAACAATTTTGCCTTAGTATTCAGGCAGAATAAGTTTGCAGAAATTAAGATAAAAAAATAAAAAATAAAAGACAACCAGAGCTGAAAAGGGAATGAAAAGAGTCAGAAGTCAAAAGAGGGTGTGGGGAATAGCTCCCTCTCCCTCTCTGAGGAAACTGTGCATAAATTCAGCAGAACAAAATAGGCAAAATGCCATCACTGGAGCCCAAGCTCCATTGCTCTCGTGTACACATACACACATATACACCACACACATCTAAAAACAATTGCATTATTAATCAGTCTGAGGCCTGCTTAAAGAGAGTAAAGGGACTGACAGAGTTGAAGAGTTTTCCTCTTACTTATTTGCCATGTGAATGTGATTAAAGGCCAACATAATACAAATTTAATCCTGTTTCCTTTCTTAATAAAATGTCTCTGGATTTAGTGTGCACAGTTTATCAGTGCATGTTATTCAAAAGTTTTTTTCCTAATCTTTAATCAAAAACCTTCTTTGCCTCAGCTACTGTCACACAACAAGGATCACGGAACGAAATGCAAAAAGCATTATACAAATAAAAATAACCTCACTCAAACTCCTCTGCTGATAAAAAGAAAATAAGAAAAAGTCTACAACAGATTTTCAGACAGCCTTCAAAAGGACCTTCAAACTTGCATGGAATGCTTTAATAAAAAGTTTTTGGTTTTTTTTGTAAAAAAGCAGTGCAACTGTTACCAACATTAAACTATTTCTTGAGCACCAAATCAATAAGAATGAGTGCTATTTATAAGAATATTTGTAACACGTTAGTATATACGTCCAATTCTTAGTATAGCTATTAAAGAAATAAAAATTATCCCCATAATTTACTTACCCCCAAGCCATCCAACAGTATATGTCTTTCTTCTTTCACACATACACAGTTTGAGTTTTTTTAAAAATGAATCCTGGTTCTTCCTAGCTTGGTAATGCTGGTGGACAGTGACCATTATTTTGAAGCTCCATAAATCGTATATATCCATCGTAAATTCAACCTAACGTTATACACCCCTTCGGGAAATTAACATAAGTCTTATAAAGCAGATTGATGAGTTCATGTAACAAAATTATTTATATTTTTAAAATTGTTCCGGCAACGGCTGTAGACATATACAGCAGGTTAGTTTTACAGTGTATATATACGATTTATGGAGCTTCAAAATAATGTACTGTATGTTTTATTACATTTTTCAATTAACTGTATTTGTTAATAGGGGTGCACCGATCCGATATTAGGATCGGGATCGGAAAAATTAACAGTTCCACGGGCAGTTTTTTTTTTCCTCCGTGGCAGCCAGTTACTGTAAATACAGGTCGCAGTGTCGCAGCAGATCCTACGTCATTCATTAGCAGCACGTGTGTCGCTTGCTGGAACAGTTGGAGCATCAGTATTAATTTAGTTGACAAATAATTTTCACAGTCACAAACGAGACGGTAACGAACGAAAACTAATTTGAAATGACAAAAACTATGACGAAAATCTATTGACATTTTCGTCAACGAATAAAAACGAGACTTAAATGTTATGAAGGGACGATTGTGAAGAGATTATTGAAGAACGAATGTGCTGCCTGGTTCGGAGGTTAGATGTGTAAGTTACATGAACTGTATTTATAAGCCATACACTTGCTACACGTCTCATAAAACGCTAAAATCTCACTATGTAGGATTAAGAGAAGGGTAGGCATATGGATAAGTTTGGAGATGGAAGAGAGAACTCAATTCAGTCCGGTTTCTGAGCACAGACACTGAAGCATACACACGTCTCACACAGTGCGAATAAGTTACTCATGAATGGAGAATTGATGATGATTTGAATTCAAAATGATTTGAAATGGTCCATTTTGACCAGCATTCCGGTAAACATTCGATTACGTATTATGTGAATGTAAACGGCAGGAACATGTATCAGTGCATTGCATTCACATGTATTCGGGACCGCAGCCTAATTTAGTTGCTATTGATAGTCATGTTAATCAAGCAACAAAAGTAAAATCACTTAATGTCCCTGACTGAATTACGTAGTACTTCGTAGTTCTAAAGATTAATATACATTTATTTATATATAAAAAAAATTCTGCTTGAAAGAATGAATAATATTGTAAACAATACACAATGCATAATTAACTTTGTATTAATTTATTCTCGGGTTCAGCTGCTGTTTTATTTTGAATTCAAGTTTGATTACATTCAATTTTCGATTTGAATGCACAATTGTTCTTTAAATGACAAATAAATAAGTATTCAATACATTACATCTGTTTTTCAATACATTACATCTTAGTTAGGAAAGTAATGTTTAGTTAGGAAAGTTTGGTGCCTTTAGTTTCTTTTATATGGTGGAAGGAAGGTATAAGGTGGAAGGTATGCAGTTTATAATACTAATTTAACAATGGTATCAGATCGGTATCGGGAATCGACAGATATACAAAGCCCATGGGTATCGGTATTAGGACTGAAAAAGTCAGATCGGTGCATCCCTATTTGTTAATGCAAATCAACATCTATAGATTATGCAAAGCCGAGTAAACAGATACCATGCATCACTCAAACTAGTAACCACACACGACTGCACTGAGCCTTAGAGGACAAAATATCATTTAGAGAAATACTGTGCATGTATGTGCACAGTGAGGAGCATGCATGTGGGCTGCAGCAGGAAGTGCAGAGGGTACAGTGCAGTGGGCGGCCCTGACAAATGTTCTGGCTGTCAAAGGTGTGCTGTAATCAGTGAGGGGCGGTACTGAGCTGGACGCCAGCTGCTTCAAGGTCTTCTACTGTCACTTCAGCTGAAAAAAAGTCCAGACACTGCAGAGACATTTTCAGATCTCACTCCCTCTTTAAAACTGCAGGAAATAACTGTCGCTCCGCTAATAAATTCCTTGCCCCTAGCTTGGTGCTTTGGATTCTTTGACCTCGACCCTAAGGTCAAAAAGTGTTATTCAGAACAACAGTACATTTATTCAGGAGTACTTGGCTATTTTTCCAGTGACTTATAGACCCAAAAGGACGCAACCAAACACAGCAGCATATTAACCACGTCAGTACGTTTCCAATCCCTGCTGGTGCTTTAACAAGCATGCAAACACATCAGTGCTGGTTGCTGAGTAATGTCCTCATGTCCTACTTGAGCTCATTAGCATTCTGAGGCAACACATCCCAATGCACAGAGAAAAGCAACTGGAATCACAGGGGGAGTGTCTGTGTGTCCTCTATACTAAGAAGAAGATTTAGCATATAAGCAGCAGGTAGCCATGCAAAAACAACTTTTTTGGTTTTTTATTAGATGGCAAAATGCAAAAAATAAAAACCAAATTAAATGAACAATTATATAGTTATTAATAAGTGTGCATGATCATACATTCTGAGAACAAGACTGTATTTTAATGAACTGATGCTTGAGGGGTCTTGAAGAAGATGATATTCATTAAATTAAAGCAACTCCAAACTAGCCACTAGCAGCGACTTTTGCATGTCGCCAGAGGCTGGCGACGAGGTAGCTAGTGGGCGTTAATTTCTCCTCCATAACTGATGGAGCAGAAAAAATGGAGTATGATCACATGAGCACTATCGTCTTCTTTCCTATTGGCTGTCGCTCCCGAAAGTTGCTCTTCATTTGCATAAAGTTGAGAGATTCTGAACTTGGTCGCGTCGCTGGACACGCCCACATCCAGTCGCCAACGGTCGCTGACGCCCGCTGTCGCTCTTGTCGCCGGATATCGCCAGCTTTGCAATGAAATGAATGGGGTCGCGTCGCTTTGCCGCTGCGTGTCGCTGCTAGTATGAACGGGGCTTAACGCTTTATTCGCGTCTGGTGTGAACACAGCATAAAAATTTGCAGTTTTATCACACAGCACAATGCCACAAATGTCACAAGTTTTGAGGGATCTCTACACAATTCCTGGCAGCTAAAAATCATCCCACTTCTTGCATGGCCAGCATACTCACTGGACATGTCACACATTGAGCATGTTTGGAATTCTCTGGATCAGCGTATACGACAGCATATTCCAGTTCCTGCCAATATCCAGTAACTTTGCACAGCATTTAAAGAGATCCAACTCAGATCAGCTCTATGTGTGTTGATGTGTGTCAGCTCTAGTGGTCTTCATATATGCGTGCATATATATATATATTAGAGGTATAACGGTTCACAAAAATTACAGTTCGATACGACACCGTGGTGTCACGTTTCGGTATGTTTTTGATACAGCAAAAAAAAAAAGATAATTTTTTCTTTTACTTTGAACAACGATGTACTGTATACTTCACGTATCTTCTGGGGTTTCTTCTTAGCAGCAAATAAGACAAAACCTCCTTTATAACCAACACCAAATGCTCCTTATAAAAAATGAAATGTAATATTGTAGTAGTTATAAACTAATAGAAAGAAATAACTTTTTTTTTTAAATAGAACAATCAATCAATGATGGTTTCAATCAATTTTTACGTTTTTTTTCCCTGTTACCGATTGATTGTTTTGCCCTGTTCGAATCTGTTGGAAATGCCTCCCTCAAGGCATGTTTGTAATGTGCGTGTTTCTAGATTTTGTCTGTTTGGGGGTAAAGGGCAGTCAGCACGTTGTTTGACTGCCTTGTTGAGCGTAGTACTGAACATTACTGCATATTTTACATCATTTTTTCTCTTTTTTTTCCCAAATATAAAAGTATTAGTCTGAATCGTTCGGTTTGTAATGCATACCGATCTGAAAGCCTCGTACCGAACGGTTCAATATGAATATGCATATCGTTACACCCCTAATATTATATATATACAGTGTGTGTGTGTGTGTGTGTGTGAGAGAATATTAAAATGTAAAAAAATCTAAGAATAAAAAAAAAGTAGTAAAATTTTCCCCTAAATTATTTGTTTAAACTTTTTTTTATCTAAACTGGATAACATTAGTTAGATAAACTCTGAACAGATGATCATCTTTGCAAGCATGTAAACTAAAAAATAATTTTCTTCTGAGACAAAAGCATATAGAAAACTGGGAAAAAAAATATCAATGAAAGCACAGAGATAAAATTAGATTAAAATCTGTCAAGAGTGTAACTGAACTCCAGTTTATCATGATCACTAACAAGAGCAGACAGAAACGCAAGATTGCTATAAAGCTGAATTTAAAAAGGTATAATATCAAAACCATGTTTTATATAACTTGGTGACACTTTGCAAAAGTTAAGCTCAGAATCAACATCCCTTAAGTAGGTCTATAGGCAGCCAAAAGCAAACAAAACCTCAGGGGAAGAAACAAGATTTGTTCCCCTCTGCCTAAACAAAATAACACATGGTGAGTAGCTCCTCATACTGCGTAAACAGGACTGACAGAAGAAGATATGTCTCAAAAAAATAAGATAAATAATGTAAAAGAAAAAAAAGAGAGCCTTGCAGAGCTCAGCATCTGCCTGTTTTCATCTGCTAATCTTTCTAATGTTGTGTTGTATTCACGGAGTTGTTTAGCCTCCCTGACAGGGCTTTGAAACTACTCTTGGAGTGCTTATGGATAATTCAGAACCTGTGTGCAATATGTGCCAAGATAAATAATGAGAGGAAAATGATGCTTTTTGACTTCTCACCAACTCCACAAACAGCTTTATAAGCCAAATGGGTGGGTCGGGTCCACTCCTGACCTCCGATGGCTTAAAAAACAAAGCGACAGAGGAGATTCTTTTACACAGCAGATGTTTTGATGCACAAGAACAAAGTATCTCTCTTTGCCAGACTCATGAATTTTGGATGCATCATGGACATGGGCTGTTATGTGGACCATCCTACAGAAGACAGTGGTGTTATGTGACCAGGGTATGGGGAAAACATCTGCTGTCATGTGCAGAGGAGCACGGAGATGTGATAGAATTTACTGTAGCGTGATGAAGGAAAGCAACCTGCTCCTGACAGCAGATAATAAATTTGTCACGGTGGGTGATTATCATGGGGTAAATTAAGACGGCTTTATGTAATAATGTGGCCATGCTACAACTAAAGCTAGACCTGTGTAAGCACATCCTAAAACAACACAAAACATAATTACTGATTCAATTATTTATTCACTTATTTCCCTCCTCACCTTCACCAATTTTTTACTGCTTCATTGTCAGTTCATTTCTCAAGGTAAAATCATTGCTTCTTCCCTGTGGCCAGCTGAAGGTCAAACATCATTATCCTGTTCTATTGTTTTAATTGGAAGTCGTGCAATGTTCAGATGAGCCTCATGTGAGCAAAAAAACAAATCCAGAGAGACGGAAGATGAGTGACCCTTAGGGCGCCCATGGCAATGCTGCAGGAGATCTGCCAATTACCTCAAATTGATTTCTATGACAAAAATTAAATAATAGAACAAGAAAATAATTATCAGGCTTAAAAATAAATACATTTTTGTGATAAATCATTTTATCATACAACAGTTTGATATCCAGCTGTCAAGAAACACCATTCCAATGCTGTAATATAAATTTTAATAGAAGAGTACACACCTCTTTCACACATGAGGTATGAATCAGCCTAGCCCAAAGCAAAGCAAAATGTGATTTTTTTTCATTTAATTCTACACAAATCATTTTTTGCAGTTTTTTCTTGTCAAGGTGGAAAACAGTGCAGAACATGTACAGTACTGCAAAGTTTTCAAACTGACAGTACATTCACTGGGTAGAGACAAAAATCGACCTTGAAAACCACCATTGGTTATGCACTGTGCCATTTCATTTAGAGCTACCTTTTTTGCACCTTTAATATCTGCAGGGTGCTAAGAATATACACCCTCTGTGTGAAACAACACAACAAGTCTTACTCATACTAGAAAAGGGATTTTTATCTAGACCATGCATTATAAATTCGATTTAATTAGATCATTTTCTTCATCACACTAGAACCCCATGGACTCCAACAACATCTGATAAAATAAAAGGAAGGGTTCATATAAAGGACACCTTCCTCACTCCTTCAAAGCTAATAACCCTTACTTCCAATAAACAATTTAATCAAATTTGATATAAGCGGTATGTTAAGACAAACGACTGAATCTTTCTACCAATTTTATAAAATAGATAACTAGACAGCACCATATTGTCAATAAATAAGAACATGCCTGGCATTTTAGGAAGTTTTTAATCAGCGTGTGTATTCATGGTGCATTGAGGGTAGCTGGTATTGCTGTAAATATTGCTGGGAGTCTAAACCTCAGCTTTGCTACTTAATGCCTGTGAGCAGAAATGGAGATGGATAGTGAAAGATAATATCATATTATATCCCTGGGCTTTTGGCAAGGCATTTTCCTCTCCATAAGCTTCTCCATAAGTGTGGGCTTTGTTCCTCCCAATGGAAAAACCGTATCGGAGAGGCAATGGGCTGTCACTTCTGCATCAGAAGCCCTGGGAGACGAATTAGGAAGCTCTGGTTATGGAGACAGCAGATTCTTCTATTCTTTTTATGTTAGATTTTTTTAAGTATGTCTCAAAGTATTCAACTGCTTGTTATTTTGTATCATGATCTAAACAACGGCTTTTCTTAAATCTCAATTATTGCAATTTTCATCACAAATTCTGATGTTTTTAAGGCACTCCATTGCTGGGGATAGGACAGTACACCAAGATGAACCTCAACAGAATGTGCAACTGTAAGTATGGCAGGCTTTGCACAGGACTCTTAAGGTAACCAGAGGTAGTTCTGAGGTGATTCTACACTAACAGAGCCACCTTGTGGTTCACGGATGATTTTCTCTGACAGTTTAAACAAACCAACCACCCTACAGCTGTGCAATTTCACTGCCCCGTATACTAAGAAAATGGCTTAATTTTAAAAACAAGTCATGAGGCAGGGAGGCTCACGTGTGGATGCTGACAGGAAGTAATGTTCAAACGAGCAAACTTTGAAGTTGTTCTACTCCCTTATCACTGAAAACCACACTACAGCGGGACAGTTCGGACTATGATGCATCTATAATGAATGAATGCAATAAGAGTGATGCTGTTATATCTGGAATTCCTCTCCCCTTATACTGTTTTCCACTGGCTCGCTGGGAGGCAGAGACTGCTAATTCGTAAACACGGCATAATAACAAAAATTAAAGATGAGTCTCTTTTCTCTGCACAACAAAAGAATGTCAAGAATACATCAATAATTCACATCTTACTCTCACTCTGCTCTCTCCTAACAACTGCTTATTAGCCCAGCTTGTTATATGCTCTTAATGAATGGCTACAAATGACAGTTTATAATGAATTTCTCATCTCTAATCCTAAATGATAATTATAGAATTCAATACAGAAAAATAGACAAGTTCAAACTAAAGGAATGAGATTTGGCTCTTCACTGACAGAGTATACATATGCAGGGTTAAAGCAAAGGTAAGCCACTTATTACGGAAAAGACATCTGCTTTTGTGTCACGTATTTGCACTCCAAGGAATATGAAAGAGAATATTAATGCTACCATTGTTCCGCACAAAGATGATCTAAGCTGCACCTGGAGGAGAAACTTTAAAGGGATAGACTAGTTTCAAAGGCTTAAAATACAAAAACAAATGGTTAAATAAGAAAGTGCTTAATGCATTATTTTAAGTTAATAACGGACTAGAAATATCAAACAAATACCGATGGCTGTTCTTCAGTTTCTCAAAGTAAGTCAAGCCACATTTATTTATGTGACGCATTATACAGACACAGAAATAACATACGTAAATAAAAAAGTTTATGAAACATTCTGTTTCTTTTCTATGTTTATTTAATGTACTGTACAGAACAACATGTGCCCTAAATGTAAAGAAAACCTCCCTCAAGACCATTCAGTTAATAAGGATTCTGAAAATATCTAATATATGCACAAAACTAAACTAATTTGCTTTGCAGAACATGTCTCCCATAGCACATAGGACTGAAAATTGTATAAGTCTAAATCAATTGGTCGTTCTCTTGTCTAGATAAAGAACACAATCCCACAATTGCCCAAGGCACTACATTAAATCCTCATAAATCCAAGGGTTGATACTACTCCAATCAAACTGTCTCAGTAAATTACCCAGATCACAACAGGTGTAAACGAAGATCAAAGCGCACTTGACTAAAAATTGACACTGTCCGCATCGACGGGGTGCTCAGGACTGTACAGTGATACATAATTGATCGTGTGCACTAAATGAAACAGCTGTGAGATTGACGAACCCGAGAGCAATCTGTCAACACTGCCTCGTGCCACCGAAAATGTACATTTTTTGAGGTTATCACTGCTTCGTGGTACAACAAAAAGTCTAAGAAGACGATACTGTAAAGGTCTGTCAAATGTAACCGGCAGGTATGATACTATGAAGTGTATTTACAGTTCCTGTGTCCCTTATCATGTAAACAACACGTTCATTGAATTCGCGCCACAACTGGATTTCGTGCGTCATAGCGTCAATAAATCTGAGAAAGTGTAACACCACCATATCATTTTAGAGTATCCGGTCTAATGTTGTTCGTGTTTAACAAGTATCTCCAACAGTGTCGATAGAATGGTTAGTTCGGAGCCGCGCGAATCACCGCTAAACAAACTAGCACAGACTTTGACTTCGTTTTTATAAACATACCTGTAACTCTAAGCTGTAGTCTTCGTATAAGTGTGTCGGGTATACGGTCAGATGGTGTTGCACTTGGAGGGAGAAGGTGTAATCCATTGACTGTGTGATGTGGGCGCGTGTGTAGAATAGAGGATGCTCGTGTACAGCTGCCTGCGGTCCTTTAGTTCAATTGCAGAGCGTTCTCCGCCCCGCCGTCCTCCATTGGCTGGATGGCTGGAGTAGTTTTTTTTCCTGCAGTAGTGGCTTTAAAAGCTGGGATTTATAACGAGACACTAGTGTGCAAATGAGAAAGATCAGAGATAAGATGGATTTGAATTAGGTCAAAAGATGTATTTTGTTGCGATTAAGATTTATCATTTAAGCTACAAAGGCTAGTCAGTTAAAGTGAAAACAAACAGCAGCAATCAGTTCTGCACCTGTTTCATTTCACATTTTAAAAGGACATGAAACAGGTGTAGTTGGCCCAAAGGAGTAGTTGGCCCAAAAATGAAAATTTGCTGAAAATGTAGCTACTCCTCGGGACCAAGATGAAGATGTGTTTGTTTCTTAATCTTAATGAAATGTTCACACTTTATAATACTTGTACGTTAATAAAGATTATTTGTAAACTAGGCTATTATATAGTTAGGTGATGTACAGCAACCTTTAACTAATTTTAAATAAACTACACTCTGTCCTACAACCCTAAACGTATCCATAACAGAGAGTTACAGTTCGTACTGTATAAAAAACACCAGTTCCTGTAAACCACAACACACAAATATTTGTCTTTATTGAATATGAATGCAAATAATGTTCAATAAAGGTTGGTTTATAGCACTTAATTAATGTTATTGTCAATTTCTATAACCTAATCAAAAATGAGAACTACTCACTCTTTATTACTCTTTATTATTATTGATTGTAAGAAAATGAATAATAATAGTTGTGTTAATTACAGTGATAATGAATGAAGAACTTATGGTAACACTTCACATAGGGACCAATTCTAAACTATTTGCTTATTAGCATGCATATTGTTAACATATTGGCTATTTATTAGTGCTTATACAGCACCATTCTACATCCCTTATTCTGTCCAATTCCTAAACTTAACAACTACCTTTCTATTAATAAGCATTAAATTAGGAGGAAAAGTTGTAGTTAATGTTTTGTTAATGGCAAGACTATAAAGGAATTTTATTTTCACACAAAAATAAAAATTCAGTCATCATTTACTCACCTTCCTTTAAACCTGTATGAATTTCTTGGTTCTTCCAAACACAAGGGAAGATTTTTGTTTTGAAGAAAGTTTGTAACCAGGCTATTTTGATCACAGCAATGACTTCCATAGTAGTCAATAGTGACCCAAAACAGCCTGGTATGATCATACAACTGCTAAAGGCTATGTTGTAATGCACATCAACAGTTGTAGACATGGTTGTAGTTATGTCCACTTGAACACTTGAAAAATACATGAAATACGGTATATCATGTAAAATAAGTATACAAGTAATGTGCAGAATTTGGATGATTGTATCATAGGTTGTTGTTTTTTTTAAGTGAACTGTTTTTATTAGAATATTAAAGATCATGTTTAAGATCATTCAAAATCAGTTTACTGATCACCTTGACATTTTATTTATTATTATTATCATGTCATACATTTTTTAATGGTGAATTTCTGGGAAATGCTGTTTGTTGTTGTGCTTTTTATTTAATTGAACAGGATTTTTTTACTACGTGGGCCCTTTTCATATCTGATAACAAACTAAAGATAATGCATGTCCTGCATTTTTGTGTGTAAATGTTTACCTTGAAAAGGTTCTAAAGAAAACATACTGGGTCTTTTTACTCTGAAAAATCCATTGACCTTAGAGTGAATTTTGATTATGATTTGAAGTGATGCCAGGGTGTGTGGGGAGCAGTTCATCAGAATGACACTAAAGAGGATGTGGCATTAGGCTAAACTCGACTTTGAGATCCTTTGCAAAACAGCAAATATTCCCTTTTGTTATCCCATTCATCAGATAGAAGGCCACACAGCTGTTCATGTCAAATTAAAGTTATTTTTTAATAAAGGAAAAATATTCATGTTGTGGCATAATATACCCATCCACATTTAAACATGCCCAATTGATTTTGTTCATTCTGCTCAACATTGTTTATGTTATGACGTCTACTCATGATTGAAGTAATTATCTCAGTGAACGGTTTTCTGTTATTAGTGTTTCTTGTCTACATGGTTTATTAAAGCACAAATGCCCTCAATGACCGTTTTATCTTTGGTTTTACACAAACGACTGAAAACCACTCGACTCGCTTCCTGTGTCTGTGAAGTCACTCAGCCTCAAATCTCATTTTCAGGTCACCATGTCTGGTAACAAGCCAATTCAGACTTGGGCCAGTTTTACATTAGCTGTCACACTCTGAAATGTGTGAGTGTTCACTAAACAAGCGTCACAACCCCACATAAACTGGGTGTTAGAGGCTGTGCTCCAAATGTGTGAGGTGCAGGCAAAAATCATGATAGAATAAATGGTGTGTGACCTCTAAACAAAATGTATTTTTAACCTCCCAATATGGTTCTCCACTAAATACACATATGCACCTGATATATCTGGACTTTATTTCTTGGCCTTTTTGGCACCAATGTTTCTGTTTGAATAAATGCTTGTCGGAATGGGGAAGGGACAAATGTCTTGTGGACAGATTAGCCAAAGCTGTTTGCAACTGACCAGCTGTTATTGCTGTGGTCTGGGTCTCAGACAGACTGCTCAAGAACTGATGCATATTGCAAACAAAAATTACAAGCTCAAATAATGCATTTACATTTATGCACTATAGCATTTACTCAAAATATGATCAGATGGATTCTTCACTGTTTTAATCCGACTGCTAGATTTATCTCAGTTTACAATTTCCCTAGTAAATGGGATATCATTGAGTCTAATTTTACATTCAGAGCATTAACTCATTTCTGTGTGAATATCTGTTTTACTTAAAATGCATCAGAATAACTAAAAAAAAAAAAGTTAGCAAATCTTTGATGTCATGATGATTCTTTGATGTGTATTTTAAAGCATTGAAAAGAGCTTTCCAAAAATTAAAAGGGCTTCAACATTACTTTTTAAAGACAGTTCTTCATGTTCAGTTCAGTCTACACCAGAATACTTTGCAATACAAATCCCCCATGTTAAATATAAAAGAAGAAGGTTTTTATTTATATCAACCCAATCATAGCTCCAAGATTCCTTTATTACAATAAAAAGGCTAAATCTAGTTCAAAGCCTACTTCACATTCTCACAGAACACTATTGTGAGATTCTGAGGAGTGTCTTGGAAGAAAAATCTCCTGTGGACTGTGTATTCTGTTCTTCCTTTCTTATTCCACTATTAGTCTTATGGCTGGCTACGTTCAAATTCCCATTGGCTCATTTACATTCTCTGCAGGAATTCTAGGTAAATAGGCATCTAGAATTCAAAAGTAAAAGCTGCTGGTTACTGCGTGTCTTTCACTGTTCAATGGGCATCTCACAATATCACAAAGGCAGTCAAAGGAGATTGAAATGGCAGTGCAGTTTTTTCTTTTCTTCTTTTTGTGTGTGTGCGTTTTTTTATATATTTCTAGACTGCAGTACCTTTTCAGTCCACTAGGGACTGTGTGAGCGCATGTGGATTGGCTTAAAAGAGGGGAGACTGAGAACTAATAAATACGAATGGCTATTACTGAACCAATCGTCCTCTTCCATCGATTTATTTGATTACAGTGAAAGCATTACAGTGTGTACAGAGTATGAGAAGGCCTTAATGGTTACAGCAACTAAAAACTCTTTTAAAATAGAGAATGTGGGGTAATGTGGTTCATACAATAAGCTAGAATAAATATCCATTATATGTGAAAACAGATTAAAACGCAGTTGTGCTAGTTTAGCTTGTCATGTTTTGTATTTCATCCCACATCTGTTCCATGTTCTGGAGCTGGAGTGAGTTTCTTTAAGCCAAAATTTGTTTGTCCATGCCTCTGCCAGATAAAAATGTGACATGTCAGGACATAGACTTTAGACCTAGCCTGGGGTCCTTTACAGATGACACCCACGACCCTGTCTCTTGTGCTTTTCATTTAGTCATCTGGGGGTCATTGAAAAGCCATGCCCACCAGAAAATAAATAAATAAAATGTACTGAGAATGTTCTGCTATAGGAGATAATCCATTAATTTTATCGACACTACTCTAATACACCTCGCAATACAAACAAATGTTTAGCCATATTAACGCAGTGCATTGTGCCATATTTTTAATGAATTTGAGTGCATCTTGACTCAGCACTGACTCATTTTAGATCAGGAAAATCTGGTTTTGAGAAATTTAATATGAATTTTTATTAAAGGTAATGTATTACTTATTTGTAGCATAAATGGTTTACAATAGGTTTAATTTTCAGATGATGTTCTTTGCATGAAAATATAGGTTTTACCCATTGCACTTACATTGTGGTTGCTAAGCTCAGTACATTTATGTCAGTTTTAAAAGTAGTTATCTTATGATACAGGCTACAGTCTTCTTGATAAGAACAAGAAAAGAGATGATAACACGTGAAGAACAGGTTTGCTCTTTCATTCAGGCTTTAGGCAAATGCACCTCAAAAGTTAAGCTAATGTTCTGCTTCACAGCCACTGCACAGCTCGCTGCCTGAGCACACACACGCACGCACGTTTTCACACATGCATGCATACGCACACACTCATACCAGTTTCCATACGACTGTGGCTGACAGGCAAGCAAGGTCACCTACAGTGATGTCACAGCTTCTTCCTTAGGCAACTCCAATCCCCCACAAACACAGAGAGAAAAGAAAAAGAGGAGAAATGGGGGATGGGAACTGATGGGCTATCAGTCCAATGGGGAAGTTTTCTATACAGTACATACAGATGGACATGCAGTGTGACAACTGATACAGTGATTCCATTTTCATCTTTCATGCTTTGTAACTAAACAGAATGTAAGGAAGGATTTAGAAGTCTGTTTGAGTGTACATTATAAAGCATTGAATAATAAAGACATTCAACAAATGATGTCACTGTGTACTTAAGCTTCATTAACTGTTTTTTTTTTCAATATCACAACTAAGACTTTATTTCTACATTAACAAAAAAGTCAGGATTATGATATACAAATTGATATACAAAAAAAGAATTAATTATATACACACACACACACACACACACACGTGTGTTTTTGTTTTTATATCCTCGTGGGGACCAATTGTCCCCACAAAGATAGGAATACTAGTAAATTTTG
>JAUCNO010000795.1:11329152-11377098 GCA_032353835.1 Enteromius viviparus | reverse complement strand
ACAAAGATAGGAATACTAGTAAATTTTGACCTTGTGGGGACATTTGTGAGGGCCCCATGAGGAAACAAGCTTATAAAACATGCAGAATTAAGTTTTTTGCAAATGTAAAAATGCAGAAAGTTTCCTGTAAGGGGTAGGTTTAGGTGTAGGGTCAGTGTAGGGTCACTCTCCTATGGAGAGTCCCCACAAGGATAGCAAGGCAAAGTGTGGGTGTGTGTGTGTGTGTGTGTGTATACATGCATAGAGTATAAAATATATTATATTCATCAGTGGATATGTCAAGAACTGTTATACAAATCATTTTATTTTTAAACTTTACAGCAGAAAACTTTTGAGTGCTATATTATCAGAATAAAACATTCACAGTGATGTCATGTATAATATACCTGCAGGTGTCAAGACCTAATTCTTGGTGATGCTTGAAGGTGTTTCAGGCTCAACCCAGACCAATTTAGGTGTTTCCTTTCGAACGGTTTACGTCTGGATAAGGGAAGCTAAGATAAGCACATGAAGGCAGCCTCAACCTGGAGTCTGAAGTGAAATCAGTTTTCAATTTATAGGTAAGATGTCTTATCAATGCATGGTTGATTCTGCTGGGCTGTCAGTCACTTATGCACAGGTATTTTTAAAGTTTGATAAGTAGTAAGGGTGAATGAATACGCCCAAGGAAATGATGGGAGGAGATGTGATTCGCCCCCCTCCCTTCTGACACCATTCCAAGTGTGCATCAGTAGTGTAGTAGAAACAGGCCCTTGTGAAATTGAGGTCACGCAGCTGCAAGCTCTTGTGTGCCACCACTGGTGATGCTGAGGGTTGTAAAGGGCAAGGACAGCCTGTAGCGCTTTGTGCCAGTGTTCAAGGCTAATTTAATAAACATATTTCTGTGTGCTTACTGTTAAAAAGAGCATTCATTCCTTCCTTTGTCTCTTTGCTGACATGTACTGCTTCTAGACATTATTCTGTATTCTTGTGGTTGAGCACTTGTTCTGAGGTTTATTCAGAACTTGTGGCGTATTTTTAATCACCACAAAAATTCATTTACATTTGTACTTCCTTTTCTAATAAAATGCAAAAATCTGAGTGAAAGTGAGTGTACATCTTAAAATTCTCACAAGACATAAACAGAGTATAACAGTCCTTATATATACATTTGGCCTTCCGTAAAATGTCAGCCTTCTGCACTCATTTACATAGTTTTAACCCTGGATTATTCCCCAGAGATTTATTCAGATGTATTCCACAGTATATAGCTTTAAAACAAAAATATAAATGCATTTCCTAACATTTTGCCTGAATATGTCACCCAATCTACTTTTATTAGCAGGAAAAAAATACAGTAGGCCTAGATAATCATCAAAATTAGAGAAGGAAAAATCCTTCTCTAATTTTGATAATAGCCTAAAATGTACAGTATAAACAATAATTGTTTTGTGTTATCTAGGCCTACTGTATACAGCACAGTAACAATACATTGTGAGTATACAGACAAACTTTCTTATAACAGTATCTTCATCATTGTCTCTATCAAGTTATAAAGAGCACAAGAGATTTGAGAACACTGTGGGCAGAGAGGACCGGGGCTATTCATACAATCTGCCCACAAACACCCACAGATCAATGTGCCTGAGAGCAAATACAGCATACATCATACTACACACATGAGGATATGTTGGCTACGGTGGAGATAGATTATGTGTATAGAGATCAAGTACTATTTACAAATTATTATTTTAATTCCTCTATTCAGGGCTTTTAAGTTAACGTCGAAGTGGGCTGTTGCAAACGATTTTGTCTCCCTCTTGTGGTGGTCTGGAAAAATATTGATTAACTACAGAAAGTCATGACTCAGGGTGGTAGTGAGGGGATGAGAGGAGGAAAACTGGAAGGAAGAGAGTAGTTATTGTGGATTACCACAGCAAAGTATAAAGGCCATTCGCACTTCATTTCATACTATTTCATTCCAAATCAAAGCTCTCACTTTCCCTATACCACATTTCTAGTCTGACTTCATTTAAAGAAAATCTTAGGGAAAAAATATGAGCTGGAAAACTGATGAAGGCATTCTGGGAATGCGTGGCGCATGCAATTAGAGAAGGCAGTCGGAGCCAATGAGGTGCTGGCAGAGAAGTGCATGATGGGAGCCAGGCAGCCTTGCCCAGAGGGATGGAGAAGAGCCAGTGACTGTGCTGTTAGTCTTGGAATCCCTCGTCATCACATACTTGAGCAGCGAGAACTCCCCATCCTCCTCTCAGTGGGAAAATCAGGTTGGGGTGTAAATGTCCAACAACGTCTCACCTCCTTGCACACTGGAGATCACAGTTAGTGAATCATAGTGAGCAATCACTGCCTTGTCTGTCTTGCCAGATGATTTTCTTTTCCTAACTTGGCTTACTTTGTTCCTGGACTGTTTGACTTTTGAAAATACAGTTTACAATGTTATAAATAATTTGAAATTAACAATCTTCTTGGGGGTGTAGAAATGTATTTGATGTATTACTAATTTAAACAGATGTCTCTGCTCACAGACAGACTAGATCCATGAAATTCTGTTGTAAAATTTGAACCTTGAGGCAGTTTTGTTCCATAATATTGGAGCAATGTATTTTCTCAATGAGGAAATGCATTACTGAAATTCAACAGAATTTTCCATAGAGAGACCAAAGTTACTAATAACATAAATGAAAGTTAGTTTAATTAGTTTAATTCACAGACTAAGTCTGGGCATTGGGTTTAAATTGCAATCTTGATCTGTAATCTTTTTTTTTGTTTTTGTAATTTTAGCCTGTTTTTTTATTCTATTTTATGAAATCGGTGAATAAATCATATCACAGAACAGATGGAAGTGTGGACTCAAAATACACTCAAATAGCAAGGATTTATTACAGGTGAATGTCTAATAGGCCGTAGCTGCAGAAACAGGGAAATCTTCATTTTCCACAGGCTAACTGCATTCTGTGATCGACTGAAAATCCATGTCAGTCTCCACTTTCCTCCAACAGGGGGAGACTTGAGAACAGACACTACTGTGGGAGTTCTGGCAAACTTCAGGGAAACTTCTCCAACAGATAAAATCTCCCTAGCATTATCTGTTCCTCCTTTTTTTTTTTTTTTTGGAGGCTAATGTTCTGTCAAATTTAGAAAAATAAGGTCTTCTGAGATGGGTATCGTTCCTCTGTTTTTCTCTTTCTCTTTCGCTCTTTTTCCCTCTCTGACTAGCCATAGGCACTTGGAAAGATGATAGTTCTCCATCTCCAAATTGAGCACAAAGAAACATTGTCCAGGAGAAAAACGCAGGTATGACTCTAGTATAGGAGCTCAGTTCATTCTGTAATGAGAAGGTAATTTTTTGGGTGCGTCACATAAGATGTGTGTTCAGAAATCCTGTTTCACAATCCAGCTGGATCGCATGAACAACAAAAAGAAGAGGTAAATACATAATTTACAGTATAGCTGACCCTCAAAGCCATAGTTTACCCAAAAATCTTCACGTCAATTTGAACCTGAATGAAACACAAAAAGTGATATTTGGCACCCATGATGCTATTTCTGAAAAAGTTAAAATGTGTTAAAATGACCAGGGGCTGTCAGGCTCCAAATATGACAAAAGGACATCATATGGTAGATTTGTGTAGAAAAACTATTCAAAATTCAACATAGCTGTGCCTTCTGCAAATTTAATGTTCTGAGACATTAGCATTATTAACATTAAACAAAAATCAAGGTCTGACACCTTTTGATACACTATATTTCAATATGAACATGAATGACATTCAAGAGCTGCTGCGAAGAAGTTTGTGAGTGAATTATGTTTCTATGTTTCTCTCACAAAACACTGTTTGTGTCTCTGTTTGTGTTCAATCGAAGAAAGAAAACCACAGAGGTTAAAACTGTTTTTTTGAGTAATCTATATATTAGGTATCTTACTAAGAAAGAAAAATACACTTTTTCAACATTTAAATCACAGATTTAATCGATTAATTTAGACAGCCATGAAGATACAAAGTCCTTTGACTGCCAAAAAAATCTATGAAAAGTAATCTTTTAAAAGGACCTGTCCATCATTTTGCACCAAAAAAAAAAAAAAAATCAGCACATTAACTATAGTGATTTTTGAGAAAGTGGTGTAGTTACTTTACTGGCACTATACACACAAACTAATGATGACTGAATGATAGAATGAGCCGTTTGTAAAGCATAGACATTTATGGCTCTGTGTGCGCCGAGTGGGTTTAAGTGTGTTTACAATATGAATAAATGTGTGTGCTGCATATGCCTGGTATAAAACGCATTCTAACCATGACTCACCTCCCAAGCTCCACAGTAAAATGAAAAATCGAGCCACAAGTGTGTTTCTGGTCAACGTTCTGCAGTCAGTTGTAAGTGGGAGCTGGGAGAGAATAATAAACAATAGTGGTCTGAGGTGCCTCAGGAGTAAAGCTCCCTTTGGCAGATCTGGGAGGTACTTTATAAATTAGAAATGAGTCTTGCGGCCAGGTGCACCGACAATAGCTGCCTGAGCTGCTTAGCTGGCAAACCCTGTCCTCCAACACCCCCACCCTGACACTCTTTCGGCCCCGTTTCTCTCTGAGCACCCCCTCTTCTTGCCGTGTGAGGGGACAGCTTTACACACTTGCGTTCATCTTAGTCCCGTCAGGAGACACCTCGAAGACAGAGGGGAGTTACAGAGAACGGCAAGTATGTCAGTTATATATTTAAACCAAGATAAAGCTGCTTTTGTATGGTCATGTTCTGTTCTGTCAAAGCATAAGTTATATGGCATATTTGTAATGTACAATTACTGCACATTTCCCTCAGACTGAAAGCTTTAGTGCGACATGTTTCAATAAAACACTCAGCTAACCTGTACATTTATGTCTCTGCAGTAATGCTACCATTTTAATTTCCCTGGTCACTTAACACTTCATTACTCAATGTAATGTTTATGGCTAATTTCAAGAGAGTTCAACCCCTTAACCTTCATTCCCTGTCTGGTTTTTGGGAGGCTTAAAGGTGAACGTTTCAGGCTGTAAATTACGATTACATTTAGGGTTTTGGAATACCCAAAGGAATCCAACAATAGCACCCCAGAACACTGAACTTTCAACCCAAAATCCTCCACTGAGAATATTTTTTTCTGGTTTCTCTTGCAAACCCATACACATACCTGTTAAATAAAACCCAGGGTTTGCCAAATTGCGTCTTTTTTCCAGCAACAAGAGACTAGAGGCTTTCATATAAGAACTGTAGCAAATAACGGAACATTATGAACTACTATAAAACTGGTATGGTATTTTTCCACAATTCATAGGTGGTTATAAATAAGTATAGTAAATAGTATGAAAGGCATTTGAATGTTATATTACAAGATTTAAATGTTTATCCATATATTATAATTCTTATCAAGCAATAAACATTTAATATAAAAGTGATTCACTGAAATATTCTTCACTAGCTATTATTTGTGATTAATGGCAATTTAATGGATACTTTCATGATTTAGATTATTATTTTTTCATGTCAGGAAGTTCAAGTCAGCTCTTTTAATAGTTACATTTAGCTGGCTTCTCATATTTTGCTTGTCATGGGTTACTTTGCTTCCTTCATGTCCTTCACCACAAAACTATCATTGCTAATCTGTTCATAGGCTCCAAAGATTGTCTACATAAGTTGATTTAACAAATATGTTGAACTCTTGTCACGGAAATTGAATGAATGATATACACAAGAGAAAACGTGTTATTTTTTTCTCTCTCTCTCTCTAGTCAAGTCAACTGTACAAAGGCATTACCAAAATCTTCACATCTACAGGAATTCATTCGGGTCAAATGAGTGTGTCCACTTATCAAATATCAGAGTTGCTGGAAAGATCAGACCTCCCACGTAGAGCCAGAACTCTGTTTTGGATCCATCTTAGCCACTGCACAAAGATAAGTTGACTTAAAGTGTATATTATTCCTTTAAAATATGCAGATGGCTTTTTCCAGCTTTATCAGCATTTATTTAATCAAGATTTTGGCCTATTATCTATTCTTGGACATTATGAAGCAAATTCCTGTAAGTAAGAGAGGCAGAAACCAAATGGAGATTGAGGTGACTGGGAGATGCAAAGCACCTTAGCATTCTTTGATGCAATAATTTTACAGAAAGTATTCATAACATCTGTAAGGAATCTAAACCATCATTCTCAAGCTGCCTCTTGAAAGGACCGACTTGAGTATCATTTTGATTTTGTAAATAAACGCGGTAAGCAGGGGTGTTAATGACGTTAAAAGTGTTTCAGTTTGATATTTTTTAGGTTTCACATTCTATCAATCTTTCTTCACTACATGACACAATTTTAAACACATTTAGACTGATACATTCTTATGGGAAACTATTTAAACGCATAACAACTGAACGTTAAACATCAGTCAATCAATCGCCATGAGTTAAAATACATGTTTTTCATATTAATCTGAACATTGGGCGGATAGTGGTCTTTGAGACATTATTCGGTTATTTACTGTGTTTCTGATGGGAAATACTAATAATGATACACACTTAATAGTGGAATACATTTCTATTTAGCTCAAGCCTTTGTCCTGAGGTAAATCAATAGCTGATTGCCGGTAGATCCTGGCTCATGAATATTAAACAAGTAGTTTGCACTTGCTAAAAGGGATTTGCTGACATCAATACGCAGACGGCAAATTGTGAGCACTAGCCAATGGGATTACCGTTCGTGCGTTAGTCCCGCCCTCAAACGAGGCTATGCACCTGACTAGCCTATGTAAAGTAAAACTTGTTGCAAAAATAACTTCAAATGACAAAAATGGCATTAATTTAACTATACCGGACCATCTATTTTATTTCTATAATGGCAAATTAACTTATCTATTGGTGGGCTATATAACAACAAGGTAGTTTATTATACAAAACATTTAGATGAGAATGGATTTAAAACCTTACACGACCTGTTATTTGGATTGTGCATCCTGTTCATATGCCCACATGTTTTTCTTGATCAAAACCATGATGGTATAGCATATTTTCATAGCATTTATTGTTATTCGAACTCGCTGGTGTTTTGCAATGGTAAACTCTAATAAACCCCACTTGGACTATGCAAATATGATCTGTTAACAAAAACTAATTAAAAGCAGGTGTTGTCTGACCTTTGTAAAGTTTTAATCAAAGATTGTTTCCTAATAAGGCAAGGCTGCATCCTGACTCTTTCCAGGCTTTTGAAGACAGCTGCAGTAACTATGACGGGGATTAAACCACATCTGAAATACATTTTGCAATACTCGGTCATTTACTAAAACCATATGTCGAAAGATTGGTCTTGGTATTATTCCAGCATTTTTCATTCTTGTATGTTTTTCTATTGAGATGCATTTCTATTGATAATTAGCTTTTTATTTCTCTTCAGCATTAACAATAACTCTGCCTTTTGGTATTTTAATAATAGTTCTGCAATTGAACATCTCACCACTCAGTCTGAGGTTATGTAGTTGTTTTGCTGATTGATTTAACATGTTAGTCAATCGGTTGATGTGGTTTATTGTTACCTTAAAACGTGAATCATTGTGTGGCAAGTGCTAGTCTAGACCACAAGGAAAGACTATTAAAATGTATTACTGATTTTCAGAACATGCTGATGCTGAAAGGTGAAGAACCGTTTCCACATTCCCATTTCCCGGAACGTATCACTTCAAATGGCATTATTAAAACAGCTCTTAGCACAGACCCACATGCGTATTTAGCTGGTATGGATTTGCCATCATCCAAGACCAACTCTGTGAAATCAGTTTGACAGCTGAAACATAAGAGATTTGTTAGAGTTAGCGTTTCATATCATAACCATATTGAAAGAAATAAGAAAAACATGCCAAGGTTGGGATTCTTCTCAAAACACTAGTTAAAATGAAGCATAAAAACAACAATTAGCTGTATTTGGACATCATGTCTGAGGATGCAGACAGTTTGATTAAATCTGACAGTCTATTGTACTCATCCATGCAATCGTTTCCATGAGCTGGCTTGTTTTTTTACATAGAGCATGGCCCATAAATCATCTGAAACATGGCAGTGAAACTGACGTTTATTGAACTTGTGCTCATTGTTGATATAAGACTGTTGCAACATTCCAGACAAGATTAACATGCTTGAAAAACATGCAGTAAGAATGAATACTGCATTTTACCATATATTTATATATAAACGTATGTTGAAGTAATTTCACTTTGTGAATAATTTATCTTGGCCACAGTACGTGTACTCTTTTCTCTGTAATTATGCTCCAGTCTGTGTGTTTGGCCTGAACTTTCCAGCTGCTACCTGTCATGGCATAGCTCTCATTATGAAAAGTCCCTCATACATCAAAGCACAAAATTCAGACATCATCTAATATCAACCAAGCAAAATAAACGAAAGATAATCTGATTGTGCAAACTGAATTCTAGTGTTTTGTAATGGTGGCTATAGTGGTCAGGATGTTTTGTACATATTGACCCCCATAAATTCTGTGCATGGGACAATGACTGCACGTGGACCACAACACATATTACCAAAATGCTTTCTGTCTAAAACTTTGAATTACTAGTTTAATAAAGACTGGTGTGCAAAAGACATTAACTTTTTTAATAGTCTTTATTTTATATTTGTGCTAGAATTTTATGTACAAAATGATTGGCAACATAAAAATGGGAATTGAGAAACATTCAAAACTAATAGTGCTACGCCACAACAAGATTATAAGGAAGCAACACTTCAATGCAATTCGCACTATGCATTCTTAAAAGAGTGGTGACATGCATTTTAGACAAAGCTGTGGACTAAAATGTCAAGAGTTTTTCAAAACTTCCTTTCAGCTGCAACACTAACAGCGTTATGCACTAATAACAGTAGCGAGTTGTTAAGATTACATGGAAAATGTCTTGTAGCAATGGACATTATTATCATCAGTATTGTTGATGTTATATGTTATTGAGTACTGTCTTTTATAATCATTTTACTAGTCAGAAAACAGTTTTTCTACAGCAGATAAAATATAGGCCTATGTATACAATACTCTATTATCAAACATGTCCATAATCAACTCAGTTATACAGGACTGGGCAGTTCAATTAGTCATAAACATGGCTTTAGCAGTGCAATAAATGTATGCATATATATCTTGCCAGTAATTAAGCAAAGCAGACCTCAGACAGAACAGAACTGCCGACATGTTTGACGACTGAATGGTACAGGCTACAGAAGGGTCTATGACCAATGCATATTGCAAAATTATGCTGTCTATTAAACTCGGAGTAACTCTAGCAAAATGTACTATACAGTATGCCTAAAGAAATGGCTTATATGGTGTGTACTTTCACAGTGTGCACAAAATTGTATCCATAAATTGTGAAGATGTTTGGCAGAGAACTATGCATTGGAAATCTGTTGTAATATTCTTCTTAGAAAAATTTAAAAGAAAAGTCAACAATCAATTGCAGGTGAATTCTGATAATTTTACAACATATTATCAACAGTTTGGATATATACAAAAGTGATCGGTTGGTTGTGGTGGAGAGATTTTCTACTGTATCTTTCATTATATCTTTTCAGACATAAACAGCACATATCCAAGACAAAACACCTCAAGGGTTTGATTACATGGACAATGGAAAATAAATTTTTTTTTTGGGTTGCCTGGATGTGCAAGTTCATAAAGTAAGTGGGAGCTCTGAGAATGTTTATTTGAAGACATTCTCATAGGCAGGGCACTTGTGGCTTTTGAGTTTTTTGATGGTCTTTTTGAACTCCTTGCTGGATTTGTCCCACTTGTGAATGCCGGTGAGAAGGTACTGTTTGTCCACCTTGCGTCCCATGATAAGATATGTGTTCCCAAGATTTTCTAGCTGCGCACAGGGGCAGTCGGCTCCATTCTTCAGGTACAGAGTGAGTTTCTTCAGGTCCTTCTTCTTCAAAGGGCCCAGCTTTACATGTTTTTTCCTCTTGTGCAGGATCACCCTGCGATCCATGTTCTCCCGTTTGACCTCCTTGATCTTGGTCTTTATGGCTAAAGAAAACAGAGACATAGATAAGGTTGAGAATATGGCTAAAGAAAACAGTGAGAACTGTGATCAGAGCTTTTTGAATCTTCTCCAGTGGGTGGAGAGGAGACAGAAGATTACATCATCCTGCCAGTAAATATTAGTTTTTGGTATTTCTTCAAATTAGCACATGTGTTTATTTCCATAATGACATGTCGATTTTGAGTTGCCTGGAAAAGCCCCCACAATGTTTTTAAACACTGCTCCCACCTACTGCCTCTGTTGTGGTCTATGATATTGCAAAGCTTCGTTCAATTTTGCATCGTATCCCTGTGCAGTGCTCGCTCTCATCTACACAAAGTCATCTAATCCCTCAGGCCATGGGCTAGGTTCAGAGAGGCCAAGAAGGGTTTGGGTTGCAAGGGGTATCGCTGACGGTTCCCAAACTTCCAGGGCCATAAAAGAGAGATTAGACTGCTAAGTAATGCAGGGGGCAAAAAAAGATGAAGGAATGGAGAAAAAGAAAATGAGGAGAAGGTGTAATCAATATCAGGCCTGTCTTCTCTGCCAATGGTCTCAGGGCAAAGCCATCATGATACTGGTCTCTCTGTCATGAACTCCGTCAAGTTCAAGAAAAAGCATCGATATCCTTGCAAACCAAAACCGCTCTCATTGCCTTATTCTTTTCCCAGGGGGCAAGAATGTCCCAAATTGCAGTTTCACTGCCCTCTGCCCCACTAGACGTAACTGGATACCAGGTTTTGTTCCTTTGAATACCTCTCTTATAAGCTTAGGGCAATTAGTCAAAGGTCAGAATTTTTCTAGATGGATATATTGGCCGTAGGTGAAATGGTCCACATTTAAGGGCACTTTCACTGGAAAAAGTGCTCAAAGTAACAAGGCATGCACTCAAAATTAAAATTCTGGTTGGCAAGCTTAAATATAAATAAATGAACAATAAAAACAAATAACTTTATATGCTAGAAATGGATTTAGGCATCACAACTTAATGTGCAACATGAAAAGATTTTGAAATCAGTTAAATATAAATAATTCATCTTAAATTTAAAGATTAATTTTAAACAACCATTATTGGACTGCAAACGTAATCTAAATATGTATAAAATGGAAAATGGACATAAACAATGAAATATTTAAAAGCAATTGATACTGATAAATAACAAAAAGTGAAATATCAACCTGCACAGTTAAATAAAAAAACTTATATGGTGCTTTCATAAATGTAACAAAAAATGGTTGTAAAAACCTTAGAAAGCTTTTCAGACTCTTGACTTTGGGGAAAACATGGGGAAATTCTGTCATGACCATTTAACTCCTGGTTTAATCTTACTCCACATTACTCCAGATTTGTCTTAATCTGTCTGATCTGTCAGTAAACTCTCTTTAACCCGTTAATCTTTTCATTTCCTTAACCTTCCTATGCACGAGTCAGCTCCACGGTGGTCTTGCCAGAGTAAAACTTCAATGGCCGTTCCTCTCTCAAACCGCCTCGGAGGTGAATTTTTTTCCCCTTCTGGGTTAACGATGCAGAAACATGCAGAGTGTAACATCTTATCAACTTCAATGGTCTAACATCAGTGACCCACCAGTGAACTTCAGGCAGTCTGCCACCTACAGAATAATTTGGTCCAATTAGCAGGCCGATCCTGAAGACCCTTGGAAATGAGCAGACAACGGTATTGAGATTTACTGCTAATTAAGTTTTAACAACCTGATCAGTCTCCATTGGCTGTCATTGAGCAGACCACAATGAAACTAAACCCTCCTCATATCCTCTTGAACCTTGACATACATATATATATATATATTCTCTAAATATATATAAAAATATAATTTTTGATCATTGCCAAGGAAAAAGTTAAAGTGCCTGATGGCGACCACGTTTAAGTCATGAGAGCAGCTCTTCACACTGTTACACAGAGCTACATGATGAAATGTGTTTTTGTCCGCAACCCATAACCTCATATCTCACACCTCCTCACTTTTAATGACTCTAGCAGAAATAAGACAATCTTCCCAGTATTATTAGTGCACATGGAAGGGATTACAGCTTGATCTGAAGTCTATAAAGGAGCTTAGTGTTTGATGAAAAAACATTAAAAATGGTCTGAAGGTTAAAGAATTATTAAGTCAAGCCAGAAAGAGACTTGCCTACCTCCCACAACCACTTTATCTTAGTCCAAATCCCACTTTAACTCCACCGTGAACTCCTTTTGCAGCTTGTGTTTGTGAATGTAATCCTTACAAATGCAGGGACATGGGTACAGTTGAAAACTTTCAGATGTGGCTTTACAGCTAATGCGTGTAACACCACACGTTCCCAACAATAACAATGGCAAAGCTATAACAGGGTTACTCTTTCTTGTTCTCTGTAATCCAGTGTCTCGAAAAGGGCAAGCCACAATAAAGCACCATACAAATCGAGCCATTTGAGATTCCTTTCCAGTCTCTCTCAAAGAGATAAGACAAACGAGAGTGGCGACGACTAGCATACCACTCTGCAAATTCTTCACAGATAGATCTGCATCAGTAAAACCAGTTTACTGAACCACGTGAGGATAGTAGGCAAACACTGCGTGCCAGGATCGCACATAATTGCTGCATTCATACTACAGTACATGCTACGAAAACACCAAGCAGCCACCTTTTCCAAGCACAAGAAGTGGATCAGATTCTAAACACAACCCCGGGGCTGATAATGTTTCAATCTCAGATGGTCCAAATAAGTACTTCACGCTTGAAAGCTCTGGTAAATATTTGATAAATAAGAGATAAACAAAGAGAGCATATCTCAGAAATCCTGTGGTCACAATCAGTGTTCTTTCCAAACTCAAATGAATCATTTTGATAAAAAGCAGTGAAAGTGTTTACATTTCATGAGATGAACTACGCTTTAAAGAACCTTTTAACCTTTGTCCCTGATCTTTGACCTGGCTTCCTCTGTCATTTTGGAGACATGTCCGAGCCAGATGTAACGATGCCATAAACTCAGTAGGGAGAGTTTGGGCTGAAACAATTCACAAACATGGCACCTGTGGTTCGGGGTGAGCTCCAGTTGAAATGGTGCTTTTACTACAGTTTTACTACAGGAAAGCTGAGCATGCATCATCGACCACAGGACAGACAGCCAGCTTAAGTCTGATAATGTGATGCTGTTTGGGAGAGACCGAAAAACTAATTATTCTTCAAATATCTGGAATTCAAACATCTGGAAACTAAACTTCCATAGGGTTTTCTGAGTATCCTGGGCAGTCCGAAATGTCTAACAAGACGACATGTATCTGACGGAGAGACTAATCGACGCATTGACTTCATTACTTAAAGCAATGCTTCACAGCGTGAACCCGGTCTTCCTTCACTGTCTGTCTCTAACAATATCCTGGAGAAGTAATGTAGTACTGAGGTCACACAGAGAGTGTCGGTGGGGTCGGTTCACATAAAGCTGACCAGAGAGAGACGGCAGCTTTCCAGAGATAGCTTACCCATTTCAAACACTGAATGAAACTTTATGGTTTTGTCAGAGGCTAACCAAAACCAGCTTTTGTTTTTCTCTTCAGAGGAAAGCAGGAAGTCACTCTCACACTGCTCTCCTTTTGTTGAGGTAACTCCTGCTGTGATTGGCCTTAATGGCTGCAGTTAAAGGCTCATTTAACAGTCATTGTTGTTAACCATCTTCAAATATAAATGTGCAGTCACACTGAAAATCCAATAAGAAGAAATTAAACCCAACTTTCGTGAGATTACGAAAAAGAGACCGCCAATGTACCGATGTCCCAAAAGTTTGGAGTTGGTAAAATAAGTCTCTTATGTTCGCTAAGAAAGCATTTCCAGTATATGATCATATGATCATACATTATTAATGTTATTTAAATAGCTATTTTCTATTTTAATACATGTAAATACAGCTTTTGTTTGAATTATTTTATAATGTGATGAATTTCTTTACTGTCAAACAAACAGTAAATAAAACATTATATGGACAAATTTGTTGGAAATGACAACAAATATATCAGGGATACTCCAGTTTTCTCCAGCGACCAAAGAGTAAACTCAGACTTTGTCAGTCCATGCCCAGAGGTCAACCCCTGGGCTGTTGTCACATCCAGACAGGAGAGAAAACATCCCAATTTAGAGCTGTTAGTAACAGCCAAATAAAGACTTTAGGGCCTCTGTGAATTACCTCAATTCATTAGTAAAACAGTCGTGGCCTCTCAAAGGGTAATCCAAAGCATGACATAGATTTACAAGAGTTAAAACATTCTGCTGCTGCTGTTTCAAGTGTTTAAAACCATTGCATTGTTCTTTTAAAAGTGGATTTGGCAGTCGAGACAGTCAAATATGTGCAAAAAAACAAAATCGTGATCCAGTGATTCTAAAAGTACTTGAATCTGTCCCAGAAGCAGTGTTAATGGCCGTGAAACTAAATATCATTCTGGCGCTCAACATTTATGGCTAAGTTATGACTCAACAAGATGACTTAACACTGGTGAAAGGTGGACCTCATCTTAAAACTAAACGAAACTGAAAGATTTAATATACCGGTAAGCAAGTCATTATAAAAAATTAATTCTCTCCTGGAAGAATAAAGTTTTCCCTCGTTATTCTAATCATGAGAACTACGTTTAAGTTTAACAAAACATTAAGCTACAGGCGTCTTCATGAGGCTGGTGGGGAAGCTGAAGGAATAGGTGAATACTTTTGGTTCAGGACTGTGTGGTTTTGGCTGTTCTTTCAAACCAATATATATCAGTTTTGGATCTCCTGCATGCCTATGCTCCATTTCCAGAATACAGAAGATAAGAGGGGAAGATAGACTGCAGTCTTGGACCGTTCAGATAGAATGATTGTGTGTTTTTTCGGTGCTAAGGCATGTGTGATGTATGTACTGATGTTCTTACCAAATTCACTGGCGCACATGTGCTCCAAAATCACATCCGTTTTCATTTCGTTGTCACAAGGAGGACAAACTGGAGGGAATCCTAAAACAGAGGAAATGCTGTCAGAGAAATTCACCATTCATATCAAAATCCAGGGTAATTGTGACCAAATGTTTTACTTTGGTGTTTTGTCCCAAATTGTTTTTTGCGTGCAACTTTTTGGAAGGTTTGCAACTGGCTTTTAACAGCGGGGAACCAATCACAGTGCTGTTTTCTTTTAGACAAGAGAATTCAAACTTGTTCAACTTTCTTTAATTATTTCCCAGTCAGACAAGCTATGGGATTTTCTTCTGGCTTTCTTCTATTTTTGAAAGGGCCTGTAATACATTCTTTGAATTGTTAGTATACGTCTTTTGTTTGGCTCCGCTTTTCTCATACCACTAAATATTTGAATTAAGCTTTTTTACATAGACATAAAAATGTTTGCCTGTTTCTTTGCCTGTTACATGATGATTTGAAGTGAAGAATATAGCACTAGAGTTTACATGTGTATATAAACCATTATTACAAGTTATGCAGGTTAGAAAAATGAGGCAAGGGACAACACCCCAATGGACCCTTTTCATGTTTTCGGGTTTCTCTGCAGTCGAAGTCTTAGTTGGGTCAACTTGAAAAGTAGTGAATGGGATGGTAAAACAAATATATTTTTTACATTCCCATCTGCTCAAATAGCACAAGAAAAACTCCATGATAGTGTTTTCATGATTTCCAATAAATAGAAAAAAATAGAGAGAGTCCCTCTCATAGAAGCTGCATTTAAGCTCCCTTGCGTTAGTGTAAACTATCTTTTTGTAATTTGATGCAAAGGTAATATAATACAAAGAATGGTGTTATAAATGTGCATACATTTTTTTAAAAACACAAAACTTTTAAGGATTTACGATGCTGATGACCGTTAAACGCGTCATCACAGTCTACTGAACTGGGGCTGTAATTAGGACTATTGTTCCACAGATGCCTCCCTATAGTCATGGAAACAGAGAAATTAACCCTTGAATGTAAAATATCTTAATAAGATTTAAGTTCGAGCAAATTATCATTATAATCTACTTTTCTAAAACTCCTGTCTGTCTTTATTTACCCTGTTTGACAAGACTTTGATTTAATTTTTGGTGACTAGTTTACATCTATTTAACAGATTATTGTGGAAATTGCACTCAGGTGAAAAGAGCTTGTAAAGACAGCTGTTGGCAAGGAATTTCAAAAGGTAAACATTTTTATGTCCCCAGTTTTGTGCGTAATGCAAATTATCACCCACTTGCAAGCTACCAGTGGATCAAAACTGTGCAAAAACAAGTATTTTAAAGCAACACTGCATTTTTGTATGGTGATATCAGTAACTACCCTGCGGAAGATAAAACGGAGTTTAAATTTCAGTGGCTCTTGTCAAGTGTTACTTTCTCCACAGGCATTATTACCATGGAATCACAAGAAAACAGCGGACAAATGGTTAGGGCTTAACCCCTTGTAGAGAGTAGGAAGAGAGGAAATCCTTTCTTTTCTTTAACCCAGCACTGCTTGAAGCTTACAGTGGGTCGATACGCGAGGGAGGGTCTAATGTATCTGTGGCTTTGGGTTCATTTGACAGCATGTGATAACAGCTGACTGGATCTCTGTGGGGGGCTTATTAATTTGACTTCTCTGGTATTCCGACTTTCAAGCCACCATGCTAGAGATCTCTCACTCCGGACTCTGCGTCACTAACAGCAGGCTAGGGCAGATGGCTGAAGTCACAAAAGTATCTTCTCTCAGTGTGGTACATCGTTCTGGCACAGTCTGTTCATTCTAAAGCACAATGTTGTAACTTTTGAAATGGAAATTCCCTAGTAATTTATGAGCCATCTACATAAGCTAGTTGTACTTTCCCTTGTCTGGGACATACAACTATAGAGCTTGAGTGTTTCCATAGGGAAAGTCTGACTGGTGCCAGATGCCCTGACTTACCTGTGATATAGCCTACTACAACCTACCTAGTAACATACTTAATTTGCTTTAAATTACAGGGGAGGTTTTTAACAGGAGTCTTTAAAAGTATGGAAATGTATTTATTTTCTTACCATGGAAAATGTCAATTTTCTGCTTTGGTACCACCATTAAATAAAAGCAGCTGTTTAAATCTCTGTTTTTGTCTGAACTAAAGTACTATCCTCCTGCATTACCTTATGAAAAAAAAAAGTGTTAACAGGCACAGCGGGGAAGCTTGGCAAAGTTTTTTTGCTGGTGTGGTATTGAAATAGCATTACATTTGCAGAAATAATAGGGTTACTCATGAATACAGTAACTCATTTTAAGTCACTTTTGCTGCCTGCCTACAATGTCAGAAACTACACTAAAGAAAACGATCTATCTTCCAAATTAGGTGCCGCAGTTGCGAAATAACACCAAATAAATAGATATGTAATGGTCTGTTGTTGGAGCACATCCCAGTGTTGTCCTGGAACTCAACTAACACCCTGCAATCAATTGCTACCAGCTGTTAAACGAGCAAAAACGCAGATATTCATCTATCATGCTTTACCGAAAACCCACATCCCCTGCATCCTCTACAGATGTTATTGTAAGTAACACGTTACCTAAATGTTCCCAAAACTGCATTTGTCAAAATCAGACACAAAGGTATTTGAGGGGTTGAGGGGCAACAAAAGGTGTGATAAGTCTAGATGAAAACCCCCAAATGGACACCAGTCCCTGAAATAACATCGCAACTGCTGTTAAAAGTTCAGGTGCTAATTTTCACAGACAGCAAAAGGTGAAAGGTTGTAAAGTAGGTAAAATTATACTAAATGTATACAGTATACACTGAAACTGTCAGTATAACCTTACATATTTATCAGGATTTAAAAAAAAAGAATAAATTAATATTTGCATATAAAAATAAAAAATCTCTCCTTGCATGTTAAAATGTGCATCTTGGTATATTTACCTGACAGGTTTTTTATTAGCTACACATTTATTTTAGTAAATCACACCTGATTTAAATGTATAAGTTTTCATCTGGACTTACCAGGGGGCTTGGAGGCCTCTGTGGCATTGGGCGCACTGATGCACACATCATCATTTTGTGGAAACTTATCGCAATTGAGCATCTCAGGCCAGGGGAACCCATACGCTTCCATAATGGGCGTGCAGCCATCACGCACATTTTCGCAGAGCCAGCGACATGGGTAGATGGGCCTCTCCAGGCACACGGGTGCAAAAAGGGAGCACAGGAACACCTGAGTGCCTGGGTGGCAGTTCTTGTGCACCAGGGGCACCCAGCTCCCAGCCTGCTGCTTGACCTCAGCCATAATCTCATGCTCCAGCAAGTTGGGCAGCAGCATCTGGCTGTAGCCCACTCCGTGACAGAGCTTCAGTTCTTCTGGGATGTCCACACACACAGGTTGCTTGTCGTAGGGACCGCCGCCGGGAGGGTGCCAGATATCAAACTCACCATACAGAGAGAATGTCTGACCCAGTGAGACCATTGGTATTATCAAGATGATGATCCTCCAAAGCAACAAAGATGCAAGAGACTTCATTGTGAACTCCTGATGAGGATCCCCAGTAAATGCAGCCCCCAAAACGGTGAGCCTTGAGTGAAATGAAGTCCTCTTTGTCTATAAAATGAGAAGGGAGAGCCGAATACCTCTGAATTTTATAAGACTCCGTAGTCAAAGTATTGAAGTTGTGGAAACTCCACCTCTAAAGCCCCGTAGCTGTTGCTGACTCACACAGCTGAGTTGCTTGAAATGCGCTGCCCTCGAGACCAGGGGAGACCGAGACCGCCTCGGCGACCAATAGGAAACTTTCTGCACCTTTTGCTTCTCATGTGTCAATCAAAGTATTCAATGGCCCAATGAATGAGCCAATATCCCCGCCCGCCTGCATTTCTCTCACTCGCCTACTGTGGAAACAGATCCTTAATAACTTCATTTCGATAACATTATTCGAAGCATTGAAATGCATGAGGAGTTACTCGCTGAAGGCTCGTGATAATTGCATTTACCATATTCTGAAAAGCCGACAAGAGCCATTACTTACCTGAGTAAAACGTGCACGCGTTATCACGGAAGTATGTGCATTTTAATTCCATGCAATGCTGTCTCCTCAGTATGCGCGGAATAACACGCGTAATACTGATTAAATCGTCATATGGGTAGGTTAATTTCTGTTCACAGAGCGTGCGTTTAATATAATCTCATAAGACTTTATTTGTTCTGAATTCGTGGTCTCATTTATATTTCAACGAGCCAAATTAAGTTAAAATTTGAGGTGTGAAATCGCCCGACTCATGTTAGCTCTCCTCTGTGCAGTTGTTTTGCTAATCACATTGGTGAGATAATGAAGTCTGATGATAGCTCAGGGCTCATTACCAAAAAACTCCCGTTGTTAGGACATTTTTAAAGCAAGACGGTCATTATAATGTGCTCAGTGCCACGTTAGAACACACGCAAAATATTTTAGGCTATATTTTCTTATATCTGTTATAAATTAGGAAGCTGTCAGGATAGATAAAATAGGGTGTACGTTAAAAGACATTCAGTCAATTGTTATTTTTCCTTAGTTATTTTTAAAAGACAGATAAATTAGAGAGGCTGATAGTCCTGGTATTTGCTATTTTTAACAGCAATTAATATAGCAATTTAACTTAATTTACTTTACACAGCACCATTTTAACACTGTTAAGTATAATTTTGTTACATTAATTTCCAAGGCCTCTATACCAACTGATAATTCATATTTTGTCTCTTAGTCTAATTATAAAAAATGCCCTTAAGGTTGCTTTATGTGTGATTAAAAAATCTTAAAAAAATATTTAATAAACTAAATGCAAAACATTTTAGTTTGGTTCTCTGAATAAAATGGATTTTTACAACCATGACCGTTTTGACACCATTCAGTATCATTAAAGAATTACAATTACTGCAACCAGAATAGGTTCAAATGGTTTTGATTTTCGTTTGACATACTAAATTTAATTAAATATGCTGACTCCATATTTGCTCTTTTATTTCAGCATTGCTTCATTAAAAAAGATCACAGATAGCACACATAGCTTGCCAAAATGATTGATTGAAACACCACTGGCTTAATTTCTTCACAAATACCACATATGCATAATCTCTTACTGCATGAAATACTATATGTTTCTATGAATTTGTTAAACATATATCAGCTGAGATTGTACTTCATCTGTACTAAACTAAACAACATGACATTGGCTACATGAGGGTGAACATATCTGAAAGATATGGGGCTAAAACAGCAGAAGTGTCAGGAAAAGGGAGGGTTGGCTTATTGGAAGAAACAACGTGAAGCTCTCAACAGCTTTCTGACTGAAGCATTTTTCAGCCCGCACCTTTCCAGAAAAATTCTTGGCCGGTGGGTTAGCTGGCCTGGGAGTTTAGGGAGTCTCTTAAGCTGAATAAATGAATGCCTCTTCTGTTTGTATAGCCTCTAGTATAGAGGGAAAAGGCTTGATCAAGCTAATATCACACTGAGAGATGCCTGCATGAATGCTAATTGAATGGCTGTGAGTGGAAAAGTGACCCAACAGTAGGCCTCTTAACATAACATTTAAACTAACAAAGCAAAACTGTGGTAGTTGTATTGAGTGCCCATTGGACCTTATGCAAAGTGGTTTCCTCAGTCACAATAGAGATCATTATCAGCAAAATGCGCATGCGGGTACACGAAAGGTCTAATCTTATACTAACCGCAGCACCTAAACACAGCAACTGTCCTAATTTAAAGGAGAATAGATGGCTAAATGCAGGAATGTGATGATGCATAATGGGAGGTCTTTGTCCCCCGTTTGCAGAGTTCCACACCCAAGCGTTAAAAATAAGAATACTTAATTAAGTTACTCAGCAAATCGCATCAAGATTAATTAAACCTTAGTCGCATGAATTATAGAGTAGCTCATGTGTTCTGATAAAGTGAAAATACGCATGCCATTTCATTTAGTCACAGCTTATCCCATTCGAAAATAATTGAAGACTAAGGCCTCGTTTAAAATAATGTTGTCCTGACACCTCCTGGGGAATTCACAAGATTGTATACCGCATTTCCACATTTTACACCAACCTGTGAGTGCTTGTCTGCATGTGTTGCGAAGCCAATGACTAACATTTGCAGATAGCTTAAACTTTCATGTCGGGATGAGGAACCACAGAGAGAGAAAAGGAAATAGCTGTTCTTATGCTCCTGTTGATTTAGGCTGAGAGATTCATTTTTTATGTCACATGTCAAGTTATAAAACATGTTCACACTCCATAATCACTCAGTAGGGAGAAAGCCGCCAGCTTTACTGTAGAGAAACTGATTCAGGTTTATTGCATGTCTCTCAAGACTCCGCTGGACTTGAATCGGTTGCTTAATTTGTGTCTTTGTTAAGGCTTGTCAAATGAGTTGAAGCAGGGTGTCATCCTTGTGCCTGTTGGGGGTTGGCTGCTCTGTAAATCTTTAATTTTATGGTTTTAACTAGGCCCAAATTACAAATTTATTATAGCCATGTCACACTGATTGCCAAGGTGGATCATAGCAACCATTATATTTACAAACAAACAACTGGTTTATTTGGGAGCTATGTGGGAGTAGGAAAAAGTAAATACATAGTTTAAAGGAAATTATGACAGTTGAACATTAGCGCTCAAAAACCCTTTGAATGTGAAGTCATATGGATCTTATGAAGAGGTCTCCGAACCCTCAAGCGGATTGGGGTGATGTATTTTAAGTTGATCTAAGCAGGAGACGGCATTTAAAATATTCATTTTTAATTGGGCATAGCAATTGAATCCTTTTTCTGTAGCCCACCATAACATCTCCAGGGCTTTTCGGGATAAAGAAACAATATATCCACTACACTGCACCGCAGGCCTTCAGAAAGTTTGCCAAAAAGTAAAAGATGGACATTCACAGTGTTCTCTCCAGCCGCCAGGAAGGATGACAGATTGATTTGCACTGAGCAGAAATGAGGAAAAAGTGAGGAGCAGTAAAACAAACATTCTGTTACTTTTCTTTCACAGCTCAAAGCCAAGGAAAGAAGAGAAAATCCCTTTGCCTCTGAAAGTCCATTAAGGAGCCTGTCCTGTGACGGTAGTAACATCGCAACTGATAACCACTCTAGTCTAAAGTCTACCAACCCCGCTTTTTTTTGTTGTTTTTTTTGTTTTTTTACACAGCAATGATATCATCTGAGCTCACAGGCATGATTACCAGCTTGCGTTTGATTAATTCAACTCAGATTAGATGTTGGCGTTTTCTACATGTTATGTGTTTATAATCACAATACAATGACAGCATGCATTAAACCACTTTTTACAAATAGAAGCCAAATGGAGCATAACAATATGACTGCATTTTATCTACTAAGCCACTTGCAAGCCTTACCATCCATTTATTATGATTTTGAATATTTATTTGTAAAACAGCGGTTTTCAGTAAATGGGTTGTATATTGTTAAAAGAGGGCCACGGACAATGGGGATTAAACAATGTTAAATGCAAATAATAAAATTCAACCAGCCAGTCAGTAGGCTTATCATAAATAAAAACGTATTTGAGTTTTGAGTTATTAGCCAACATATTTACAATCAAAGGAGGCACTCCTATCGTAACAGTTTTACGTTACAAATCCATGTCAGAACATCTTAATAAATACGGGGAATGAGTTTGTGAGTGGGAGGGAATGCTGGAGCTCAAAGCCATTTTTACATCCATCTGTTTATAATTACAGGAACCTCATGCCACCAAGAACACACTTTTTCCTCCTCGGTATTTTACCACCGAAACATATTTTCATCTGTAAATCATATTCAGCTGGTTTGTTGTTTTATTTCATTCTTCCATATAAGTGCTTCAGTATTCCTGAGGGATTTGTTTTTGTTTAATTTGATTTTAATGGGACAAACTTTCAAAAGAGTATATATGGTTATTTCTAGAAAAGAATAAAGACCCCCACAATTAGTTTGTCTTTTTTAATTTCCTTCAAAAATCTGTTTTGATCCATTGCATGTACATACAGTGCTGTCTGCTGTAAAAAACATGTAAATAATCATTATGATCTATAAATTAAACAGTATAATTATAAGGCTTACAGATCAAAACCACAATAGCTTTTTCACCCACGGCTCTAAGACCTCCAGCACAAAGGACTGAAGTAAAAGGAATTAGGTCAGCTGATGCATGAAATTCACCAGACATAGAAACATGTGCAGAGACATTTGTCCAGCTCTGCAGCCTCAGGGCTCTCATCTTTCTTTTGCACACTACTCAGTATGAGCTAAACAGGACTCTTGGGACACCCTATTTAACATAAGCGCATATAAAGCATCACATAAACAACATTTCACAGCAATTCTAGCTTAAATGAGTGCCAGACTTATCAGCTGTCATTTCAACGCATTTAATTGTGAATCACTGTTCGCCTGAGACTATTAGCAAGTAAGTAAATTACTACAAATCTTCCCCTGCTAACTACAAGCACTTAGTAGATTTATTTTCTAATCGTTTGAGATTTGTTGTGAAAGTAGTGGCTTTAATTAAAGAAATTAAAACCCTAAATGGCCCTCAAATTTAGTGGCTGCTGATTATTGCAGATAAGGCTATTTATAGTTTAGTATTAATAGATAAGTTCAGTGTCCAATGAACCAGACAGAATGTAACGCGTCGTGTTCTTTACAACAAAGAGTTAAGTCATTGGCACTGAGAGCAACACCTCACTGGTGACCATTTGTAAACAAAATGGGAATCTGTCCAGCTCTATGCATTTCTTTTTTTCACAAAGCAGCCTTAATGTGGTCTCATCAGGAACTCATTGCATTTTAACGAGGAAGGCATGGTGTGTTGCATTTAGTTATTCCAACCACTGAATAATCTGTCCTTCCAGAACCTCCACATTTTACCCACAAGTCTTTCCCCTGTTTACTGCAACATGGTTTTGCCTATGTGGAGTTTTTTGTACATTACATTATATATATCCCAAAAAGAAACATTTTCAAACTCTTAAAAGTTATTTCATACATTATAACATTTCCTATTGTAAAGATCAATTTTTGAACTTAAGACAAAATTAAATTACTCATTAAATTGTTGTCAGAGTAAAACACTCTCAATATAAATTCATGTTTAATTATTACTTTTATTAAACATTTAAATGTAAGTTGCAAACATTTTATGACTTCTGCTGACATGATTAATGTTGTGTGTAATTAAAATGGCATTGCATTAATTGAGATTTAATAATAATAATAAATAAGCCATAGTAAATAAAAAAAAAATGACTTGGGCAGTGGATATTCCGTTTGCCAGTATGCTTTGGAAAGGACTGAATAAATAGTATACGTGTTGAAATAATCAAATCCTAAATAGTTTGTTGAACATGATGCCCTAAAAGCTGTTATGTAATTTATTTATTTATTTTATTTTTCCAAAAGCGAATGAATAAATATAATTTTTTTTATCTTTATAAACATTTTACATAGTACACAAATGTTCAAGACTTTAACATAAACACTCTTTAAACATAAAGTTGTTAGTAAGGGATTCAATGCTGTATGCACAAAACAAAAGCTAGCAATATAGCGATTCATTCTGTTTTCTGACTTACATGTATGGTTACCAGTGTGGACGTATGATTAATGATAGGTCCAGGTGCTGCTAAGAGTGAAGGAGAGGCCAGGAAGAGGGAGGTCACCTGCATGATGGCAAAGTTCCCAGAGAAAACAGCGTCCAGATTCCTGCTTAAGGAGACAAGCTGGATGTGACAGGAAAAGGGAGGGTTTCCCAGCCCACAAGCTTCATGGGAGTGCTGCCTTCACCGGTGCGCAGTAGGTCATCCCGTCGTCTCAACTGACTGTCAAAATAATGTGAGTTTTGGCAGCCCATGGGCAACTTGATGCCATTAAGTGCAGTTCTAATCGGACTTGTCTGGTCAAGAGCGTTCCAATGATTACACTTAATCATGCTCTCTAAATCTATAGGCTACAAGGGAACCTAAAACCGTTAGGATATAAAATGTTTGGCAGCGGTTTCATGCATTTCTCTCGCCCCTGAGAGCTCAGTCCAGGGAGAGCATTTCAAGGCACTGGAAAAGCAATTAAATCAAACATGGGTGAGCGACTAGAGGACAAATGCCTCGTCAGCACATCTCAACATAGCAAGAGAAAGCCAGTCTGCTTTTTGAGGAGAATTGAGGCACCGAAGGAGAACCTATACAAAAAGAAGGAAAGAAAGAAGCCGAGAAGAGACAGACAAGAGGTCAGTTACATGCTGCCTTGGTTTGAGGACCCCCTTCACATTTGGGGTCAGACACAGAGTTTGACCTTTGACCTCACAGTTCACATCAGCCCATAATTGCCTTTTTCCAGCAACCCTGCTGCCATCCATGGCCAAAGACAATGTAACAATTTGTCTTTTCAATTGTCTGTCACTCATTCGAGCCTAGAGTCTTTCAGGGGGCGTATATGGTTTCTTTCTCCATTGCTATTTATTTATTTTGAATGTTGAATGGCAAAAGTGGGGGTCGTCTGGACCCTGGAAAAATGGGCTCTTTGTCTAAGTGGGTTTCACATCTACCCCCTCCGCTGTTCACTACCACTTCATATTCAGTCCTTCTCGTTTTATGCTTAAAAGGGCTGTGTATGAACATGGGTCATTCTAAGGTGGATTTCAAATGCATCAATAAGGATTTGTGTTCCCTTATATCCCAACTTGTGTATTGTAATGTTCTGGATTTTAGGATGTAGTCTTGTTTTTCTCAGCATTATCTAAACAGATGAACACATTTGACAGTTAGTTTTCTCCGCTTTCTTGTATCTTCCTCTTCTTGTATACAATCAGACTGTCTTGATTTCATCATTGGAAGCATTAGGACGCTCTGTGCCAAATCTATCATTGAAACCTGTGAGGAAAGTAGCTTTGCTTGTTGTTTCAGTCTAAACATGCACTGGAGTTCATAAATCTTCAGATGGCTACATTCATCTCACTTGATGATAAAATGAAGGAATTCTAAAGAGGCTAAATTATATTCATTACTGCTTCACAAGAAAAATATACCTGTCACCCAGTGAGTTGAATTGAAAAAGGAAAAACATTTTTTTATTCCTTTTTCTTTGCTTGTATCAATATAAGTGTTTTCAAGTGAAAGTAATTAGAGAATGAAAGACAACCTGATTGTTTGCTTGCTTAGGAACAGCTTGACATGCTGGTAATTGAAGCAAAATGTTTATCAAGAAATTGCAGATGGTATTAAAATGGCAGGATGATAAAACACAGAAATGGATAAGTCTGGCTCTGGCTTCTTTCTTTGACTTATATAATCTTGCAAAGACGAGCTATTTATCTTCAGATATCAAAAGCATGATATTGCTTTTTCCTTTTCACTTGGCTTTGTTTCTTCCCTGTGCTGCTTGTTGGATTCACTAGGTTCTGTTCTCATTCACATCCTTCCATTTATGGTGATCAGATCTTATTGTAAATATAATCAGAACATTAAAAGACCTTGGAAACATGCTGCATTCCTCTTACACTACAGACCAAAGTTATACATCAGATGGAATGATGTAGTTTGTCTTTTAAATTCAAGTTTGGAGAGGTTGTTTGTATTTTTGGCTATGAAACTTCAGTTTTATCTTGGTGTCATCAAATTTATTCTAATATAGTTCTCCACTTCTTTGTAAAACCACTTATAAGCTAACAATTCAGCCTAAATCAGAACAGGGAATATATTTTTGGAAAAAGCAAGCGCAGATATTTCCTAAATTGTCTTATGCTTGATGAAAAATGAATCAGATTTTTTATGACCCTGACGAAGAGGTCTTGACAATGAGCAGGCAGAAAAATGCTATGTCCTTGTTTGGAGAAGAAATGGCTTTAAGGAATATAAAGGCATTCCAGAGAAATATCTGGTACAGATACTGTTACATTTTGAGATAGAGTGATAAATGCACTCTGAGACACAGAGTCTCTTTGCTAGATACCTCAATGTTTAAACACAGCATATTCAAAATGAAATGAATATGACTGTTCTGAACATATCTACTGCCCTAATGCCTTCAGTAATCAAAACCAGAGGACATAAAATATGTTTTACATTTGGACTGTTTAATATGTATTACACCTTTTTATTGAGCAAGCAATATCTTTTCAACACCTTAAGCCTTGCGTCTCATTAATCACAAAATTTTGAGAAGGACACATAATATAAGTATTATCATTTTTCAAATGTACGAGAGAAAAAAGGCCAATAAAGCCTTATTATAAAATAATATAAAAACATGCTAAAAAAACGAATTAACAAACAGCCTGGATTGTCTAAAGCACACTATTATCTAATCTAAAGAACTGTTTCAGACATGACTGTTGGAGAACACGTTCAAGGGATCATATTAACGTCTCGCATTAATCAAACTCCATCTATAACTGTTTGCTATTTACAAAGCTTGTATATGATGATTTTATCATTTGAAGTGTTGGTCTCAGCATATAGGCTACAGTTGTAAGGGTCTAAGACTAAAAGGGGTTTAAATTCTAATTTTAAGTTAAATACAGCTTTTTATCTGGACACATGAAAGCGTGTCCTATTTGTTTGTTTGTTTACTAATTGTTTCCTGAGTAAAGATTTTTTTTTCTTGTGTAGATCATCTTTTCAGCGATGTTGCAACCTGATCTCATGGCAATTCGTACGTATTTTACGAGGTGGCTAATTCGTACGAATTTGTACGACCTAACTCGTACAAATTCATACGATTTATTCTAAGTCGTAAGTATTTTACAAGATGGCAATTCGTATGAATTTGTACGAATGACCTAAACATAACCCCGCCCCTAAACCTACCCATCAAGTGATTTTAGACAAGCGAGGTCGTAAGATTTAGTACGAATTGGCACAAATTTGGCACCTCGTACGAATATGTACGAATTGCTCGTGAGACTGTGTTGCACATATTTAGAACAAGAACAAAAAATCAGTAATTTGAAATCTTGACCAATTTTATCCTTTAAACCCTATTTGTCAGCAATATGTTTTACTAATTTAAACCATTTTTCTTTGATTTATTATAATAAGTACAGGTCAGAATATGTATGTTGTTTCATTTTTAGATAAATACTTTATTCTGAATAACGATGGAACATTATTTGACCAATTATGACACTTTTTTCCCAAGCAGTTAAAGGTTTTTTGAAAGACGTGTTCTTGAGTTTAATATGCTTCCTATGTATATAAAACTTTTGCTCATTTAATTTGATGCGGACACCAAAAGGGGACGTCTTGTCTTTGACTCAAACAATCAAGGAAAGGTTAACTACTCAGTCAAGCAGTTTACACACATGCACACACGCACAAACACGCTCAGTTTGGGAGAGAGAATAATGAAACTGTCAGATTTCACAATAACTGTTTGATAAACAGCTTTTATAGAGATGAGTGCAACGTGAAGTAATTCACCTCTGGTTCAAACATGCAACTTAAGTTAAATTCACTTGTTGGGGTACGACTAGACATGATCCCGTAGTGCCAATGAATGTCATCAGCAACATGCAAATGCTTTACCACAAGACGTGAAACATTACACTCCATTTCTAATAAATATGGTGTTTTGAAGGACAAGGATCATTATAAATCACATTTGATGGTGGATAGACTTTGACCACATGTTCATTGTCACAGTTTAAGTTAGAATAACAAGACGTCATGCTACTCTTGATTGTAGGAAAGCAGTGGGTTAAACCAGAATGTAATGACTAAAAAGGAATCAAATGTAACCAAATGATAAAAGTGACTCAAAGCAGGATATTAAACAGCTAATAAACATTAAGAGACATGCTTTGCTTCTCTTTAATGCTTACCAGCTTGACAAAACAACATGGCTCACTAGTACAATTAATGTGTTTAGGGAACATTTTCTAGTAGCCGTCCATGTGTTGAAAAAAACAAGGCCTCATTAGTTCCAAACCAACGGTTGAGAATAGCTAAATGCAGGATATGTCAAACACATGTTATTGCTTTCTTTATAGAATTATTTTGTGCCAAGTACTGTGCGGTTGCATAGACAGTTGAAAAATTGATTTATTGAATTTTATTTCTGTTACCACTGGACGGCATGCTTGCCGTGTTAACACATTTCATACATCAGAAGATGCAGCTTATGACTATTTATCAAAACACAAAATTTGAAGCCTATAAGACACTGAACTCCATCAGAACGTAAAACAGACTTTTGGTTTATATTCTGGTAAATAAAAGTGAAAATGCGTTCCAGTTGTGTGTCTACATTTATTAGTCTCACAGTTATAAATCGCATTTTAAAAGGAACCAGCTGGCACAGCTACAAGGCCACAGGGCAGCAGCCAAAAACCAGGGTAACCCTTGTCTAGAAATCTATCTATACTCACTCCAAATGAAGTCATCTATAAACAGTTGGATGGCTAGTTTAATGCATGGCTTATTCGAGTGTGAAAAATGTTGGGCAGCTAAGCGCTCAAAGGTTACTCGTATCAGTGTTGCATGAGATGGATTGACCTGAGATTCTACTCTCTTTAGACCATAATATGAGCGAAAACAAAGGCTGTATTGAAGCCTGACATTGTTCTTTCTTTAAACAGCTAAAATTGTGTGCTATTTGTCTATATTCCTTTTACTGTTAAAAGTTACTACTCAGTATTTGGCTTTCTGTAAAGCTGACTGGCCTCAGGTAACTCATTCTCGCTTTCCAATTAATGGTGGAAAAGATCTAGCAAAGACCTCCCTTCTGTCACGACCATTTTATTTCTTTCTTTTCCAGCTTGTACACTGAACCATCCTGACGTTTGGCATATTGAAGTTTGCCGTTGGACTGAATCCAGACACGGTTGAAGAGAGCTTTCTCTGTGCCCTAAATTCACCACATCTGTTGCCGATTGTTTTTGTGTTTTTTATTTCACCCGTAAAGCTACCATTTTAAGCGCTCGTACACATCAATGTGGTAACTCTGATGTAACAGTAAGTTGCATAACAAAATATGTTTCGATTATTTTCCAGAACAACAGGTATTAGAATCCAAGCACGTATATGTTGTTATATTCTTCACGGTCACTCTAACAGCTGCTGTTTACATCGTTAACAAGTCAGCTCAATGAAATGGATGAGTTTTGGTGTATAAATGTGTGCTGGACTTGAGACATGTGGAAATGTGCTGCGAATAAAATATGACTCATAGTGCAGTGGATTTAGTTTAAATCCCATTTTGATTTGATCTTTTTGATTTACATCATTGCACTGCATTATTGCCACTATTACTATTTTGGCGTGTCTCACAAACATTTACATAGCTCTTATAGTGCCATCTGTAGCATAAATAAGGTTCTGCTTCAAAAGCAGTCACATTCACTTGAAAAAATTTGCATTTTTTACCACATAATTATAGTATCTTATTGCAAACTGTATCTTGACCTCCACAGTTTGAGTCATGGAGGTAAAATATCCTTAAGATAAATGCGCAGGTTTCATATAAGGATTTATGGGTAGGTCATAAAGTACACATACACACATTAACATGCCATAGTAATACTTGGCTTTTTCACGTGGTTCACATGAAATACTTCTAGAGTGCAATTTTGTTGCATAGCATTAACCATTTTACAATCTAACAAATGTAAGTGAACTGATTTTGAAAGGGGTATATCAGGACAACAGTCTTGTCCTTGTCTTTAATTTTATCAGGGGCTGTGGTGGAAGAGGCTGGTGAAAAGCTGAATACATTCACTTGTTTCTCTGTGTTTTCCACTGGCATATCACTGTTCTCCTGACACAAAATGAAAACCTTATTTCCTTTGCAACTTCATTCATTGCTTTAAGGAACGTTATTCACTCATTCAGACTGGATTCTACTATTTGCTGGCTGTATCTGCCTTGATCTGCATACAAATTTTAACTCCTAACATCTCCAAAAACATGCCTTTCCATTTAAAGTATCAAATGTTGTCACCATTAGATTGCACAATGCACAATCCCAAGATACTAAGTGTTATATATATTTTTAATTGACTATATTTTATGTCAAAACTGTAACAATATCATTTTTTTTCATTACATCATTACATTAATAAGTGCTAAGCCACCATTAGAAAAGCATCTTTAATCATTTGAAATCACTTTAGTAATTGAACTGTATATTATCTGTATCTTGTATTTTAACTGTATCTTAAGGCTTCCACTATAAAAAAAAATAATAATCCACTTTAACATATAAAACAATTATATTAGTTGTACTCAATTCTTTCTTTAAGAAAATATGATATGACACATAGTTGATTGCACAAATTGTACAAACCTTATTTAAAATTATACTGTAAATAAAAAATACTGAACATTTAAAGAAATGTATACTGTATAAACTAAAATACAACTTTGTCATGGTCTACAGAAAATTCCCGACCAACGAGAATTAGGTACTCTAGACAGCAGTGTATGACAAGTAAAATATCTGGATCTAGAATATGCTTCATCATCCTCCTTGTCATATGAATATGTCCTTTCATTTCCCCCTTTAGGCCTTATTTATCCTCTGTGCATCACCTTCTCCAGGACCAGACAGAACTCTAACAAGCATCATTTGGGGTGGCCATTTACATGCCTTGCTGCTTAATGGCTGGTTTTATAGCTCAGTCTGTGTTAAAGCTCTGTAATGGAGGCAGCATATCATCACAAACTGACCCCCGATACAATCGTATAGCACAGTTAAACCTAGTTCCGAGCGATCATTAAGGTCTGTCCTCATTGTACGTTTTTATGGATGTGTGCTTAGAGCTTAGAAAAAAAGATTGAGCTGCACAATGAATCAGAAAAATAATGATATCATTAGTCTGAGGGTAGTTACATTTGAATGACTAATTTACATGAGGTAAAACTCGTTTTTTTAAAAACAGTCAATACACTTCACATAAAAATATTTTGTAAAAAAAAAAAAGATTTAAGATATCATTATAAAACCTGGCAAAAAATGCTGACTCTTTTACTGAAAAGTGAAAAACAAACATAGATATAAATTTGGACACCAAGTGTTTCTCCAAAGTAGACTGCCTCAAAAACCTGTATGCGTCCTAAACTAAAGGTCATTTCTGAAACTGCGGAATAGTATGTTGGATAAAATGGCACTCCTGAAGTTAGCGAAAAAAGTGGGCCTGGGAGAGATCAAACGTTTTATACAGATATTCGAAGGTGGCCAATTCATCTTCTACATAGAAGTCTTTCACCAAACTAAGTACTTTATCTCTCCGGGATGTAAACACTATATCAAGTTGTCCAGGTAAAAAAAAAATCATGATTATTAAAGATAGGTAGAAAAATAGAGGGATGATCAATCTTTAATCAATCTTTAAATTTTAATAGAGTTAAGAACAATAATATTCTTGCATTGAATCTTCAGCAGCAATATAGATTTCGAACACAAGATTTAGGTGTTACCTACTGAGTGAGACTCCATATATAACCATTTAGGAAATATGGCTTACTGGTCAGTGATCCCTGGATCACACTCACACCAAAACATCATCGTCCTCATGTTAGCAGCCCAATAGTATTGGGAAATTGGCACTGCTAGTATTCCTATTTCCTTTTGTTTTTGCAAGTGTGCTTTTATAATCAGCAAAACACGACTACACCATATTGTGCACATGTGCGCCCCCGCTACTTCATATTCTTACACTGTTATTTCAAGGTGATTTTCAGAATGGCCTGCTGTTTATTTTTCTCTCAATTTGTCTGTCATTGCTTGAGGCAAATACTCCACCGAGACATTTAGTAACAGTCTAGGATTAGGCAGAATGGTGTTCTGTCAGTTCAAATATGTCAAGCATCTTTAGTAAATCACTCATCCATACAGAGTAACAGTGAAGCCTGCATGATAAAACATCTTGTCTCTTTCAGTTGAGACATATTCAATCTATCAAATCCATCTGCCATTTTATGCAACGCTACAGCAGCCTTACTCTGTGCCTAATCAATGCGGTAGACCACTGTTTATCTATGTTACGTAACTTCATTTATGCAAATCAAATCATTATCTGTCATTGACTTTTCATTTAGGCCCTAAATTATGTTTTATATAACAATACCTACCATTAATTAAACTAATTAAACTAATTATATAAGTAACCTACCATTAATTAAACATCTGTCTGTGTTCAGTCAGTCAAACTGATGATGGGTTGTGTTATGGTGAGTTGTTTTTGATGTGCTCTGGGGCTAATATCAATAGCATGTCTAAATAAATCTAATTTAATTAAGTATACACACGTAAGAGCTTATTCTTCAAAAAAGTAGAAAAAACTAGACAGAGAAACATAACTTTGAGTTTGACAAAGCCTGGCTACTTAAACAGCACAATTTCACCTTTTTGCACGCTCCCTACAGACCAAAGCCTCCAGCTAATACTTCATCAAAACAAATATTGATTCTTGGTCTGTCTCTCCTGCACAAAGTTGGCACGCAGATTTTTTCTGGGTGGTTTTAATTTGACTTGCTGTTTTCATCGTGTGGAATTTGATTGTTTAAGCTGGTGTTCTTCTTTCTTCAGCTGTTAATCATCGTCTCATGACAGCGAACATGAAATTCTATACTCCTCACACTGTATGCAGCAACAATTCCAATTTTTATGTGGGATTTAAAGTCAAAACAAGCAACAAAGACATATTGACATTAGATATCATTCCACTTATGTGCAAAAAAAAAAAAAATCTATGCAACAATTATGTAGATGAGAATCTGAACTGAAATCAGTATAGAGGTTGGTTTGGTAACTAAAATATTTTTTTTTTTTTTTTAAACTCTTTAAATATGCTAAGTGCGTTAAACTGCTTGACGGCAAATACAAAGTTTTTGTGAGGTCTGAAAAATAAACCAGATCAGTCGTTTTGTAATTACGATTTGGAAGAAAGTCTCTTTAAAAATTGCTTCTTTAGAACTGCATGTGCTCTAGTTTCATGAATTTTGGGGTTTAGTTTAGCATTTATAGGCTTTTAGTCCAACACAGTTGGTCGTTATATCTTATCTAACATCTAACCAAAATGTAAAGCTAAGTAAACTTTTTTTTTTAATAATAATAATAAAACAAAATAAAAAAAAAAAAACCCAGTCACTAGGATATTTCCGTCCTATCCAAACTGAGCAATTGGGCAAGGATAATTGGCAAAAAAAATGACAGATACTAACACTGTGAGAATATTAGATGATTTGGCTGAAGTGAAGTCTTGGACAGGCAAACAATAAATCAAGTCAAAAAGTCTAGATTCCAAAACATTAAACCTTTTGGAAGAAAGTTTGGTGGTCTGGTAAAATTAAATTTGAGCTCTTTAGCTTGAAAGCAAAGTTCTATGTTTGGTGCAAACCAAATACAGTGTAGAAGCATCTCGGTCTGAAGTTCAGCAGCAGAACCTGAAAAGCTTTCTACCGTCAAAGCAACGCAGATTGAACCACTAGCTATGTAATGCAATTTCTTGGCACAGAGTTTTAGAAGATAATGGTGCTTTTTCATGAATAATTTCGTGCATATTTATGTGCCTTGATAAAAATCTCTTTCTTATTTCCAACAGGTGCATACGCATTGTTCTTATCCTAGCTCCAGGGTTTGTGCGTCTGGAAGAATCCTGAGAAAGAGCATGCCTGAAGCTACTTCCATTGAATCCAAAAAGGCTATAAGAGAATTTGTGCATTTTATTTTTCTGTTAAGTAATTATAATTTATTGCTCACGCCATCCTTGAAATTAAAAAAGTAATCTGTTTCCATTCTTACATTCCATTTGGTTGTGTTCTCACAGTTATTGAATGCATGAATGATGAAGCCTAACATTTATTGTAATTATTCTATAAACAGACAACAAACAGTACCGCATTAAAACAACAGACTGTGTTACTGGTTCCAGAGAAAGTGCACATGAGGTTGAGAGTGAAGGTCTGTAGCCAGGCCTCATTGTCCTGGAAATCTGATTCAGTAATTAATATACTTACCTCATTCACTGTTGTTTGTGAACATTTAAGCCACTTCTTTTCTTATAGTGTGGGTGGTCTTTGTACATTTAACGCTGGAGGTTAAACCAGTAAGAACAATGACCATTCTCACTGTCACTTAAAAAAGACCTCCTACATATAATAGGAAAATTATCTGTCATCAAGAGGAAATGGCTCCGTTCCCATTCCCCTACAGCAATAAAGTATGAGAAACATTAATCTCAAAACTATCATTACAAGAATTTGAATAGGTTAAATCTAACAGAAATGAAATATGCTTAGACTCAGTGACACTGGTGTATGTTTTATACGTTGTTTTTGTAAAAACAGATATGTAATTAATCAACTGAAGAGCATAGGCCTGTTAAGTAAACTATTGAGCGCTTTAACAAGCAAAGTACAAACAGACATTAATCTTCACATAAGCTGATCTTTTATGGAATTAAAATCCAAATTAAATAATACTGTACTGAATACTCATTCATTTTTATAATATCTGAAACAATTTAGAATTCAAATGCTGCAAACTGTATATGGCTACTGTCTTTAAACATTACTGTATACCGCACAAAAACAATACTGAAGTACTGAAGAGTCCAAATTACACTTTTAAAAATTCTGTTAGAGCACCATTTAGTGGATGAAATAAATATGGCATCTACTACAACGTGTTAGCCATATTGCAACACACCACTAGAGGGTGCGATATAAAATATCTCCACATTCGAAAACAACTGAGTCAATTCATCAATAGTATATCTCCAATTCATTTGCCCAAACTGTAGGAATTTCGTTTTTTTCTTTTCCAAATAATGCAAGTTTATTACGCTACATTGCATACATCCATGATTTTTACATCCATTCAAGTGAGCATAATAAAAAATTTTCTGATATGGTCCCTCAAAAAACAGAGGATAACACTATGTTAGCACCATTGACAGACAACAAACGAAAGACATTGAAAAACAAAGAAACTATGAAATAGCATCTGAATCCCTGTCTTAAAATAAGTTATTTAATGCTTGCAAATATTATGAATATGGTGCCAGGGTTTATGAACAACTGATCTGAACTGGAAGGTTACTGTGAATATTTAAAGTTGTTTTTTTACACAATGAAATTCTGAAAATACTTTTAAAATCTGACACTGATATAAAATATTGTAAGGCTCATTATATCTTTCGAATGCATTCATTGTTTCCACTATTAACCTATAAGTTACTATAAATAATAATATCTATAAGCAAAGACATCAGCTTAGTTTTCGAAATGCCAAAGTATATAGCTAAAATGCATGACACTAAAAAAGGAAACAGTCTCTCTTCAGGCCTTTATTTTCCTATATTCTTTTAGAAGACTCATCTGAGAAAAGTCCTCTCACCTTTTCAAAAAGCTTACAAAAAGACCTAAACCACAAGTTCTGTCAAGTTAAAACAATTAAAAAGTGCACCAGAGTTCCTTTCATGTCTGAAGTGAGCTCACTTGAGAGTTAATCCACAGTTTCATCTTCAACACCAGCAGCAAACAGAGAAAGAATGAGGTTTCAGAATTGCTACTGGCTCAGTGGTGAGAGGGAATTTCAGTCTGTAAAGCTCAGCCAAAGAGCTGTTTTCAGAGTCAGTTCCTGTCTCAAATCTGAGATCTCAATTGAAAAAAGAGATGTTCAGTCCTGTAATACAGTAGAGGACTGTGGTGGCTATGTGGTGACGTTGAGCATAGTTGAAAGAGTACCATGGAATCACTGCTGAGAGATGAAAGGTTCTCTAGAGAGGTGTAGTGGTTCAGGGCTCTTGAAGATCTCTGCAGTTTCTGGATGCTCTTCAGCGCCGCTCTTTTACCTGTGGGTCACCTGGTTGCTGATCAGACCGGGAAAGGTGTCTTCTGTCTCTGCACTAAAGGATCCCCCTAATAGAGACACAGAATGACAGTGATGCTCAATATACAGCTATACCAGGGTATACTGTACTATGTTCTGAATCCATTTTAAAATGTAATTGATTCCTTTGAAGCCAAAAGCTGAATTTCAGCAGCCATTACTCCTGTCTTCAGTATCACATTATCTGGATATGATTGATTTCTTCTTATTATCAATGTATTGTTATATTTTTGGTGAAATAACAATCTTTTCTGGCATTATTAAGATTCTGATCACAAGTATGTTAAGTCCCAAAATGTTTAAATATTTGCATTTTAAATATAACAAAAAACTAAAGTTTCAAATAATAACTTTGTTTATTAAAATCCTTAAAATAGTTTTTAAACACCTTTAGTTAGTTAAACCTGACAGGAAATATTCATAGTTAACCAGGTTGTTTTGGGTCACCATAAGTCATAAATGTTTGTTTACCTATATGGCAATTATACATCCATATACGATGACCATCATATCGACATCTGCATTTGACAATATTATTGGTGTAATCCGATTCAGCAACCTCATAATTGGGGTTAATTACGATCTGTCAGAAAGAATGAATACAGTCAGTAAAAACAATTAATCACAATGTCAATTTCCACGAATCAGAGTAAAATGAATCAAAAGAATTTCTTTGGGACTAATATTACTACTATTTTGGAAATGTCATTATTACCTGGAATATGTAGTCTCCCGGTTTAACATCTGTAATGTCCACCCACTGGCAGTCAATATCATGTCTGTATGTATCCCAGCAGCCCACTGTGATCCCCTGCTCACCAAAGTTTTCACACTCATACCGCTTTTCAATTCCTAACAATACAAAGGGCATATCATTAGACTACTGTAATGAATCACCAAATTCTATGCCAAAAATGCACAGCTAGAGTGAGGCGAACTACAAAAACAGCCAAATTCTTTCATACCTTCATCGCATTCTGAGTCCTCCAGACAAAAGCTTGCTTTGTGTCCCTCTGCCACCTTGGTGCCATTGGTGTTAAGTAGGTCATAGTGGGTGAATACTTCCATACTATGATAGTGTCTGTAACAATAAAAAGAAAAATCTAACTACAAGTAAAAATATATTCTACCATCATAAAATATTTGAGTTAGGTAAGACTTATCTTTTTCAATTAACTTTTATGATGCATTATTATGAAGGCTGCATTTATTTGATCAAAAATAGTTACAAAATTAAAATTGTGAATACAGTTTTCTGTTTTCTATTTAAAGGTATTTCAATATGTAATTAGTTCTGAATTTTCAGCACCTTAAAGAGTAACTCAACCCCAAAATGAAAATTCTGTCATTAATCACTTACCCCCATGTCGTTCCAAACCCATAAACACAATTTAAGATATTTTGGCTGAAAACCGGGAGACTTGTGACAGTCCCATTGACTGCCAAACAATGAACACTGTCAAAGTGAATCAGGGCCGGCCCGTGGCATAGGCAGTATAGGCAAATGCTAAGGGTGCTGTACATCCAGGGGCCGCCAGAAATGGAGGACGAAAAAAAGTGTCACTTCCACTTAAAACTAGTTGGTATTATTACTTCAGAAAGGAATATGCCCACATTAATTTACTGCATAGCAAAGCCTACTAAGTTGCAATAATAGCAATAATAATATAGCCTACTTGCCTAAGACGCCCCTCCACCGAGTCCATCCTCTAATCAGACTTTAACATTACACGGTGCTCGTCTTTTGATGAATCAACAAGCTCAACATGTCAAAACGTCCCAAACTGTCTGGTGCCCAGGGGAGGAAAAAAAGAAAAGAAGAGGAAGAAAAATGTGACAAAGACAGGTGTAATGTTATGGTAAAGATGATGTTAATTATATTATTTTGCTGTTTTTCCGATTGGTAACTTGATAACGAAAGTGGCTCATGCGCATGGTCACATAAGACTTGCATTTAAAAGCACACTTAAAGCTTTCTATAAATATGTGTACGGTGGCCGAGAGAGCTCAACGCGCTCCAATTTAAAAATAACGCATGCAAACAGAAACAAATGGCTGCAACTTAAAAAAACATCTTCATCAATTTGACAACACAGGCGCTGCAAACACACGAATGCGCTGCAAACACACAAACCACAATGGAAATGTTTCAGGGGGACCTCAAAAAGTGACGAAATACGTGACCATCGACTTCAGTCAGTGCTGACAGCTGGGTGCATTATGGGTATTTCTTTAGAGTTTACTTATTTTGTGTCGTTTAAGCAAGACAGTTAAGTTTTTGTATAAGTCATGTTGTGTGTGTTATATTCAAGTTAGTTTGAGTATTGTGTATGGGGAGTGAGTTGTTGAAATTGCCGCTTATTCAACATGCGGTATTAGGGCTTGTGTGCTATCTATGTTTTATGCTCAAGTAAATGCGCGTGCAGCTGCTAGTTCCCTATTGGCGAGTAGTCAGGGAAAAGTATAATAGAACAGCATAGCTCTAATTCGTCCACATCCTAATGAGCAACAGCCCGACGTCACAATATTTTAGTTAATATTTTTGAGCTTGTTTCTTTGTGTAAGAGCATCAGGCTGTACTGATCCCAGCACAGCCGTCACTACATGTTCAATGTCACCTGAGTACTGATTTGCAACACCTGAACCTCATCTGAGCACATGGCATAAAAGCAGCATTCACCAGTGGTGTGACGGCTGAGCTCGAGGTAACTTCCCTTATCACTTACCTCATGCCTTTGACAGTGATCTTATGTTCACATACCTCTTGGGAGATCAAGCGAAGTCTTATTAATTGAAGTCTCTGCCTTGTCTACATCATTTACCTCGAGGAAAGTTCCCTGCTACCTGACCAGCTATCATCTGAAGGAATCCACTAAGGAAGGAACGCGATCGGGAGATCGCCATCATACTGTGAGATCTACCTTCACCACTTACCTGTTTTAACTCACCTTATGTCACTCACCTGTCTTCTCAGAGCACCACCTGCACACCTAGAGAGAGTTCACCTTGACAATGCTGTGGATTTAACACACGGACAATCACACACCATAGCGATCTGAAGATCGCCTACCGTAACTGAGAATTTGGAGAGAGCGATCCGGAGATCACTCTCGTTTGATCTATGAATTTTCATTTATGAACTTTTATTCCTCAAATAAATAATCTACTTACCTCCTGTGGTCCTGTCTGCTCCTTGGCCGAGCGTTACACTTTGATCCATTTGAAGTATTTTGAATATGCAATAGCTTTATTTAAGTAAAACAGTGTACACGACATACTATTAAGTTTCTTATGTATGTACACTAGCAGTAGAATTAACTACGATGCAATGGGGCGTTACCCGAAATCTTGCCTAGGGCACCAAATTGGTTAGATTCAGCCCTGCACATTCACATTTTGTATTACATTCACATGTTCACTTTCTCTACAGTTCACATAATAGAGACTAACTTTTTTTGCTGCAGTAGCAATCAACTTTTGATTTTTATCTGTGATGTAACATCTGTGCTGTCTAAACTAGACCTTTTTTCCACACACAATTAAGAAGCTTAATTGTGTGTGTCCAGTGCGAGCAAAAGTATAAAAGTATGTTATTGAAAGTATGTTATTGTATTACAATAGTAATTTTAAGAAAATCACAAGTCTTTTTAATTTAGGAATAATATGCACAATATGATTCATAGTAAATGTCCTTTAATGTCCTTATTATGAGAAGAATCATACTTTACATTTCAAATAATGGCTTATTTCTCTTATCTTAAAGTATTTATTGATACATAACTTTCAGAAATATATATATTCATAATTAATTGTCCCTTATACATAATAATAATAACACACAATGACCATTTATCCAGAATATATACTACCACTACTATTTCCCAGTTTCTCCAAACATGATAGTTATGATGTTTACTTAATATTATTTTAATCTTTTTTAAACGTTTGTTTCAAAGTACATTGATGGTTGCTGCCTGTTACAAAGATTATTTGAATTTGCTGTATATTTGTTCTCCAGAGGAAACGTGTCTTCGTCTTCCATCTGTCTCCAGCTCATTTTGCCACTTTCCAGCCCCATGCTCTTCAGTTTTTTACTTATCTGGAAAAGAATCAAGAAAGAATCAAACTAAACTGAAAACCATGTGCTTCTTTAGGCTAAATAATATATAGATATACAATACACACCGTGTTTAGAAAGGCAGTCTGTAGTGAGGGATCATTTAATGCACATTGCCCATTACAGGACAACTTTAAACGTACAATATGCTGTCTTATTAATTTGTCAACTAGAGAAGTACATGGTTAAAGAAAACAGAGAAAATGCATAATTAAATAAAACATGTATCACAATTGTTTTTAATCTCTGTACAAACTCACCTCCATAGCAGATAAAAGGCAGCTTTAGATCACAGCTGTATTGAGTCCATTTCCCAGAACTGATTCTTGACATGCCAACACAGCCAGCAGATCCTGAACTCTGAAGTTGTTGGTCTGCATTCCAGTATCTAAAGCTGAGATTCGTATTATCAGACCACCGCCAAGAGTCCAAAAACAGACCGATCCAAAGCGATAATTTACTATTGAGCAGATTCTGCTGCTCTGGGCTGCTGATGGTCACCAAATCAGAATGGTGTTGTCTGCAGTAACTCTGAGCATCTCTCCATGTCATGTTAGTTTCAGTTGTAATAAAACCAGTGCTGTCTGATCGGAAACAGAAGATAAGGATCAGCCCTCAGTCTAGGATTAGCTAAAGTGAAAAAAAACTAACTCAAGTTTTAAGGACTCACCATTGAAACACACAAATGGGAGAAGGGTGCTGCAGCTCTCATCATACCAGCTTCCATTAAAACTCCTCACACACTCCCCATCACCACTAGGTTCTCCTGGATTCCAGATAATATAGTTAGAGAGTGTGCCATCACCCATTGACCAGACCCAGCGAAACTCAGCCCCAGCGTGGAGACCTATCCATACTGCACCACTGTATCCAGGATCCACTTTATTTACCAGTCTTCTCACGTTATCAATGCTGTCAGCAGCGGCCAGATCAATGAATCTTGCTCCACAGTACCTCAGAGCATCTTCCCAGGTCATGCTTTCATTCATATACTGGTATGCACGGTAAGGAGACTTTGGCCCTAAATGACAAACAGGACTATAAATGCATTAAATGACTATAAATACATTTATGGTGATACAATCAAGATTTGTATTTATTTACTTATATTTTATTATTATTATTATTTCTATTTACATTTTTGTTTTTTGCTTTTCGATGGAATGTTAAAATGTTATATATAAAAAAAACAACAACAAAAAAACAATCTCACATCCATGGCAGATAAAAGGGTGGAGTAGATCACAGCTTTCAAGACTCCATTTCCCAGAATTGGCTGTTGACATGCCAACACAGTCACCTGATGCTGAAAGCTGAAGTGGTTGACCTGCTGCCCAGTATCTAAAGAATTTCCAACGAGTGTCAGACCATGTCCAATCATCCTGGAATAGACCAATCCAAAGCCATGCTGATGGTGAAACAATACTCATGATCTGATTATGTTCCTCTAAGCTGTGGATGGTAGGAAGATCTGTGTAATGCTGTCTGCAGTAGCTCTGAGCATCTATCCAGTTACTCCACCTCGGTACCACGGTGTATCCAGTTTCTGTCCAGAGGAAAAAAAAATAAGAATGAGGTCACGACTCTTTATCTCGGTTAAACCTACCTGGTCTCATAGCATAAACGTACCTGGGTGCACTTTTTAGTGAGACACGAAGTACGTACCAATAAGTATATCACTGCAGTTTCCAAAAGAAATGAACACCAGAGGCAGTAAAACTCAGAAGCCTTTTATTCCTTTTCACATGAATTTACAGAGTTTTGATTAATAAAGCATAATTTCACAATTACTTTAAGAATATCATGACTTCAAAGCAATATTAATATGCTGGGAGATTTGAAAACTGATGCTTTTGAACGTTAACATCACATATATCCAGCTTCATATTTATGGGCTTTCAAAGACGGTATGATTACTTGGTAGCTCACTCTCCTGTGTGCCTACAGTTTGACAAAACAAATCTGCATAAGAGGTAGCTGAAATGACATGGCATCAACAAACGCCTTTTTACAGTATATCAATTTTGCGGTTTTAGGTTTACAGTTGGATTTGGTGTAGGGCATATTCCAGACCATTAGCATTTAGCGACAGTCCCCAGATTTTTTAATTCGGAACATTTCTGTCGCAATACGTACCAAAAGCAACATAATAGAAACACAGCAATATATATATATATCAGCACAGTAAAAACGGTGTTGCATAAAAAGTGCACAGAGGTTTGTATTTTATGAGATCAGGTTGGCTAAACTGTATATTGATTACTGAATATAGTCACAAACTCATAACTCACCATTGTAGCACACAAAGTGAAACACAGAAGAGCACTGAGAAGTATACCAAACTCCATTGGCAAGATAGCTACAATTGTTTTGACTGTTCGGTTCTCCTCCATCCCAGACACTGTACCTTGTAATTGTGTCTTCTCCATTAGACCAACCCCAGCGCATCTGTGTCCCTCTCTTCAGTCCAATCCACACAGATCCACTGTATCCAGCAGCCACAGAATTGATCAGGCTTCTTGCTTCATCCATGTCGTCCACAGAAGCCAGATCAGTGTATTTTGCTCTACAGTAATGCTGACTCTCTGGCCACGACATTTTTACATTGATATAGTAGTACTGATGATAAAGGACAGTCGTTGTCTCCATAAGCCCTGTAAAATTGATTTATCGAGAAATATATATATACAGTGTGTGTGTACACATTCTTTAAAAACATTACAAATGATCACACCGACCTGGCAGTAGAAGCAGCACAAACAGACTCCCACCCATGACTGTGGATCCTCTGTGCTGAATTCTAATGATAGATGATCAAACATATTTTTTCTGTCAGAAATTAGAGTAAATGCAAGCAATGCACTCCACATAGATTAAGACTTCACATATGTTGTAATGAATTCCAGAAAAGCAATCTTTAAAGCATTGTCAGTCTCAGACAGCACAACACACTTGCTGCCATATCACGAACAAAACAGGCACTTTCTCTGCAACATAACTATTGCTGTATATTATGTTTATATTTTATTTCTTCATTTCCCAGATTCTTTTATCCAATGTAACTTTCATTGTATTCAAGGTGCATTATACGTTTAATCTTTTCATGCGTACCCTCAAATCAACACCATAGTGTTGTGAGTGACTTACTGTACTAGAGGAAGACATTTTTCAATCATTAACAACAGTCCATAACACAATTAACTTTAATCAATAACACAATTGTTAAAATTTAAACTTAATACTGGTATTTTACTTAAAAGCAAAGTCAGCAAAAATGTTGCACTGAAGATTTTTGCCCACATGTCAAACAAAATAAAATCATATGCTAATTTTTGTGATAACAAGAGATGAGTCATTTTCCTATTCAAATACTGTAGCACATCATCACTGAAGTTGTATTTCCATATTATATCATGTTACTGGTCACTTCATGCCCTAACAGACTCATCCTAAAGATTTTTGTTTGACAATTACCCCCCCAAAAAAAACTTCACTTAACATTTCTGTATCCAATTTATGAGAGACTTTATGCATTTTGTTAAATATGGGTGTACAAAATGTACATTTGCTTCTGCAGACGTTATTTGCAACTATTGTTAAAAATTGTTTACCGATTGACCGACTGTTTGTCCAACCCTGCTTGTTTGTGACGTTTTTCAATAAAGCCTGCATATGGATCTGCTCTCCTCTGTCTCCTTCAGCCTAAATGTACCATACTGATGCAGTGACAACATCCTAAACCTAATTATTTTCAAACAAACTATATTATATAAATAAATCCTTATGAATAGCGCAATCGCAGAATTCACAGTTTTATTACACTGTATTCAGATATCAACGTATCATATCAAAGTGTACTAATTTAATATGAATAAAATTGTGATTTGTTTTGTGTGATTTTTGCTGCAAACTAACATTAAAAGGACTTCATGCTATAATATTATAATGACATTATGCTAAATATGACTTAATTGTAAAGTATGAAAATATTTTACAATGCCATATATATATATATATATATATATATATACACACACACACACATTGATACTCATTTTTAATTATATTAAATATTTTTTGTGCATTTAGAATTAACTACAGAGTAATTTTACATTTCAAATGTTGTAATACGTTCAAATTGTACTTTTTAGTATTTATTACAGACTTGCTAGACTTACCAACAGCTATGTATAATCCATTTTAATATATATATATATATATATATATATATATATTATTTATCATTGTAAGTTTTTATCTGGAATTAATTCCTACCTTCACATTCACATACCAACTACATTGTTGCCAGATCTCACTGGAAAATCAAGCCATAGAGATTTTACAGTGTGAACAAATACATTTGTGGTTTTAAATAATTGAGGATAATCAAATTTAAATGCTAAAAACAAACACTATGCCATCTCCCATCATCACTTACAATTTAGTTATACCAGTTGTTTAATTTTAAACCATAATAAGACATATTTTAATTAAAAAAGCAAATAAAACAGGAAACAAATATGGAAATACACTAAAGATTTATGTGAATGTTATTTAACATTCATTAATATGATTACATATCAAATAATGGATTGATATACAATTCCTTACCTTAATATTTCCTGCAAATCTATATTTTTACACAGAAATTTCTACCGTAACTTATGGTTAAAATGATGGTGTTATAATTCACCCAAGCTGAAACACTACCCAATTTATCCACTTTCTTTAAGATGATCCCACCCCTAAATGGCAAATAATACCTAAATTAGTTTGTCACTACGTGCCAGAAAGTCTAAGTGGGTGGTCCTTGGCCAAAACTGAATAAGCTGCAGTGTGAACCGGACCTTTAGCCAAATATTTTTGGCAAATAATACTAATTAGGGAATATGTTAATGCCTTACATTAGCCTAGAAACTGAAAGTAAACTATTATTTTCAAATAAATAAATAAAGTGATTGACATAAGGAATTACCTACTTAACAAAAAAAAATAAATACATTACAGTTTTATTAAAATGTCAATTAAATTAGATTCACGTTTACAAATACTTTAGAATAGTGTATGCAGCAGATCAAGCTGCATCATAAAATTCTATTATATTCTCTCAAAGTAAAAGACTAAGTTTACCTTTTAACCTAAAGAACATTGTATAATTAAATGCATTTGCCTGCAGGCAAGTCAAGTACATTGAAATTATATGCTGATTACTGTGCTGACAGGACAAGCAATTTCCATATTCAAAAAGCCCATTTTCATGAAGATGCTTTGTATCATGTCGAATGTACATGTAAAAATGGGGAAACAAAAATCACAAGGTGTGGAGATAACAATAAGATGTTAAAACGATTATCAACTTAATTAAGTAAACTCACCACTTCTTTTCAACAGAGCAGAGTCTTAATATTTCTTACATATTATAGAAAAATCTCAGATGGGAGAAACACACCCCCTCAATCGTAAAGAAGACCCAACAACACTTGCCTTGACTGAGACCCCTGTTGTAAAATGTGGGACATCATGAGCTCCATTTTTGTGATGAACTCGGAGTTACATTGCATTGTTTAATTCTGAGTACAGACTGCACAATTTTAGGCCCGATTTTTACTGGCCAACAGGTTTTAAGAAATCGCCAACAAATGCCCATATTCAAAGGCAAATAGGTGATCGTTCATGCGAGTGACTGATAATCACACAAGGTGAACTATCAAAGACACGATTGAGAGAAGCGCTGATGTGCCGCTGACACCCGTGAGGTATTTGACATGGTGAGAACTCCGGGATTCTTTGCAACATTTTCCGCATGCTACAGCAAAGGATTAAATCACAGTTTAACATGATACAGGACCAAGCAGTGCATATACTTTTCATATTCAAATAGCTTACTTCCACTTAGGATTTAAGCACATTGTTTTACATCACAAGACAGGCTGGTTACTTGCATTTTTGTAGCCAAAAGAGTTCTACTGCTATTATCACATTGTGAATCAGACACTTAAGATTTATTAAGATTAAGTTTTGCCTGCCGTGTCTCTAAGTCTCCGGCTGCAGCGCATCAAACTTCAATTCAATGCAGTGCAAACTCAATGCAATGGGATGTTCATGTACATCCAGAGAATGCAACAGGGACATTTGCCGGACATACTACGAACGTTCATTAAACATTATGGGGACCTTTAGGGAACATTTATTGCAGGTCATTTTAATATTCTTTATAAACATATCATCAGTCACATTAGACTGGTATTACTACCCAAGGAATAAACAAACAAGCAGCAGTACTTTAATAATACCTTTTTTTATTTATACCTTTATATGTAAATACACTGCTCAGAAAATAAAGAGAACAGTAAAATAACACATCCTAGATCTGATTGAATGAACGATTTGTATTAAATACTTTGTTCTTTACATAGTTAAATGTACTGACAACAAAATTACACAAAAATTATCAATGGAAATCTAATTTATTAACCCATGGAGGTCTGGATTTGGAGTCACACTTAAAATTGAAGTGGAAAAACAGCCTGCAGCCTACCCAGCATTGATGTAATGTCCTTAAAACAAGTCAAAATGAGGCTCAGTAGTGTGTGTGTGTGTGTGTGTGAGACCTCCATGCGCCTGTTTGACCTCCCTACAACGCCTGGGCATGCTCCTGATGAGTTGGCAGATGGTCTTCAGAAGGATCTCCTCCCAGACCTGGACTAAAATATCGGCAAACTCCTGGACAGTCCTGCTGCTGGGTTGTCGCCTTCAGTGGCAGTTCTACACTAAATTGCTCCCGGGGCGAGACTCGCTCCTGGCGCCCCACAAAATCACCCCCCCACCCCATACAGTAATTTATTTAGTAAGTGCGGCCACTTATTCTGTAATTTTACACAGGCTATTTACAATTTACTGTAAATACATTATTGTCACAAAAAGGCTCGCCGTGTGTAGCAGAGCCAAGGAACAGAGAACACGATGGAATTAAACTGCAAAATATTTAATAATAAAGAAAACCAAAACATACAA